>CM051708.1:16236719-16604219 GCA_028022725.1 Lycodopsis pacificus
TCCCAGTTCAACCAGTGTTAGAAGAAAACAAAGGTTGCACTTGAACACGCTGCAAAGAAAGCTGATGACCAGCTGCCAACATGCACGCACATCTGCTCCCTCTTGAGAGCAAAATAACTACTCAATGTTCTGTATTATAATCCAAAAATCATCCTGGAGAGACTAATTGAATTAGCCCACCAATGCCAGCATTTTTTTAAAACTCATTATCTGCATATGGCAACTACAGTATGGTTCCATCATCTTTAAAACACCACGGTTGTGGTTATGATGGAAAACATAAATTGTACATATGGACTACTGTAATCTCCAGGAACTGCCTCTGCCTCTCTGTCTGCTTGTCTCCTACCAGAACAGCACCATCTGAATAACTCCGCTTACGGGCCGTTTGGACAAGAGCTTCCACACCCACACAGGAACCACAGCACGGCGGGCCTCAACAAATACACCTCCCTCAAAGCTGTGGGTAAGTCGGACACACAAACTTGATGCTGACTCCAACTGGCACAGTAACCTTTGGAGTACAGTAGGCTGGCAGTACAGGAGGTGTCACCTGACGAGACTCTGTTCTCGTCTTGGGAAACAGAGCTGATCGTAAAGCCCACGCTGTTATTTATTTTATTAACATTTTACATTTGTTTCCAGTGAGATATTAATGACTTCATACAGTGACTTGTAAACACAACTGTTGCTCTATAAAGAAAAGATAACTGTACCTGAAGGCCACCGTAGTTCTATAACCCGCCTGGAACGGGAGGGGTGAGCAGAGGGTTACAATCTGCCACGCACCACTGGATGCAACTAAATCATACACACTGGGCCTTTTCGATATGCACCCGTTGCAGTGTTTTTGGCTGTAAACTTTGTAATGCTAAGCTTCACATTTAATTGATGTGTCAAATACTGTATGTTATGCAGCACTACACCAGTCATGGTCACAGTAACTGGTTCATGATGGTCCAAAATCCCAATTTACTACCCAATATTGAGAAAACTACTGAGTGTGAACCGGGACGCAGCATTAGGCTGAAAAGATACTTTACAGTATCGCAGATCTATCCAATCAGACTCATCAATCAGAGTCGGTTGTCAATGCTATCTCCAGGTGACTTATGAAACGAGAACCCAGTTAAAGGCCGTTCATATACACTTGATGGCTACACACTTTAAAA
The DNA here is from genome assembly GCA_028022725.1 of Lycodopsis pacificus. Taxonomy (NCBI): domain Eukaryota; kingdom Metazoa; phylum Chordata; class Actinopteri; order Perciformes; family Zoarcidae; genus Lycodopsis; species Lycodopsis pacificus. The sequence goes on from CM051708.1 coordinate 16,237,892, forward strand.
TGAACTTCAAAAGGTGATTAAAAAATATAAAATGATTAAAAAAGACATGACCCTCCAAGCTAATGTAGGAAGTGTGCTACAGCTTTACCAAACGGTCTGCAAACAGGACATTCAGATATTACACAGCTTCATATGAACATTTTCCATCTCAAAGTTTTTTATTATTATCAATAATTATTGAGTACAAACTAGAAGCATTTGGGGGAAAAAAAGAGGTGAAAACAAGCAGCTGTTAGAGGACTCCGGCTTTCGGACAGAAAATGATAAAAACACACAGAGACAAGGTTAATGTTCATGTAGCCAGGAAGCCAGCGGCGATGACCTCAGTTTTTACTTTATTTAAATAATTCTCTGTGACATTCATGCTAGCCCATGACACACACATGCATGCACGCGCACACACACACTCAGGGCGAGGGTATTTATAAACCTTCATTGCAATGTCCCTACATCCTGACACACGTACCTTTACCTCCATCATCTCTGTTGCACTCCTCAGTCCCCCCCCCCCCCCCCCTTGAGGACATGCACCAATTTGAAATACTTAAATCAGCAGCTTTCCCCTTTGATCTTCTTCAAACCCTCCACCTCATCCTGACCATCCTTTGCTGTCTTCTGATTCTCTGTGTGATCTTTCAACTCGTTTTTTTTTTCTCCTGAATTTCACTTTTTCTGGAAACCACATAAGTCAGGGGTGTCAAACATACGGCCCGCCACGTCATTTTATGTGGCCCGCGAATCCCCCAGCAAAAAAAAAAAAAAAAAAAAAAAGATTTTTTTCTTTTAATTTTTCTTTTTTTTACAAAAATTAAAAGTTAGATGTGAAAATAAAAATATCCCCATGGTTGAAATTATGAGATGAGCCATTTGCGCCGCCGGTCTCGCCGGGGGCTATTTTGTGTTCATTCGCACTGGACGCGCCGGAGAGGGGGCGGGGCTTATCGCCCTGAAAGCCGTTCAACTGTCCGCCATTAACCATGGAAAAAAGAACCTCTATTTCTGCTAAGTAGGTGTTGAGGAAGTCACAGATATCCCGGGAAACTAAACTAAATATGTTCGGAGTAGTTACATTTACACCGTCTTACATTTACAACCGGCCCTTTGAGGGCGACCGTGATGCTGATGTGGCCCCAGAGTGAAAATGAGTTTGACACCCCTGACATAAGTAAAGGGAGGAAAAGTGACCTCTTGTTTGTGGTTCTGATGGTTCACACTGACACTTCCTGTTAGGCACTATACCTTTACACTTTTTTTGAATCATTATTTTGTCAACTCGCTTTTTATACTATCATATTGTTTCATCCTTTCCTTCCTTCACTTCCTCCTCGCTGTCCCTCTTCTAACTCACCTCTCTGTTTACTTCAGATCATAAGTTGAACTGTTTTACTGTTCTTAAAGTCAGCAAACGTGCTCAGCGAGTGCCAGTTAACCAGCAGTAACTCACTAAAGTTAGCTAATATTAGCCACCATAAGCTCCTGGTCACAACAGATCAAGAGAGGCTTAAGCGGCAAAAAAAACCCTGAATGTATCAAGTTCAATTGAAGTTTGTATTTGTAAGAAGAAGAATGTGTTATCTCTCTTTTCAAAAATTCCATGGTGTCCCTTTAGAAGTTTCTAAAATACTTTGAGGAGCACAAAACGGCAACATCGCTGACAGGTTGGAGCCTACAGGTCCAAACATAAATGCATCATGGATTACTGGTGTGATTCAGTCCTCAGTGTCTCTACAGTGACACACTCTGTGTTTACACATGGACAGTTCGTTTGAGGCTACTTCTGCATGTGACTCAGAACTGGATCAGACTGTGACAAATTGAAAATGACTCTGAAGTATAAACAAGTTTAAGGAGCCCATCGGATGTGTTTGCTGTACTGGCCTCTTGTTAAAGGTTACAAACAGAACACAGTCATTTATAGAATTACTCCCGTTAATTCTAACTTAAGAAGAGTCGTTTTGGGGGATTTTTGCCTTTGTTAGAAAGACAGGACAGATGGACCGGGATGGGGGAGTGAGACGGGGCGACATGCAGAGAAAAACTGCAGAGATTTGGGCGGAACATTGTTACAATGAACTATGAAGCAAGAAAGTCAAACCGTTTATCTAAAATATTTTACCCACTAAAATGTCTCATTAAACTACTGCAAGTTGTTCAAACCAAGAAGTCGTCTGTAAACAGTTATAGATGTTCACATCTGACAGTTGAGTCAAGCTAACATGCTCGTGTTTCATCCGCAATTTCCTGAGATAGAAATGATGAACTACGTAACGAATAAGTTGCAATAAACAGAAATTATACTCCAACTCACTGAACCACCCTTTTCTCCGTTGCAGCGAACAGTGCGTCTCGTAGCTACTACAAGAGCTTCCCGCTCATGGACTTCTCCCAGTACCAGCCTGTGGCACCTCCCTCCTTCCAGCCTGTGCCTGTGCAGCCCAAAGAGAAATCCTACATCCACCAGCCTGTGTCGGCGCCCCACGACCTCCACGCCCCTCTCTCTATCTCCATCCCCTCAAGCTACCCGGAGCAGTCGCGCCCGCCCAAAACAAGCACGCACCCGCAGCTCTCCAGCTCGGCCTTCAAAGCCTGGGAGCCGACCGCCCGCCACGTCCACAGGCAGGCCTCTGCCCCGGAGCACGCCCCCTCGGCCATGGGACACGCCCCCTCGGCCATGGGACACGCCCCCTCGGCCATGGGGCACGCCCCCTCTGCCATGGGACACGCCCCCTCTGCCATAGGGCACGCCCCCTCGGCCATGGGACACGCCCCCTCGGCCATGGGGCACGCCCCCTCTGCCCGGAGACATGGCTACTCGACCCGGAGGCAGCAGAGCATGGAGAACATGCAGGACATCTTTAGCCAGCCCTACGGAGGGATGTATGGAGGAGCTGGAGGGGGGGCAGGGCAGGGGCAGCACCTACAGGGGCAGCACCCACAGGGGCAACACCCACAGGGGCAACACCTACAGGGGCAGCACCCATCCCAACCCTCCTACTACCACCACAACAGGCAGAAGAGCTACTCCACCCACAGTTCGACTGAGGTGACCGTCTGAGCGTCGAGGCGTCAGAGAGCGGCCCGCTGTAATCTTTGACATGCGAACAAAGAGCTTTGGTGTTCGCTAAATGCCAGAGTTTGGGAGAGTTGGCCCAACAGGGGAGGAATATTAAACCAGGAGACATTCAGATTTACAAGATCAAAAGGAGTGTTTTGATAAGTGGAAACATTGAGATTCAGGAGAAAAGCAGCGTAGCAGAACCACTACTCTTTACACATTAGGTAAAGATTGTTATTGTACTTTTACATTGATCATATAAAGTATATAGACTGTGCCTGAAAGGAAATCTACCACTCTCGGGCTCCCAAAGGTCACAGATTCTCAACTGCAACAGTTTTTGTGGTATCATTGTGGTTGTACAGGCATTACAGGAATAGGCATAAGAGACCGGAACAACTCTTCCATGCACCAGATCTCAGAGCAGGGGAGCTTCATTTTGTCTGTCAAGAGGTTTTACTTGTTGGCTTCCTGTCCGATTTTTGCGGAAATGCAGAATAGGTTTGTGTTAGCCAGGTAAGTCCGGTTGAATTTAGGTTCAGTAGGTCATCAGCAACATGTGGAGGCAGAACAACAAACTGGCTCATGGTCAGGTTTGCTGGATTTGTTGTAAATGTGGTGAATAACCTTTGAGATTCATTTCTGTGCTGTGTTACTTAGACTCGACACTGAAAATCTTTTTCCTTTATTGGCAACCAATAGGAACTGCATGTAGCCTACTTCTAAACCCACTCACTAGTCTCTCCCCCTGAAAGGAATAGTTCAACATTTTGGGAAATAGACTTATAGGCTCTCTTGCCTGGATGTATAATCCAAGCGGATATAGCGTTGGAGGCGGCGCCCCGTTCATTCAAGCTGCTCAGTTGCGCATGAAGCAAAAAAAGTTTGTCTTCAGAGGATAACATTTGGATACAATTACCCGGATCTTCAAGCGATCTTCCGCATCCATAGAGCATTGCTACTATTCCCTTAACCCCGCCTCCCAACCCAGCGTCATTCTCAGGCTCATTCACATGAACGAAGGATGGAAAATAACTCTGGATTGGCTCTTGTTGCATTTCACAACGTTTAGAGCCGTAATGATTTAAATAAGGGCTATTCGAGTGTTGGTACTGGGACCTAAAAGAAAAAGATCCGCTGAGTTACAGACGTCTCTTTCCCAATTGGGAGTCGTTGGGGGAAAGTCTTTTCGGGCTCTATGGCGTCACGTGACGGACCTGGACGTTGCAAAGGCACCATTTGTCCACCATGTAAAAGAGAGTGCTTCAAAGCCCTCCCATCTGAAAGCGGTGTCAATCTTCTCTTCTAACTCCGTGCATGAAAGCGAATGAGCATATTTTCCAAAATGTTGAACTGTTCGCCCCTGCATGTAACATTAGTACATACATTTGAATTATCCCTATTATAAAAAACTGGAAGAATAATATTGTCACCATTTGCTTTTAGGCACAAAGATGAGATTAGAACGTTTAGAATGAGAAGTTTGGGAGTCCTTCATAACTCCAAATGAGTGAGGTGGTTTTTGAGTGAGGCTAATGTGTTGTTGGTGGGGGTTTTTTTGGGGGGGGGGGGGGGGGGTCGTGAGAAGGATCTTGCTATGGTCAGTTTTTGTTTTTGGTATGAAGCAGAAAACAATCTTCATCTTTACCTTATTTTAAGCATGAATGGAGCATTTTAAGTGAAACCCCAGTTAGAGCACAGCAACTGTTGATTTTATCTCATTATGTCTGAATTTGTATTCATATTAGATACGCTCGACATTTCTCACTGCAATCTATACATGACATACCATTTAGGTCCAGTGTAATCATAACTCATCTCGAAATAACTCAGTTCAGGTTCATTTCCAGGCCCCCATGGAGGTCTTCTTGTGCAGTTCTGGTTCGTCCTGTTCTTGTAAAAAACTACTATTTTGCATCTCTCGGTCTACCTCCACGCACAGCTGTTTTTTCCTCGTTTCTTTCTCACCCCACTCGGCCTCTCCCGCCCTCTCTCCACGATGAAGCGCTTTACATTCTGTACCATCGGGCCAAGCATACAGGGACAGCGTCCCCGGGGTCACATTAACTTGACGGTGAGGACAATGCCACCATCACGTCAGCTCCCATCAGCCTCCATCCCGAACCAGAGAGAGGGAGAGGAGGAGAGAGAGGGACAGTGTGAGAGCCAGAGGCTGGGACTCTTTAGAAGCGAAGAGAAAGGGAGGAGAGAGATGAGGAAAAATAGAAAAACAAACGAACACGGCCGTGTGTTTTGTTTCCTCGGGGGATGGGGAAAGGGAAGAAGTCACTGTGGATCTGGGTCTCTCACTACCAAGCTGTCTGCGCCATAACTCAGAGCGTGTGGACGTGTGTGGATGCCCGTTTGCCATTTCCAACCTCGGGCAACATTGCAGGGGAATTCACTGAGGCACCTCCAGGCCTGGCGCGTTAGACATTTCTCATCGCGTCTCCGACGCCTGTACAGCAAAGGACAGTGTCCGCAGCTGCTGCTACGAACACTTGTTGGTGAAGGTTTATGGCTGCAACACCCTCAGGAAACGCACAATGAAGTGAAGTGTTAACAAGGATTGCACGCATGTCCAGAAACAAAGCTTCCATCGGGGTCTGTTCTCATATTGCTGCTGGAAGAGCAGAGAGGATTTTGTGATGATGAACATTTCATTTGGTTGACGTGTGAAGTGCTTTCGCAGCGGATGAATTAAGAGTCAAACAAAAAGAACAAATGCAAAGTAATGGCAGAAATGGAATATTTGTAATTATGTTTTTATTAGTGTTTAATCCCCTGAAATTAAGAATGGTTGTGTTTTCGTGACCTTAGAATGAGCCCTTCATCTCTACATAGGGAGCTAGTCCTCATCACAGAGTCTGTCATGTTTCACCGCCACGTTTTCTACGGTAGCCCAGAACGGCCAAATCAAACATTGGCTCGAGAGAGAGGGCCTTTTGCATTTCTATGTTGAAGTGGCAGTTTGAATTTTGGTAGCACGAATGCACAAGAAGGCCACCATATAAGTTCTTCTACACACTTGGAAAGACGATATTCAATAGGTTGCAATCTGGAAACTCACCACTAGATGCCACTAAATCATACGCTCTGGTCCTTTAAGCCTGCAGTAATTGATTTTATGGCCGCTTGGAGGCAGCAGAAACAATCTGCGAACCACACTGACATGGCAAACTTGTTAGTGAACAGTTGCCTATTTACACATGTAGAAGATATGAACCAACATTATCATTTATTTTGTGTTTTCTGGCCATGTGATGAATAATCCCAATATTAACTCTCCACCAAGTTCACTCGCTGGCCGCTAACTAAACTATGTCTTTTTGCTTTTGTTGCTGGACAGGTAGTGCACAGTGGGTTTGTAGAGCTTTTCCTAAAAAAAAAATGAAACACAACATTTAAACCATGCAATGAAATCGGTGAGCGTGAATGAAAACAGGAAAGTTGCAGATTGGAAAACCGAAACAATGAGTCAACAGATGCTAAAATGTTCCATATAAAGTTAAGGGGAACTGCAGAATTGGGTGATAATTCTCTGTGCGGTTCATCACTTCAAGTGGCTCGTTTCAGATTACACTAATCTTTTGTTGCATTGTTATTGGAAAATTATGGATTATAGCCACTTGTAAAATCAAAACCAACATAAAAGAGGTTATATTTCTTCCCAGGAGAAATCTTTAGAGTTGCTCTAAGCTTGGAAAAGTGTCCACAATGGATTTTATATCACACATTAAACCCCTTTTAATCAGATTGTGAAAGTAAAGCTATATTAAAGATATGCATTATTTTAGTGGCCCTGGCTGCAACACATGTAGACATTAAACTCATTTTAACTACACACCTGCTGCAGTTTGCCTCCTATGGATAAATCCCATTGAGATTTTTATTTCTTTCCCCATGGGAGGATTGGACCCCCACCTTGCCCTCCTTTGTCGTTCCATAATAAGCACAGCAAGGTATCAACACTGGCAGCTGTGTTGCGATTCAATAACCAGGAATAAACTGATGAAGGTAAAAGCATCTATGAAGTGTATTCCCTTTGGAAGGTTGTCGCCAAGTATTTTGAATTGTATTAGGTGGCACCCAAAAGATGTTAACTCTCCACACAGCGTTCTACTAAGTGGAGCGCTAACAAACCACATTAAGAGCACTGCGACTGATGCGCTGGTCAACAAACCAAACACTTGTCTCCCTTTCACCGAGTGCATCTCTTCTCCTGCTTTTGTTCCCCCAAGATTGAGGCAAAGGTCATTTTCTCGTCACCAGTGCAGCAAAGGATGCTGGTCAGGAATCATTTTTCTCTCAATGCCTGATGTTGTGAGTCACAAATGCTGAGCTCTGCTGTTTTAAAGACATAAAATCTGTTTTCTATGAGCAATAGAAGTTCAGTTCTTTGCCGCGAACAAGTGCTTCCGACGTCTTTCTCGTGATGAAATCATGAATTGAGCCCAAACAATGGTGCCCCTCTGTTGTTTTCACCCATTTCTGATAAATGTTTCACATCTTGAGTACATTATGAGTACATCTTTTTGAGCACAACGTTTTTAAGGTTTTATGTCGTGCAAACCTCATTGGAAAAATCACGTCTTCTCCTTTATTTATGAATATTGTGTAAATATGTTTGTCATTTCCTAAAGATATTTTTGTTTGAACAAGGGCTGTATGAACCAAGTCATTTTAAGTCTACGAGTGTTTATTATAGTTGCTGTCAGAATGTCACAGGATATATTACTTCATGTTAATGATTTTAGTAACATCAAACATGATGACTAGAGAGATCTGCATGAGCGGACTTGTGACAGAGTAGGCCCGTTGTACTGCATGTCACATTATCGCAGTGGGTTTTTACATTCGTGGCAAAACAAGGTGACACAGGTTAACGGTAGATTAGGACGAAGCGACTACAAAGCAGACAGGTTGTCGAAGTGATCATGTTTCTACTGTGCGCTCACACAATACCGACTGATGCATGGGCCGCTGTGCCAGAAACAAGTCGTGGTTTGCACATGCAGAGAAGACCGTGATATTTAGTGCTGTGTGCAGATGCTGGGCTGTCTCTGTTTAAATGCAGTAGAATTGGGTTGTTTTTGTGAAAGGAGGGAATTCTTTCCACTTTGGCACCATGAACCCCTTCAGGTTATCGTCTTTGAGTACCTGTTTAACGGAAGAGTATATAAGAGAACAGATCTGATGAAGGTATAAATACAAGTATGATGGCCAAGTAAATCTAAAGTGTGTTGGAGTGATACACAGTATGTAGCAAAAATGTGTATATACTGTATGTACCTGTACTTCTTATTACAACAAAACAGCTAATTTACACCCAAAATGTTCTGTAAATGTTCTTTCCATGAGGATTGTGCAGCAACTGATGCCACTTGTGAAGATATGAAACATTAAAGATTGTAAAATCCATATAAGGCTTCGGTTTGACTTGTTTGTTGGATAAAGTTAACAGCGAAACATCCTAACTCCTCGGCTTTAAGAGCTCATTTGAGATCACCTTTACCAACTCTTGTTAAATAGTGATAGTATATATAGTTATCTCCTGACAAGAGAGCACTATTGCTGTTTCACCGTCAGCCACAGCTCCTCTTGAATAGTTGGCGCTAAATGACAGATGTTACAGTAAATCCGCAGTATTTTCCCAGCTGGGATTTGAAGCAGCAACAATCACAATCATGTCCTAGTAACCACCAATTCACCCAGAAATTCTTGCATCAAGGCATTAACTACAGCTGCCACCGCTGCGGTGCGCCTCTAGTGCCACCCTGTGGCCGTTCCTGAAACTACATGAACCCAAAGCATTTACACTTATTAGTGTCCTGAAATATCAATCTACCAATCTAACGGCAGGGTGCTCCAAATCCTATATACAAACTCACGTTCTTATCCTTTGCATTCATTTCACTGTTAAAATGAGAGAATAGTGACGGGCTGTTCTTCAGAATAAATATTTTAATAAAAGTTAAGACCTTTTACAGTCAATTATAGACTTGACAGACCTTGTAGATGTAAAATGACATCTGAGACAATTGAATACTTTTTTAACTTGCAGACACCCTTTAGGCATTATCAAGTAAGTGTAATAGCAATAGCTTAAAATATATGTATTTCATATATATATATATTCAATATAACAAATAACTCCAAGGAAACTGAAATGAGAATGACACTTATGGAATTTGTTTTACTTCACGGAGGGATCAATGTCCCCGCAGTAATGCAGGTAAGTGGCTGTACATATCATTTACTATGCCTAGCGTAGCCCTGTAAATACAAACTATGCAAAACTTCAATATTCAGTGCTATCAGGCACAACTGCTGGATTTAGAAAGTGTCTGGACAAGTGATGCAACTGAAAGAAGTACAAGTGATTGGTCCCCTATTTAAAAAAACACAATCCTATGCTCTGTGGTCATTAGATATTCCTGACTGAAGCAAGCATATCAGAGGTTACACACTGAACAACACATTTGATTTGTTCAAACTGTACTTTCAAACACTGAATATAAAGACAGGACGGCAGAACTGTTCTACTGAGAGTGGTTTCCTTCCTTTTAACGATCACCTACTCTGGCCCTGCTCATGGAGTGCAGTCCTGACATATTAATGACCACAGACAAGAAAAATCAGAACAGACAATAACATGTTAAAAGAGGAAATATAAGGAGTGCAGGTAGTATTATGTGTATTTTGATACAGGCCCAGAAAAAAAAGACGGTGAAGTGATGAGGGGGGGGGGGAAACGTGGCACCTTTTAAGAGGCATTACACTCAAATCACATTTCCAAGTCATTCATACGGTCACAAGTCGGGTGAGAAGACGAGGCCGATGTTCGGTTAGAGCGTCACATAATAGGATTAGTCAGGCTTTACTGGTGTGGTGCTGGTTAGGTAGGAGCTGGTTAAATACCAAGTTCTGTTTTCTTTTTCACAGCGGATAAAGTTTCATAACGTTTTGTCATATTTGCTAGAATTGTCACTATATCCTGACAGTAATACATGAGACGGATAAACTGTGGAGGAAAACATTTGATGCGAGAAACAGGCACTACAGTACCAGAATCTTGATCCGCTTTCCTAGTTTGATCAGAGTCCCCGAGCTTTGCGAGCAGTGATCGACACCGCATTAGGGACTGCTCGGCTCTGATTGGTTGTTTTTCTTCAGGCGCGATGGTACCTCACAAATACCATTAGGGGCCCTAAGAGGAGGCAGAGGAACCAGATGTTTTTTTCACAGATTATCCGTCTCATGCACTACTGTCAGGATATAGTGACAGTTTCAGCAAATATGACTAAAACATATTTCTATTGAACTCTATAGCTTTAAGATGCTAAAAATGACTCATTATTATCGTCATCTTCTAATATCTAATTCTGTACATGTCAATTAATTTCTGTACTGGTCATTCGATTGTACCACACTTCATAATAAAGCACCTTATAGGATGAAGATGTAGATTTAAAAAGCATCTCAAGATTACCAGTGCTTGGAAGGATGAATTTAGCCTATCAAATAACAGTTTACAGCGATACTTTGGGTGTTGTGAAGTGGCGTTGTATGAGGTAATTATACATAGTCAGTGTACACTACTAGTTAATACACTGACTAGGGATAAGTACGTCACACAACCCCACTTCAAAACACCCAAACTATCCCTTTAAGTACTAGAAGGTAATGATTTGGTTAAACCAGGGGAAGTACTCTCACTTTATGAACACACATAAACTTGTAACTGCACCAAATTTCTCATCCAGAGAGGAAATACATTCTTTTTGGCCCGCAGTCGCTGGCACACCTTCAAAACTCTGATGTGTAGAACACACAGAACCCGAACAGAGAAGACAAATGATGAGTGGTTAAAAGTGACTTATAGCAAAAGATCAACCTGTCACCCACAGGCAGATATGTGATCAGGCTGTTGGCTGATGGCGAGTGTCCCACTATCACCCAAACCCTGATGTGAAAGTAGTTTTCTTTAATGTGCACAGCCCCGTCTACCGCTGTCCAGTTATGTTGTTGCCTCCAGGATTTATAACGATGGAATCCAGTAACGGACGGAGAGCCTGGCCAAAAGGCCTGAAGAGGAAACACAGCAGACAGTACTGTTACACAGGAATCAGAAGGGCCTCAAGAAAGTCTGAACAAATCACAGTATGTGAGCTCGGCAAGGGGAAAGTAAAAACAAGACCGGAGTCTTTCAACTGAGAATATCACACACAGCAAGAGAGAGAAGTAGACAAATAACACACAGAAGTCAGTGTCACAATAACTACAATTAAACATTTTACTTCACTACGATTGCAAGTGATTGCTCTGTAATATCAATATTGCGATAATGCAACATTGTCAGTGTCACCTCCTCAGAGGAAATATCCTCCACCACAGCTTCTAACACATGACATCATCAATCTGGGATGTTCAGTGCATTTCAGGGTTTATTTGGGGTGATGTGATGCAATTAACTATTTTCCTATTTTAGTTTCAAACTTGCCTCGACTATACTTTCACTTTTACTCCAGCTCTTCTACAACAAGGAAATTCAGGAAACATTGGTGCAAAACAACAAGTCAATTAAACAAATTATGTACTTCTGAGAAAGAGACTCACACCTGTATATATTGAAGACGTTTGACATTCTCACACACTACATTATTGTGACAACATCAGCATAAGCAGAGATTCAGTTTAACTACAAATACAGAAAATAAGAAGAGCACCGGTGATTGTTGACTAATTTACTCACGTGGATAGAACTTCAGATGGAAGGTCTGTAATGTACGACGGGATCTTTTGCCCCGTGAGGAACTGAGCCACCTCGTTGCTGAAGGTGTTGCAGTTGTGCTCAAACAAGTTGTACTTGTCACTGCTGTGCACCCAGAGAAAACAAAAAAAGGAGAGAGAGAAGAGACATTCATTTGAGAGAGAGAGGCCAAACAGGGTGGAGATCAGGGAGGGTGAGTAGCAGGAAAAGACAAGATAGCCACATTTTGACGGAGAGATAACAGGAGCAACTGAGAAGTGCGAGAATTGAAATGAAGGCTGTGCATTGATACAGGGGCTATAATTCAATATACTGCGCCTTACGCTACTTCCTGTCTCAGTTTACGTTGTTGCATTAGAATGGAAGAGTCAAATGGCTGATAGATTACAACACTACCATCTAGTGGTCGAGGGTTTAAGCACAACACAAAATGAACCACTGACACAAATCTTTACATGTAAATTACAAATTAATATATCAGTACAACATTTTTGAGAATCTATACAGTATCACAAAAGATTATATTGGGATACTCAAGTATATCAATATTTCCCAACACCCCTACTTTAAATGCACTGGAGATAAAGTACAAAGGAGTCAAGATAATGTCAAAAATATATTGATCTCTATATAAAATAATTATGGACCGTAGTTCTTGCTAAAACCAGGAGCAACTTCCAGGTGATGATATGGTTATATTTATTGAGGAGTTAGCGCAGCAGCAATGCTTTTGCCTCACAGTTGTTTGTGTTTTTTCACTTGTAAATTGTTGATTTAATAATTTGGAGTAAGATGAGGACGTCTCATACTGTATTGAAATACCTTCTGAAAAAAAATAATTGTAGGCTACATCCGCACTATGCAGGTAAAACGTGTTAATTACTAGTCACAGTCATTTTGTGGAAAACGTTACTCTATCTGACCAGGATGGTCCCACTGGGATGTAAATCTGTGTGATAGCCTGAGCCCGTACCTGTATGAGGACTCTGCCAGTGAAAACAGGTACTCCATAAATATATCTGCAGGCACCTCAGTGGAGCCCAGGTCCACTATGGAGTCAGGATTACCTAAGGGAGTGCCACCCTAGGATACAACACACATACACACCTCAGTATGCCTTTTGTTGAAACACACTGACAAGCACTTCTTGATCCATTACTTTCTAAGTATTTGTACTTGAGAAAATGATGATGCTGATTCTTACCGGTGGACAATTGTTGATGCCTTCTCCCACAAAGAAGAACTCCTTTCCATGGACCACAATAGCAGTGTGCCTGTAAGATAACAAAACACCATGTTCCTATAAAACCAAGCCAATGAAAGTAATTAACTACAGTTCACAGGATCTTTAGTGAGAACTTCTACAAAACAAGTCTACTTACCATATCCCGTCAAGCTGTCTCCCTGTGATGATAAAAAACAGGATTATATCAGAATGGACTTATTCCAATTTTAGTACTTGGCAGAAAATAAAGTCATAGCTTAGGCCTGAGTAGCATCCCCGCTCTCTCCTGGTTTCTGTCGCCGGCCAGGCTATTCCGTCTACGGCTTTCATGACGCCAAGCAACAGGTGGCTCGTCGAAAACTCACCTAGCATGAGAGGACTCAGCTGTCGGGCCATGCCTCTGGACATGTCGTAAATGTACAGTTTCACTGGGTAGGAGTCGGTTTGGTCCATGACGGCACAAAGGGAGTGCTTCAAAATGCAGCTAACTAAGTAACGTTAAAGATCCAGCGAGAGTTGGTTGGCTAGCTTACCTACTGAACAAAACTTAAATAAAAAGTTTATCGTGGAACTGTTATGGATATAAATATAAGCTATAAGCTATTTCACATGAAAAATAATAATGCTGTAGCAAATATAAATCTCCTAATAACAGGCCAAAGTTGCCGGGTGCTGACAGCTAGTGCTGTGTCACTGTCTAACTGTAAACAATAACATGACTGTCAAACAAAGTGCAATCGCTTGGCGAAGCCGCATTACTTCCGGTGTCGAGCGATGCTGCAAACAAAGTCCCGCCTACTTCACTAGGATTGGCCAATATCTTAGATTGACAGACAAGAGTCCAATAGAGGTGCCATCCGCCATAAAATCAAAAAGAAGAAGAAGAAGAAGAGTCCAATAGACGACGAGCTGTTCCGTACGCTTTTCTGCGTGCACGTAGTACGTGCTCGTGCACGTACTTGAACGCGCCAGCCATTGAAACTAGTCTGGACTTGTGGGCAGAGAGAAGCGAAGTACGGCGATTGACTGTATGCTCATACAATTACTTTATATATTTTCAGTTCATCGTTTTAATGTGTTTACTCCTTATAATGTGTGTGCATCATTAGAAAGATATATTCGTTAACTAAGCGAACCCAAGATACTAATGAAGCGAACATTGGCTGACAAGCTAAGCTAGCCAACGTTACCTGGATGAAGTTGATATTAATAATATCGTATTAATACTATCTTAACTAAACACAATACATGATTTGCGTTGTCCTTTGCATAATTATTGTTGTGTGATTCAATTAGCACCACATTTTTATTTGTTTAAGAAGTTGTAGGCGTAACGTTACGTATTTGTTGGAAGTTTTGATGGAGCACAGTTTATTTCCTGTTGTTGTTGTTGTGTTATTGAAATGTTGAATCCTTTGACAGGACCAGGAGATAAGGAGAGAGAGCACCGATGGCAGAGTGGAACGCCTACTACCGGAATGAAGATGACGATGATGAGCAAGAGGAAGGAGAGCAATCTGGAGGTGAGATGAAAGACTGTAAACTGCCATCGAACAGTCAGATTTGTTGATTATTCCTCTCTGCTAGACCCCCCCCTCCCTCCCCCCTTTTTGTGTTTACTTTGCATTTCACCAATTAAAGAACTGTATATGACTTTTATTTGATCATACTTGCATGCCATGCAGTTTAGTGTTATGATCTACATAGGTATTGATTTGTAATCTAACAGGTTCAGGTTACTTTTATTTGTACCCGTAGGTAGACTTGGTACACAAGTACCACACAACTTATCAGATAGCATTTGATACCAACAAGTAAGACACTGTCTCAAATCTGTCTGCCTGTCTTTGTTAGGAGATTACAAGATCACGGGGAGAGACAGTTTGGTCTTCTTGGTTGATGCCTCCAAGGAAATGTTCATCAAAGGAGAAGACGGACAGCCCTCAAACTTTGACATGACCATGCAGGTAAGATGGTCAGCTTTCTTTATTTTCTTTTTCTTCTCTGTGTTTTTGTTGGAATTGATGTAAATGTGTTGGAATTATCTCAATAAGTGTGTAAAGATTGAGACTGTGTAGTTGGAATGGCACTTTTAGGAGTAAATCATCCAATTTTCTTTTTTTATACACAATTATTTTGACTAAAAACATAAGAACAACTACTGAATATCAGTATTATAGGCCTCGTTGGTTTCATTCTCAGATTTGCCTTGTGTCTCCTGATAGCAAGTGTCTGTGCTCTGTCCTTGTAGGCTGTGCGCAGTGTGTACGCCAGTAAGATCATTAGCAGTGACAGGGATCTGATGGCGTTGGTTTTCTACGGCACAGAGCAGAGCAAAAATCCCAGGAACTCATTCAAGCATGTCTACGTGTACCACGACCTCGATGAACCCGGTGAGACGCTGCACTTTCTGAACTAACACATGATTACACCAAATCTGAATTGCTGTTGTTTTGCTGCAAACACAAACTTGTTATTGTTATCACATGTTATTTCACACAAACACAAGAGCAATAGAAAATACCAGTGCAGCGTTGCAGTTCCACTGGATCAGTTTGGGAGGAAAGCAGTATTGGTGACTCCACAAATTGCTAAACATGTCTTTCTTACATCTCCATTCATTCTGTTTTTCCTCATCATTCTGCTCCCTTATTTTTTCCGCAGGTGCAAAGCGAGTGCAGGACGTGGACGCTCTGCGGGGGGGGAAAGGTGCCCAACTAGCGGCAGAGACCATGGGCAGCGGGGAGACGTCGTTGGGAGACGCCCTGTGGTGCTGCTCCAACCTCTACAGTGACATCAAGCTGCGCCTCTCGCACAAGCGGCTCATGATCTTCACCTGCAGGGATGAGCCACACGGGGGCGACAGTGTGAAAGACCGGCAGGCTCGCACAAAGGCTGGTGACCTCAAAGAGACCAGTACGTCTTCAGCAAAAAAGCTGCTCCTCTTTCATGAAATCTGTAATAATACTGTTTTGGATTAAAGCTCAGAGCTGCCTTTAGGATCTTTGCTTTTAATGCGTTTAGCCTGTATGTCATGGCCTCGTGAGACTTATCCTTTCTCTCATAGGTGTCATCATTGATTTGATGCATCTGATGAAACCGGGCGGCTTCGATGTGGCGCCCTTCTTTCGCGACATTATAAGTCCACCTGAGGATGAGAGCGATTTGGGGCTGCAGCTGAAGCCTTGTGACAAACTGGAGGACCTCAAGAGGAGGGTCCGAGCCAAGGAGCAGAAGAAGAGAGCCATGGCCAGGTAGAGAAAAGTAACACATTTCCATTTCCAGACAGAGTGCAGTCTCGTCACTTCTTTTTGCTTTTGCATTCACATGTATTTGCTTTCTTTGTGGTTCATCTTTGTGTCTTTTCAAGCACTTAACACCTACTTCTCTCCTGTCCCTCGCACCATCCATCCCTCTCTGCCATCTTTAGGTTAAAGCTGTCTCTTGGCGAGGGCATAAATGTAGCTGTGGGAATATATTCAACTGCTGTGTCGGCTCGGAAACCAGCTGCCATCAGACTTTACAGGGAAACCAACGAGCCGGTCCGCAGCAAAACCCGGACCTTCCACACTCAGACTGGCAGCCTGCTGCTGCCCAGTGACATAAAGAAATCCCAGGTAAGGGCACACGCAATGTATGCTCATTGTGGTTTCATAAAAGTGTGCTAAGATTGTCATATATATATACAGTGCACTTTAAGGCAGGTTTTTTAACCGTTAATACGCCCTAAAATTAAAACATCTGAACAGAAGAGTGTATCACCTCCAACTCTAATTTAGCTGAATTTAGTTGCTGACCACCATCAATTTCAGTGATTATTTTTTGTTGTTTCTTGTTTGTTCCTTGCTATAGGTGTACGGTAAGAAACAGATAGTGATGGAGCAGGACGAGGTGGACGCCATCAAGAAGTTTGAAGATCCTGGAATGTTTCTGATCGGATTCAAACCGATGGAGAGGCTCAAACGTCACCACCACATCCGCCCTGCTGTCTTCCTCTACCCTGAGGAGAACGAGGTGAAAGGTACCGATGCTTGCCCGTCTGTGTCTGACTTACTTCAAAACTACTATGAAGCCATATTAAAACCTTAGTATTGAGTGTCTTACAGCATCCTCCCTGTTTGCCGAGCTCTAATGTATCCTGTGTTTCCCACCTCAGGCAGCGCATGTCTGTTCTCCGCCTTGCTGACAAAGTGCAGCGAGAGGAACGTGTTCGCACTGTGCCGCTGCGTCTCTCGCCGGAACTACCCGCCTCGGTTTGTTGCCCTGGTGCCTCAGAAAGAGGAGGTCGACGAGGGGAAAGTACAGATTTCACCTCCAGGTGATGAACTGCTGCGCTCAGCAAAGGAGGCTGACAAACTTTAGCTCCTTTTGCTAACAGTGAAAGCAAGATGGACAACTACTGTACGTTACAGTCTCGGTCATTGTCGTGGAGAAGCCTGATGGCAGCATGTCGTCTCTCCTGTGTCAGGTTTCAATGTCATCTATCTGCCATACGCCGACGACGTGCGGACTCTGGATCCGCCGCAGTACCCAAGAGCCTCACAGAGACAAGTGGACAAGATGAAGGAGATCGTCTCCAAGCTCCGCTTCAAATACAGGTAGCTGCACGCGTCCACTACTTTACAGAGATCTTAGTTTGGAAGAAATAAACAAGGGTGTCTTTGGTGTGTGTTGTAGACATAACACGGTCATTTTTAACTGGTTTCTTTCTGCTACATGTTTTCATTCTTTGTAATGGAATGCAGGAGTGATGCTTTTGAGAATCCAGTCATCCAGCAGCAGTACAGGAACCTGGAGGCCTTGGCTCTGGATATGGTGGCTCCAGAGGACATAGAGGACCTGATCAGTAAGATGCAGACAAACTCCTTGTGGCTGGTACAACGACTCCTCGTTCCTTTGACTAACCCTGTACCTGTCCTTCTCTCTTTTTTTTTTTTGCTCGGTCTCAGTGCCAAAGGTGGAGCAGATGAACGACCGTCTGGGTCCTCTGGTTCAGGAGTTTAAAGATCTGGTCTACCCCGCCGACTACAACCCTGAGAGCAAACCAGCTGCCAAACGCAAACCAGGTCAGAGCTGGTCGTCATGACAGTAACTAGCTGAGCATAATATAACACATTTGAATTGTTCTGCCCTTACACACAGTATAGACTTTGGTCAAGTTTATTGATCAGCACAGAGGATTTTGAAATACGTCACTGTGTCAACTGAGTGCTTTCTCCATGATTGAACCGGCAGCTGATACCGGCGGCGGAGCTGACAAGAAGCCCAAAGTGGAGGTGCCAGAAGACGAGCTGCGGGTCCACGTGCAGAACGGCACCCTGGTAAAGCTGACCGTGGCCGTGTTGAAGGAGGCCTGTAAGCGGTTTGGGGTTCGCACCACCGGGACCAAGAAGCAGGAGCTGATAGATGCTCTGACTGCCCAGCTGGGCCAATGAGGGGTTAAATATACAACTCACCGTGCCTTCATGAGCAGGCAAGCTTGTTCAGATCGGTGTTGATCTGTTGTTGCACTTGATTCCAGAAGTAGAAATGTCTTCAGCACACTTTGAAAGAACCGAATGTAATGATCTACTTAAAAGCAGGGAACAAGTTTTAAATGAATGTGTGGCCTGTGAAATTTGGGTAAGACTGGGATACTGTGTCCATAAAAAAAGCATCCTGTCGGTTTGTCAGTCCCACATTACACGAATAATGTTTAAATGTAAAATAAACAAGTAATGTTTTTGTGATCAAGACCTCTCAAATTGGTTGATGTGTTACATTATAAAAAAAAGTCTATAGATTTGGAATTCACTGGACAATAAGCATAATCATAACACAGTTATTAATGTTGACAATTGTTGATAATCTTGCATTTTCGTTAATAAAACAAGCCCTTTCCAGCCCTGCATCTAGTTTGTTTTATTTCATTAAGTACGTGAGTCAGTACGCTGTACATGTTCCAGTTCTTCTTGTTAAAAGAAAAAGAAAGGTGTGTCCATCCGAAGAAAGACATCAACATACCTGAACACGGCTCAGTAGAATAAGAGCAGCGCTCCTCTTGAGGGCGGGCCTGAGCAGGAAGAAAACTTTGACCTAGTGAGTTGCGTCAGGTTTTGACAGACTGTTGATGGCATTCCTGGGGAGGATTATCTGACTACGCTGCATGTAATGGAGTTTTAGTGACATTTTGCCATTGCTGTGGGTTTAAATAGACATTTAAACTATATTGTTTATGTGCAGTTTTCCTGTGTAGGTTTTCTGTTTTGGGTTACCCTGTCTTGAAACTCTGCTACATGTCAACATACAACCGACTACAGAGCCTTTCCTAGGTTGATTTTGAAATGATATTGAGGCTCTTTACTTTTGCCGTAGTAATAGATTTTAATCCTGATGTTGTTCCTGGTTTCATTTTGAGTTGTTGTATGATTGCTTTTGTTAACCCGGGTGTTGAGTTAATCTTTTCGTGCTTTTATACTGACAGTTCTGGGCAGAAGTGCTGTCACATATTCTCGTTACCTTGACACGGACTGAAAGTCTGTCAACTGCACAGAAATGGAGTGTAAATGTGACAACACTGAGGATGCTGTTACAGGTGAGACGGGCATTTAGAAAATCATCAAACATGCTTTTAAAAGACATTATAGTGTTCTTTGTATTTTAACTTCCATTGTATGAAAGTACATTTTAAATAGACACTTAATGAACTGTCCATTACTCGGTTAATTAACTTATTTTAATCTCATTGTTATCTTGTGTCTTCATGGTTGCATGGTGGTATGTACTCTATAGCGTCAAGGTAGCAGTAAATAACTAAATATAAGAAATCAAGAGCGCCTAACTTTTGCAGTGAAAGGTAAACCCCATGACAAATTGTGTGCAACATTGCAATACTAATGCCATGCCTTCCTCCCTCCCCCTCTCTTGTTTAGGCTGGTGGATGAGCAGCAACAGTGCCCAGATGGGAGCTTTTACTGTGGTGGGGTATCTCCTCTACAGATTCTCGCAGAGTCAGTCACTCACCGACACACAACATCACATTCATTTCACGAGGTCCCCCTGACATACAAGCCAGCAGGTTTCTCAGATTGATTGACCTGTCCTCCCCAGAGATAGTCTGGAAACAAGAAAGCACAAATTGTTTTGCTGTCAGGGGCTCAGCCAGGAACTATGGGTCCTCCTGGGTGACCCTAACCTCTCTCCATCTTTAGTGACAAATATCAACAGTATACCGATTTGCATCAGGCCTGCTGGGCACATTCTTTAAATGATCAAAAACAAACATCTCTAAAGGATAAAGCAGGTGATACTCTATATGTATCACATGGTCAGCAGGAGACAGAAGACCAAAACCAACAATGAATCAATGATGACCGCCTGCTGTAACACTGATACTGATAGCAGTCTGTTTTCCCTGCAGCACTCCCGGCTCTGATCCGATGGCCAATTCGTCTGTTCTGCTCCCTAACTGGTGAGTTGTGTATCAGAGGTCAGAGGTCACTTTGTCCTCCCCCTCACAGTCCTGTTTGTGTACGATGTGACATAAAAACACCAGATAATTGATGTGCGTTCTCCCTCAGGTCTGTCAGCTCTTTGGAGCTGGGTGGGCCGCCTAGTGGGAACCCTTCGTGGTACGACATGTACATCCCTCATTTCTGACCCACAGGTTCAAAAAAAAAAAAGAATGTGTCACATGTCACCTAAAGTCATGTGCTAACTTTTCTATTCATGTCTCGCGTCTCAGGAATCCAGAGCTTGTGTAAATGGCTGTCTCGAATTTGGCGGTTTGTCGGAAGTGAGTGCTTCTTTTTGACGTTGTGTACTCTTCATTGAGTGCTTTTTAAATGTAGGTAAACAGGTCAGGGGAAGTTTAGAATTGGAGCGGGTATGTTTGGGTAGTCTGAGGAAGAGACTCGGAAATTCAGCAGACACATGAGCGCAATCTAGCATCTGCATGGTTCAGCTATTTAAACCTGGAGAATAATTTTAGGCCTTTACTTAAGCAACTGCCTTACAATGTGCTCCTCCATCAGCATCTTCCTCCAAGTTCAAGTGGCTGTTTGCTGTCATCACAGGTCAGTTCACCTTTAATTGTTCTACTGTTTCTTGTTTCTTGTGTTGAATGTGAGATATTTAAAACATAAAACCTGCTCACTCAATCTCATCTTTTATCGTTTATCTAATGAAAACCTGTCGCCTCTGCAGGATCATCCGGAGATGGAGCACTGGAGTCACAGACCAGCAGCGCCAACAAACCAGGCCTGAGGCTGATCCTCCTGGGGCCCACGGGTGGAGGGCGGACCTCCCTGGCCGATTCTTTGTTGGGCAACAGTGAGAAAACGGCACCCATGGGTCCCCTGATGGAGAGCACCAAGAGATGGACAGTCATGGGTGGGAGAGAGGTTATAGTGATCGACACCCCAGATCTTTTGGGGCCGTCATTGGGGAACAACAAGAGAGCCAGGGAAGCTCTGAGGAGCCTTCAGCTTTCCAGTCCTGGACCACACGCCTTCCTGCTGGTGATACCAGCTGGGGGCTCCAGCACGGGGATCGACCAGGATCTGACTCAGGCCATCCAATCCACCCGTGAGCTGTTTGGAGACGGGGTCGCGACGCACATCATACCAGTGCTCACCCACGTAGACCGCCTGGGTCAAAGGCGTACGATAGATCAGAAGCTGGATGTGAGGGACTCCGGAGAGGGTCTGGAGAAGGCTCTGTCTCTATGCGACCAGAAGCCAGAGCTGGTGGACAACGGGCCAGACTGCCCCCCAGAGGCAAAGAGCGTGATGCGCAGGCAGCTGGTGGGGCGGGTGACGGAGATGAACAGGGGACATTTCGTCCACGAGCTGCAGAGGAGGGAGGACCGCATCAGGGAGGAGCTGCTAGCTGACATGGGCTCCGTACTGGCTGGGAAACTGGGACACATGTAAATGAGAGGGGTTGGGGGGGGGGGGGGGGGGTAGTTGGTGTGCATGTGTGTGTGTGGGACCGAGTTGTCGGGGCAGGAGGAGGAGACAGGATTCACTCAAGTGCATGCAATTTTGACTTTAAGTGTAAGGGCGATTCTTTGCCTGGGGTATATTTGTCACTCTGCTGGTTTACCACTGTCCAAATGAATTTACTACCTTTGGCCGCCTTTTGGTTTTCAACATGCCACAGATTCTTTCGGTAAGATTTCATGCCCATACACACTTCTCTTTCCCATTTTGGTGTGTTGTAATTCTTCGACGTCTGTATATTCTCTTGCCTCATGTTTTCTTACTCTGCTCCAGTGCTCGGCCCTCCCTTATCTTTAATAATTTACCGGAGATATCAAACTTTAAAGATGATCAGAGGAAATAAACTGAAGTCACATTGGGACTAGAGTTCAGCAGTACTGTTTGAATGTGTA
The DNA here is from genome assembly GCA_028022725.1 of Lycodopsis pacificus. NCBI lineage: Eukaryota > Metazoa > Chordata > Actinopteri > Perciformes > Zoarcidae > Lycodopsis > Lycodopsis pacificus. The sequence continues at coordinate 16,260,318 of CM051708.1, forward strand.
CTGTGCTTTCTCCAGAGGCCTCTGAAACGGCAGTTAGACCAGAAAATGAACAAAATATAAAACACTGAAAAACAAAAATCTTCATCATATTGTCAGCGGATGACAGTAACAAGTCGATGTATGACATAACGATATCACTAAATCTATCACTTTAACTTTGATAACATATTGTCAATATTACCTCTTTGTTGCAAGTATGTGTTGCCAATGTAGTGCAGTGTAAGCCCTAATTAACTTTTCATGTTAAGAATTGCGGTTGCCCGTATACTACGCGAGTAAAGCGGATTGTTTCTCTGGTCAGAGAGAGCACTCAAACCAAACAGTGCAGACCCTCAACAGACCAATCAGGTTCCTCGTGCATGATGATAAACTTTGGCATTAATGTATATTATACTTACTGCTCTGCTGTACTTTTGACAAGCCTGACCTCTGATTTGAGAAAGAGAGAAAACAGCATTAAAAGAAAATGCCTTAGCAGCGCAAGAACTGTCCACAACTGAGGAAAAGAGATGACTGGCTGACTGGTGGTGGTCCTAAAAACTTGAATGATGTTTTAGTTGCGTTGATAGGAAGTGCCAAAGTCTGTTTCACTTGCCTTAGGGAGCATGTTTTGGTATTGACACTGAATAAAATGACTCCTAATTTAAGCTGGTCACTCAGAGTGGCAAACACACGTATTAACACCAAACTGCAGCTTTGTTTCAGGTGTTCTGCCTGCACAACGTTCTCAGGAGTTTGCAAGCCAAAGTGGAGCTAAACTATAAACAAAGCAACCATCGGCTGAGGCGATTGTCGTAATGTTTCAATTCAGCAGACTAAAAAAAGACCGTTGACAATGTCCTGGTTATGGAAAGTATTCCCTTGTTGCATCTTTTGTGTTCCACATCATGTCCGGTGTGTGAATCCATTGTTTCCTGGTGCGTATACTACACAATTTGAGACTCCACCAGTCTATGGTTGGTGCAGGCTATATCAAGAATGAATGAAAGAATGCAAATACATTGAGAGGCTATCCAAAAAGTTTTGTTTGCCATTAAAAAAAAAGCTTTGTTTGCAAATCAACGACTTATTTTTGCTGTTGTGCTGAATCTTCGTGGGATGCTGAAAGATGTAAAATGCGTCTCTGTTGGCTAGTTGTGATCGGAGGGACATCTTAACAACATGTAAGTGATAATGTACATGATTGACCCCTCGTTTCACAATACTGACCCACTCGCTGTTCATTACTGCGCCTATTGGGGCTACATAAGAAATCAGTCATTTGACACCAAATATTGTTTTGAAAATGATTGTGTTTATAATTATAATGACACGGACGGGGTTATCCAGAGTCTATAATCATATTACGGTAGAATGCCATAATTGACCAGAATCAGTTTTGAGAATTCAACAAAGAACACCTATACACCATACTATTTAGTATGCAGGAAAAAGATTGTGTATGTCCCAATACATAGTATGTTAAATGCAGTATGCCGAAGACACCTGGACGGTAGGTCCTTATGCAAGCGTCCATGAGCAAGAGGGTCAAAGTTCAAGGTGCAATGTTATGAGGAAGAAATATGTCCTATATTTGAATGCTTACTGCACGCTACAGTATGTACTTTGTAAGGGCAGCTGCAGCGTGTAATAAAAGTAAAAAATTAAAAGTATGTGATTATGAACGCAGAATGGCTGTTGCTAGCTGTCATTAGCTGTCTTCTTCTTCTTCTTCTTCTTCTTCTTCTTCTAGTTTTGCTATTAAATCAATTTGTTTGATTGCACTGTGGAACGCTTTACTCTCAAACCTCGTCTGATTGCATAATAATGACACAGAATTAACCCCATAAACAGTTGCCTATTTACACAACTCCGGCTGTTTAGCTGGAGTTGTCTGCCATGCAAGAAAACCAAAACAATGAGCTAAAAGAGGATAAAAATGCTCTACAAATTGATCATGTTAAAACCATTAACACCTACCAACTCACCTAAAAGTTATACATGCACGTCACTGCTGCAAACATAACTTATTGAGCGTATATATTTTAAGCATGTCCGCTCAATGGGTGAGGAGGATAAGGTGGAAAATACGGGGCTTCACCGTCTCAGGGGAGGGACTGCTGCTCCACTGTCTACTGACGCAGGCGGCGGTGACAGCAATATGGAGCCAGGGAGGCGCCACTGCGCATGTCCGCGTCTGCACGTACGGAGACAGACTGAGAGAGGGAGAGAGAGTGCGAGGGAGAGAGAGCGAGAGCTATACTAGGCAAAGATTGGCAAAGACAAAGGACTGAACTGCCTTTAGGGAAACGGGAAAGAGTATATCCAGTTTATACACCGGTTTATAACAGTCCGGCCGTGACACCACCGGCGGGAAGCGACCAGGTAAGTGGTCGCGTGGAGAAAATGAAGTTATAAGACGTAAAAGGAAGCGTTGTGGTTGTGTTCGCTGTGGACTCAGCAGTCACGTAGAGCAGCCAGAAGATTATCGCCAGATATCTGTTACTACCGCGGATGAATTGCATCTGTACGTGTATGGTTTCGGAGCATTAACAGCCGCTATCACCGTTAACGGACGTGAGCTCTCTAACGTGTGTGTGTGTGTGTGTGTGTGTGTGTGTCCTTGTTTTGTTCGGAGCTGTTGCCATATTTTTTTGGTGCTAGCTTACTGAACAGGCTGCTTCCTCTATCCAGTCCAGGCTCCTGAAAATGTTTACCCTCTTCTTATTCTGGGGTCTGCTGACCAAAGAGGAGATGGTAGAAGCTTTTAATGTCACCCCCCAACTATCTGTCGCCATCAATAACAAATTCAGCGTTGCTTTTAGGTGTTTATCAAGTTTTTTTTGTAGCTGCTGTTCAGACTGAGTAAGCTGTTTTTAAGATGACATTTTTGGGCTCGTGCTAACTTGTGGTGGGAATTAGTCACCGTACGTAGTTATGTTGAAATATTAAATTATATATTCACAAAAGTAGATAGTAAAAATGCAGCTTCTGTCTCTTGTCTTTCTGTCAGTTCTGTCCTTCAGCACCAGGTCCTGGTTGTATCTGTTCCAGTGGACGTGACGCCTCGCGGTCAGCAGCCCGGTGACATGGAAAGAAGTGTGAGGCTATAGGCTTGGTGACTGGATGGAAAGAGCTGTCAACGCACACACACACGGACGATGGAGGAAGTGGAAACCCACAGAGAGCAGCGGCAGTTTGATTGACCACACCGCTGTGGTGGTGGTGGTGGTGTTGGTGGAGGAGTAATCTTTCATTGGGAGCATCTGGAGTGTCTTTGTTTGCTGGCGATCCCATCTTGAGCTCCACTTTTTACCCCCCCGCCCCTCCCTCCCTCCCTCCTTGTTGACCTTTCTGCACATCCATCCTCCAGAGAGAGCAGGTGTTAAACAGCCGCAGGGCTCATTTACCTTGCAACCACCTCCGCCACCACCACCACCACCACCTCCCCCTCGACCATACACAGAGACACACAAGCTCCTCTCTTCCAAGCAGCTGAGAGGTTGCTATGGCAATGCTTGTCATGATGCTGATGTAGCATCCTGAAGGCAGTAGTTGTGGAGGTAGTGGTGGAGCTGGAGGAGGAGGTGGCGGAGGTGGCGGCGGCGGCGGTGGCGGTGGTGATCGTCCAGGGATGGGTAGCGCTCCGTATCCAGCCGGCGAGTGGAAGGGTAAGGGCCGAGGCGGCCTGCAAGAGCTGGGCTGCATGCGCTGGAAGGTCAGCAAGCAGAAAGGAGGAGGAGGGGAGGTGGTGGTGGGAGCGGAGGAGAGGAGGTGCAGGGATCCCACGGATTCTCAGCAGCAGCAGCAGGATCTCTCATCCTCCTCTTCCTCCCTCTCCCCTCCTCAACCCTCTCTGACACCTCCAGCCATTTATCACGAGAAGCAGCGGAGGGAGCTGTGCGCCCTGCACGCGCTCAACAACGTCTTCCAGGACGGGACGGCCTTCAGTCGGGACACCCTGCAGGAGATCTACCAGAGGTGGGGAAGCCGTCTCACCAGTCCGCGTCACTGTGTTTAGCCGGTGCACGTGCAACCTTGTGGATAATCTGGGAAATCTGTCTTGTCGACTTGTTGCAGGCTTTCTCCCGGCACTCTGGTGACACCTCACAAGAAGAGCATGCTGGGAAACGGGAACTATGATGTTAACGTTATCATGGCAGCCCTGCAGACCCGAGGGTTCGCGGCAGTCTGGTGGGATAAAAGAAGGTAAAACTTCCTTTTCTGCTGTTTTTATTCCTGAATTAGGAATTGTAGGTGATGGACAGTAATGCTATTATTTATATATATATACATATATATATATATATACACACACACAGAGTACCTACTTAAATCCTACAATATAAACAATAGGTGAATGTTGTAAAAAGGCTCCCAGTGTCCTCCTCTGCCCCCCCCCCCCCCCGCCTCTTAATCAGCCGGGTCTGAATGATCTCTGTGATTAGTCAGCTATTCCGTCAGTTGACAAAGTCTAAGAGGCCGTCATATCAGCATTCCCGTTTCCCTCATTAACAGCCTTACGTGACCGTTGGTAACAACAGACTGGCTTTTATCAGTAAAACAATAATGTTATCAGAAAAGCCGTATCCCTGTTTCTCTGTCTTGACGTAAACAGCAACGCTGCTCTCTGACCCTGATTGATGCAGACAGTGGGGATTCCACCTATAGCATGTAATTAGAGCTTTTACATTTTTTGTCATTGTAAATATCCAGTAAGGATATGTTTTCTGGATATAAGTTATCTTTGTAATGTAGCTGTGACCTGAGACCTCCCTGTGGTGCATTCAAGTGCTTACGGGACACTCGTGACGGTCACGATTTCAGAATCGGCTTCCAAACGACAACCTTGTGAATACGTCAAGCTGCCGAATTCACGGGTTCCTTTTCACAACATTCACGTTTGCTTGTTACGCCACACGTATACAGTCATTCCGACAAAGAGTAAGAATGTAGACCTACGTGATGATTAAGGAAGGGAAAATAAATCTATTGCAACATATTATGAAACACCATATTCCAATACAGTTTCATTATACTGGGAACATTATTGTGACATGTTGTCTGAAGCCTAGGTGTGTCAGTCCTTTACGTCTTTAGATTTGTGGCCGTCTGTTTAACATTTAGTGGATTGAAAGCTTCTACCTGTTGTGTGGGATAAAGAATTGCAATTGCGTGGCCAACGCACTGCATTCACTACTACAATAAATTGCCTTTCTTCCCTCCAGGGACGTAGGCAGCATCGAGCTGTCCAACGTGACGGGCTTCATTCTGAACGTGCCATCCAACCTGCGCTGGGGGCCTCTCCGGCTGCCGCTCAAGCGCCAGCACTGGATAGGAGTCCGGGAGGTGGGCGGAGTCTACTACAACTTGGACTCCAAGTTGCGTAGCCCTCAACCCATCGGCAACCCGGACGAGCTCAGGTGAGGGACGCCGTGTGTTGACGTGTTCCTGATATGACTGTGTTCCTGATATCAAACTCTTTCTTTAAAGCTGCACGAATCAATACTCTGGAGTGTTTTAGCATCTTTTAGCTCATTGTTTAGTTTTTTTTTAGCCCCGAAAAACTGCGTTCTCATTAACGTTGTTCCCAGCAGCAGCGGCAGGCAGCTGTTTTCAGCCATGACGCTCTTAATTAAACCCGCTGTGTGCTGCAGTACCTGCCTGACAAACAGACAAAGTTAGCGACTAGCTTGTGAACACAGTGGAGCATTTAACAGCTGATGAGCCAGATATTTCCCCCAGGAGTCTGTGGAGACCAAAACAGAGCTAAAAGTAGAGTGAATACTGGTCTTACATTCATCACAACACGCTTGCCATACCAGCTTTGGAAAGGGATTGTATGTTCATGCTGTGTTTTTGCTGCCCCTAGTGGCCGTACAATGAACATGCAGGTCTGTCCTTTAGAATCTTGACGCTGTGTATTGTAGTGTTTGCCTTTCCATCATCATAACTGTGGCTGTCCTGTTTTCACCACAACACAGGAAGTTTCTACGCCAGCAGCTGCGAGGGAAGAACTGTGAACTCCTATTGGTGGTCTCAGAGGAAGTGGAGGCCCACCAAACATGGCGGTGCGACGGCTGAGGGTTTAACCAGCCGATCGCAGCGCCAAACCGGGCCCCAGGGGGCCAGTCACAGAAGAGGAGAAGGAAGTAAAGTGGTGCACAGCCAATCACATGGATGCACAGTTGCAGATACCCCTCCCCCCCCTACCTTTTTTGGGTTTTGTTTACACAGCCATTGCTGGACTCTTATGTGAGAGGATGCAAAGCAATGACGGAAGCAAACACTTTATGACGGAAGCAAACACTTTACAGGGAGAGTCAGAGAATCACAGTCCTTTACTATCAACACAGTTAAGACTTATAAGACGTTACTATTCTGTTTCTGCTATTCTGTTTTTATATATATTGACTATTTTTCAATGTTTGTTTTGATTTTTTTTTTTTTACTGTTCAAGTTTCCAAAGTCGTGGGAGCTCAATGCTGTGTTTGTCTGCCGCCTCCCTCAGTGGGCCTCCCTGCTACAGTCATGATGGTCACCGACGCGTCTTCGTGTTTCTGTCCCTCGTTTTGCGTCGTGAATGTCTCCGTTAACCCCCCCCGTCCCGTCCCGTCCTTCACTTTCACCAAAGCGTGCCCTTTCTTGCCCCTGGTGTGACTCCATCTCACTCCTCCTCCTCCTCGGCCTCCTCTTCATATCACAGGTCAAACTAAATCAGTGATTTGTCACGTTGCCAACTTTGTATTTCATCCCCTTACCAAATTGTGGCACAGTGTGAGCCTATGCTGTACCGGGGCTGTGCAGACGCAACAGTTTTATATGCAACGAAGCAATGCAACGCCCGGGCCGAGCACTCCATCTAGTGGATGCTTGCCTCCGTTTCATTTCAAGGAAAAAGTAACGGCATCATTCATCCAGCTTTTTTTGTTATTGTTCAAATAATTACTTGGTGGTAATGAAGAGCGCTTGTCCTCGAGGAAATAATGCAAAACCAACGCCTATCATCTCTGAGTAGAATAATACTGTATCATTATATGATGTACCAATCAGATTAGGGTGATAAGAAAACCTGCTGTCTAAATTATTCATCAGACTCAAACATTACAGGAGTTGGCCGTTACTTGGTATTAACCAAGTTCAGCTCCAGCATGGCGGTTCATTTTTGGACTTTGGAAAAAAAAACAGTCGACAAAACCGTCTCAACTCAAAAGTGTACTTACTAGATTGTTCCGGAGCTTTCGACCGCATCACACGGTCCTCATCAGCAGACCAAGGACTCTATGATAAGGTCCAAAACTCCAGAACAGTTTTCGGTTTAACTTGTCAATTATAATCTGAATAGTGAATATGAGTTAATGTTGCAAAGTGTCATATCAATGTAAAGAAAGATTGTTTAATTTGAAGAAGACAAAATAAGGATGCACCATAGGGGATGATGATATTTATTCATTTTTATTTCATATTTAATGGCGTCACACTGGTCCAAAGGGCCACCACCACAGCAGCCCTCTGTAGCACAGGAGCTGAGCGGATGCAGGCCTCCTCCTCCTCTGAGAGGGCGTCGCAGACGGTCAGCGAGGGGTCCATAACGCGTGAGCTTTCAGTCCGAGGAGAAGGTTTTGACGGTCGGCCGATCGAGCGGAAGTTGTCCAGTGTGAGGAAGAGAGGAGATGGAGCGCCGTGTGCCTCGGGGTAGAGAATACCGTCGAGAATGAAAAGTAAAGAGAAGTCGCCGAGCTGGCTAGTGAGCGCATCTCCAGCCAAGAGGTGTGTTGTGGTTGATTGTTTTTGAAACGAGCCTTACGAGAGATTTAGTAGCTTTCAAATCTATCAGCAAGAGGAACTGTTGATACTGTAGGTATTGTCTCTTCAAGACGATATTGGCCTTAACTTGTTTACATAAAAGATAAAAAGATATTTGTTCCTCTGAAAGGTGAAGAGGGGAGCTGTGCAGTTTGATGCCATTTCAAGAGATTTAATCCAAAGCACCAATTTATCGTATATAGAAGAGAAGCGGCTGAAGCTCATCGAGTAGAATTTGTTCACTTTGGCAGCCAAGGGCTTTACGTTATTTACAGGTGTTTGAAATACTATGATTTTATACAGATGTTTTTTTTTTTTTCCAATGGTGCATGTCTTATTTAGGAATGACACACTTCGATTCCAGCCCAATCTGTAGACCTTTTTCATGTCATATTCTATCCAAGTGAGCCTGCGTCGAAACATCTGTCGTTACTTTGCTGAGATTCTTTGGACCCGATCGCATCATGACGAGTGTCTCACAATCGCATTCAATGTGTGCCGTTTCTGCCATGACAATCCATCCAGCCCCTCCTACTTGAGGAAAAACCTGATTGTCACTGTGTGTTTTTTGTTGTTGTTTTTTTTGCATAGAAATAAATGCTTTTCATGGCACTTTATGTATAAGCTACAGTGTGGGTGTATTAAGTGGGTCATGACTTGCTTTGAAAGGGTCACCTGAGCATACGAAGCAGAACGTCACCTTCTCTTCAGCCTGTTTTGGTCAGTAGTGGAAAGTAATTCAGCACCCTGATACAATTGTGTGGTTCTTGCACTTTTACTTGAGTATTTTTATTTTCCTCTGAAACACATTTCAGAGGAAAATAAAACACGAAAAGCATAAAAAATAAAGTGGTTTTCAACATATTTGGCTCGTGCGCCCCTATACAAAATGTAATAAACATGTCTGTTTGGGGCCACATGTCAGATGTTTATGAGTCGTTCGCATTTCCACCAAAGATCGATTTCTCTTCTAAACTTTTAAAATGGTTTCATTCTGAAAAGTGAAATTCTGAATTGTGAGGCATATTGCATGCCCTTTAAATCATCTCCCCCGACCCCTCGTATTTATCTTGTGACCCGTTGGAGGGGGCCGGCCTCTAGGTTGGGAAACACTGTGACTCAAATAGTAAGCTCCACCTCTACTACTACTACAGTGAAATGCTACATTTTCATTTATCATATTTATCATAGTGTTACCAATCTAATAATGGCATGTAACAGGACTGCATCAGTCACAGGTGCCATTCTGCTTTGATACGGTCTACTTTTACTTCTACTACTAGACCTTTACTTGTAACTGTTTGCTCACATTTTAGAATTATTATTTTTCAAATTTTCCATTCATACACTCTATGACCTATTACGCAGCCGGTTGCGAGCCGTGGACTCGTTGGAAAAGGTGGGGCGCGCGCTTTCGGGATTCGGGCGCGCGCGCGCGCGCGAGCGAAGCGGTGTGCAGATGTGTCGCAGATTTTGTAAAGTCACCGGACGCGCGGAGAGACGCAGCTGAAGGAAGCCGCTCCGGTTAAACGGGCCCTCAAAACTGTCGGGAAAACACGCGAGCGGCCGCTGTCACGACCGTGGACGTTTGCTCAGCTCGCGGAGGAGAAAGACGTTTTACTTGGCACGGTACGAGCCGAAGGACCGCGGCGCGCGCGGAGATGGAGCTGTCTGCGATTGGAGAGCAAGTGTTTGCCGTGGAGTCCATCGTCAAGAAAAGAGTTAAGAAGGTACCCTTTTTAAATGTTGCCGACATGGATCAGTCCGTTGTTGGCATTTTGTAGGAGACATATCTTAGTTGTTTAGGGAGGAACGGATGCTACTTTGTATGCTAATGAAACCTTGAGAGATTAAAGGAACAGAATTGTGCGACTAATCTGGTTATCTAATTGCAGGCTGCGTAAAAGGGGGATGTTCCTTCAATGTAACGTTGAGAGTGTTGTCATTGCACCACGGCTTTAAAATGCCACGTGTTTGGATAAATACGCAGAGATGATGATGGTGTTATTAACCAAACACCCTTCATTCTGGGCCTGTTTGCCTGCTAATTGGGGTCGAGTGTGCGTTACCATCTGGTGTTGACAGATGCAGGCGCGCAGCTAGGAATGACCGTTGCCCAAGAGCGCACGAGAGGCCCCTGAAACTCCTCAGTTTACTAGAAGTTTGCTGCTATGAATAATCTCACGTTAACTGTTTGAATTTGCCGAGGCGGTCAAAATACTTTATTATTTTAAAATAAGAAGGAACTCTTATTTTGAAGTATGCTCCATGTGATACCCGAGTTTTCCAATGACTATGAGATGCTGAGAGAGACTGTGCCCAAATGGAAAATCCAAAACACAAAAGTATTCAATAAACAGGTATATATATATATATATTCTTAGTGAGTAGAGTAGAAGGATACAGCTAATTTGAACATCTATTTCATGTGTCTATATAAATGGTTTGATGTTCAGTATAGAGAGTAAGTGAACGTTTATAGAGACAGAATATACATGGGGCCAGTGTTAAAACCACTTGTAGTACACAGTGGACTATATCGGTCCATCCACATCTCAAACACGTCTATTCATGTTGCTGCTAACTGTAAAAGTGTCAGATCGAGTATTGGGTTATACCCTAATATTTCTGTTAAAGGTGCCATATGACCACTATTTAATTACCCCAAACCAGCAGGATATTTACATGCTTTACAGGATTGCTTTTGGAGGATATGGGCACTTCATTTTAAGCCCTTTTTTACTGTAAAAAGGGGGAGCTGGGTGAGTAAAAGGAAGTCGGGAAAAGTGGTGACTTCACCCGCTGAGGACACCTTTGCGAGCTCGGAAGTTATTATCGGATGATGTCACCGAGGATGACTGACTCTGAGTTCGCTTGGCTACAGGGACAACACACGGGACGTTTCACATTATCTGTTAAGTAAGGATGTTGTCTGATGGCATGGGAACTTCCTCCAATCAACAGCAAGACTATGATGGAATATAGACATCAGATTGATGAGAAGATGGAGGACAAAATGCGACCTTCAGTAAGTAATCGTTGTCGTCCGGCACGATGGAAACGTCCGTAGGGGTGAGAGCCGTAACCTGCTTTGGGTTTAACAGGAAACAAGCAAACATCCGCACCCTCGGGCTCATCATCAACAAGACGCACCAATGGAATCCAACTCAATGCTGGAGCAGTTACAGCCTGAATACCCTCATCAGCCTCTGATCTGTGGTGTCTGAGACATCACACGTGGTCTCGTAGGCGTGTTGATTGAAGCAGCTCCAGTAGCTGATTATTAAAAAGAAACACAGCTACAATATATTCTGTGTTGTCATTTGTAAAATGAACTTCTTGGCTGATACCACTCACAAACGTTATGTCTTCACAGGGGAATGTGGAGTATCTGTTGAAGTGGAAAGGGTGGCCTCCAAAGTAAGTCAACTTACTCCGAAGGATGGGCGGAGTATATAACATGGACAGCTGTGTCATAATAAATGTCATTGTATGTTAACCAATCGTTATTGAACCATACTGCATGAATGGACCACGCACATTTTGTGTAACCTGTCGCAGGTACAGCACATGGGAACCCGAGGAGCACATCCTGGACCAGCGCCTGGTGCAGGCCTACGAAGAGAGGTAAGGCTCCACTCCACACGAAACACCTGCCTGATGACAAGACGCCGGTTCGATTGTTTTGACGCAAACATTTGAACTTATAAACCTGCGTTGTTGACGTCAGTGTTCACCCGCTAGCAGTCTTCTTCTCTGCCTGCGCTGGTGCATTGTCGTGGTTTTTGTCATGTTAAACTCACCTGTGGATCAGTGAAACACTGCTCCATGGTGCTGCTAGTGGTCAAAAACTCCATAGGGCACTGTTGTGGGACTGCAAAAAAGAAAAGTGTCACTTTGCCGTCCGCCGCTTTTTAACAGTGTGCTGGTCTTTTTTTTTTTTTTTTAGAGAGCAGAGAGAGAGAGCGCTGGGCCACCGGAGAAAAGGATCCAAGGCCAAAAGACTCATTCTGCAGGTAAAGTTTGGAGTTCAACACAAACAAGTCTAAAAGTGAAAGTTTTGTCCAATCTACGCTACTCAATACATTACTTTTAACTTTGCCTTTCCTGTTACTTTGTTGGCCCCCGTCCAGTGGTTATGCTCCTCTATAACCGGTGCAGAGTGTTACTGAAATCATCCGGTTTACATTTTCACGTTTCCTCTCTCTCAGGATACTGTCTACACCATGGATCTCCGCAGCGCTCACAAGACTCCGGAGCAGCCTCCGCCCCGCCTGCGTCTCTCCCTGACGCGCTCCCTGCTCCCCGAGGACCAGGACCAGGACCTGGACGAGGACCAGGACCAGGACGAGGACCGGGATGAGCCGTGCAGCGCCTGCGGGCAGGACCCGCTACTGGCCCGTCGCGAGAGCGAACCCAGGAGGTCGCCATACACGTGTCTGGACTCGAACCCTCCGAGTCCCATGCAGGAGGACTGGGAAGGCCGGGGAGAGCAGGAGGAAGAAGAGGAGGAGGAAGAGGAGGAGGAGGACAATGTGGAAAGTGGAGAGGATGGAGAGGAGGAGGAGGAGAAAGAGGAGGCTCTAAAGGAGACGACAGAGAAGAGCGGAGTTCCTTTAAATGGTAAGTGTGTCAGTCGGTCAGCCAGTGGACTCTAATCACCGTCACGACCCACTTTACTGCGTGTAGGCACGGCCGTGCACAGGCTTTTCTTCCACCAGGCACGCAACCAAAAACACGGAACTTCCTCCATCCTGAGCTGATTAAAGAGAAACCGTAGACTCACTAAAGATTGTGTATTTGAAGTCTCTGTTGTGCATCTCGACGTCAAGCCGACAGGATCTGCAGTCCGTCCCGTAATGTAACATCCATTTGCTTGAAAGTTTGACACCAGATGTAAACCTTTGAATAAATTAATTGTGTTACAAGACAGCAGTAAAATACATTTGAATGATTTCAAAGGTGAGACGTCACTAAATCGTCCCACAATGACGGCGTGGAGTGGAGAATGTGACACTCCTCAGAGCCGTGTGTCCCTGCAGCCAAACGTCTGCCCTCTGTCAGTACATAACGCCTTTCAGAGCAGAGAGCATCCAGGCAGGTTGACCCAATCACAGCACACACACGAGAGATGCAATCGCTCTATCTGCCCTCCGTCTTCCTCTCTCTGTGTTCCTGTCTCACCCAGGACAGGAGAGGACAGACGGGTGGAGCTCCGCCGTCGGACCGGGCGGGGTCACCGCGTCGGAGAAGCCGGACGACGTCTGGAGGCCCGTCCTCGGCCCGGGGGAGGTGACGGTCACAGACGTCACCCTCAACTCCCTCACGGTGACCTTCCGAGAGTCGAGGGTGCCCAAGGGCTTCTTCAGAGACTGGGGCCAGTAAGGTCTGATGTGTGACGTTTGAATGGGTTGGGTGGGGGTGGGGGGAGGGGAGGCACCGGTTGATGTGGACAGGGTTGGTGTCTTTATTCCCTCTCGGCCTGTTCTTCCCCTTGTTCCTGCTACTTCCAGCCTGGCCGGTGGTACGTTTACATGCACAGTCACCTGGACGTACGTGGAGCTGTGGCAGGTTAGGCTGTCCACTTTGGCTGAGAGTCAGCTCCGGTTAGCAGTACTCGGGCGAGCTGAAGGCCGCTAACATCTCCCACTGTCCAACTGTTGAAAATGTGACAAAGTAGCTGAGTTAAGTGATTTGTTAATATTGGTTTAAATGTGCAAATGTGACCGGTATATGATCTTTGTTATGTCATGGGTCTTAACTTTTCCACCTTAAAGGTACCCCGTACAGTTTGCTTCTTAACAATCAGTTTCTTGAGGTCTCACAAACATGTGTCTAATGTATTTCCTTCCTCAAAAAAACATTTGTAAAGCTCTTTTTTTATTTTATTTTTCATGAATCGTGCCCTGCATTGCACACATCCACATGAAAATGAAAACATTGCTCCAGAGCGTTACTAGTGGTCCACAACCTTTAACCTTTAAGAGCGGTGAACAGAATGTTATTATCTCGTCTCACGCTCTCAGTTTGTGCGATGGGCACAAATTAGGTGAAGTGAGGAATGGTGAAGAAGAGGAGGAAGAGGTCTCTGTGCATGTAAACATGGCCGCCGTGTCCGTCTCTCGTCCACACTAAGCTAACCGTTCAGTGCGTGTTGTACCCATACTAACGAGCAGTGCTGTACCTGTAACCTGTGAACACATAGACCAGGGGTGTCAAACATACGGCCCGCGGGCCGGATGCGGCCCGCCACGTCATTTTAGCAAAAAAATAAATAAATTAATTTAAAAAAAAAAATTTTTTTAATTAAAAGTTAAATGTGAAAATGAAAATATCCCCATGGTTGAAATTATGAGATGAGCCATTTGCGCCGCTGGTCTCGCCGGGGGCTATTTTGTGTTCATTCGCACTGGACGCGCCGGAGAGGGGGCGGGGCTTATCGCCCTGAAAGCCGTTCAACTGTCCGCCATTAACCATGGAAAAAAGAACCTCTATTTCTGCTAAGTAGGTGTTGAGGAAGTCACAGATATCCCGGGAAACTAAACTAAATATGTTCGGAGTAGTTACATTTACACCGTCTTACATTTACAACCGGCCCTTTGAGGGCGACCGTGATGCTGATGTGGCCCCAGAGTGAAGATGAGTTTGACACCCCTGACATAGACGGTTCCAGTGCAGATATATCAACGCAAAGACGGCCTGTAGTTTTCTCCGTTTACCGATAGACTCAGCATCTCACAACGTACAATATACAAGTAGTGACTCGCACCACAATCAAGAAACTAGATGTGACTCGATAAGATAATGTACTATGGAATTGCACTGTATTTGCTGTACATCATGAGGGTCTGTGTGTCCATCAGGAGCCTGTTTGTAGAGTTTGACCGACGCGGTAAATCACACGCTGTCTGATAAAAGATATCAATACATCAATATCATTGATTTCCTACCTTCCCGTTAACTCGATGGCAACCTCAGCTAACGATGTGTCAACGTAATCATTCTAAGAGATCCTGAGATCTGAGAGGAGGTTATGTTACATGTGAACGTATCCATTAAGGGCTGACAAATAGACAACAGTCAAGAACCACCGCTCTAAGCATGGGATGTGAAATTCCCAGAGACACTTGAATGCACCGACAAGGAGTGCCAAACAGTCCCCTCATAGCACTGAATTATCATTTGATTATGTAAGGTGGGCTAAAAGAGACGGAGCAAGTGAATGTTCACTGTTACATATCTCAAGTTATTGTGGCATGAGAATCAAGTAAAAGGATAATATACTAATAGATTATGATGACAGACAGACCAATAGATTTAGATGAAAATGAGATATCAGACATTTTAAAATCTACTTTTTCATGACAACTGAGAGCTCCATCTGAAATAAACAGAAACCTGGAAAGTATGAAATTCATGAAGTATATGCAAATTGTAGTTAATGGTCTAAAACACGGGAAATTGACTAATGTGTATAAAAAGACCAGATTACCATTTAAATAATCATTTAAATAAATCATACAAATGACATCAATTGAAAGGGAAACATTTTCACCTTTACAGACTTATCTCATCTGACTGTGGCCTTCGATAAACTCTGAAAAGACCAATATCAAAAGATTTTGAATACATAAAAGCCCAGCTCTGAACCCGGAGCATCGGTCTAACCCTGCTGGCTTCCTGCCCAGTGGACACAGGAGCTGATGTCATGTGTCATGTCAAGTTGAATCTCCTGAAGGCGTCCCATTGGTCCGCAAAGTTGTTTACCCCGCGCTGAGGACGACGGGTCAGCGTCTCGTGATCTCCAAACTGTCTCCGTGTGACAATGAAGCTGCAGGGAACGGAAGTGCCTGAAGTTGCATCATTTCGTTGTTTTGTCTGTGGAGCTTTTAGGGCTAATGTCTCCCTCTCTCTCCCTCTCTCTCCCCCCTTTACACACACACATTCACTGTTACTCCCCCAGCTTGTTTGGTCTCTGTTATGTCTGAATGCTCTGATGCTATTAAGACTTGAAAGTATGAGCAGACTTTACAGGGGAAGAAGATGGAGGGGACAGTGCACGTATTTCTTTTTTGGCATTATTTTTCTACATTGACCTGAATGTATATTTATTCTTTAACGGTACCTGTGTATTTGTCACGCAGACGACTGAGCAGAATAGTCTTTTTTTTATACGGTTTGTGATAACCACCGAGCCGACAGAACAAGCACCGGGATATCGGACGGCGCCTAATGTGGTCGCTTGTGCCGCTTCACCGAGCGAAGGACCTCGCACTTTACTGAGACGTTAACCTGCGCATTACCTGCTCCAGTCCAAGTGTCACTGTGTGTATAGAATATTTCTATGGGAATAACTCAAATAAATGTTGCTCATGTTTAATATTATTGTAATCACTTGTTCGGTTGCTTATTGACATTCCAAAGATCCTTGTTTCTACTCACTAATGCAGTTGTGTGTGTCAAAAATGAGTTATGTATTTGGAGATATTAGTGGAAGGGTGAGGTAAACAGGTGTAATTCAAACTAAATGCATAATAAGAAAATGTAAAACTTAAATTACAAATACCATGAATTTCCATCAAGCGATGCTCAGATGTGTGTTATATATTCATTTATTCGTCTGCAGAAAATATCGTACGAAAAAGTGAAAAACAAAGCAACAATTGAGTATTTTTCCAATGGTACAAACATACTTTATTGTACAATTAATTTATTGGCAAAAAAACAATCAGACCACCAAAATAACTTAAAAAAGAAAGAAACTAATGAAAATGGAGCAATAGTTATTTTTGCTTTCTCTCAGCAAGCACCAAAAATTGTTAACAAGAGGAACGAAAAAGTGGTCAAAGATTCCATTTGAATACTAAACAAATATTTAAATAGTCTTATTTCCAGTCTCTTTTTGGGAGAAGAAATGATTAAAAACAAAACTATTTGTTCAGTTGCCATCAGTTTGTACAGTGATTCAGTATGTTTACAACTATATTCATGTACATGAAACACTTCTGAAAAAGGATGGTATAATATAGTCCCCGGCCTCCCCCAGGGCAAACTGAATGACTGTCTGCAGTGTCTTTTTGCATCACCATAACATCTTTAATACAAAACAAAAACATGTTTTTATCTAATAATTCCTGTAGCTTCAAGTTTTATTTCCAAAAAATAAAATTAAATAATATATCTATATATAAAAGACAGTTTTTCCTTGTTTTTTTTTCTTATAAAATAAGTCTCGAGATATATTGCCACCTGGTTCTGATGCGTCCCTCCCCCATACCCAGCAAGCCCAACCTTTTGAGAAAAATAGTGAGCATGTGAATATTGTGTCCTCTCCATAAAAAGCTAAATGACCAAATTTAAACTCTTTCAGATCACACCTCTAAATCAACCCGGTCGCGTCTCCCAACACCGTGCAGGTTCACGTCTTAACTTTTCAGATTGTTCAGGTGTGTGACTTGTTGCGATAACCCCTCCCTCCCGAAAACCTTGTCAAAAATACACAGAAAAGGCGCATTGGTGCTTGTGACCTACCACACCCTACACTGTACCTTTTAGAAAAGAATCTCAATACTGTACAGTAGCTCAGGAGTACTTTTGTAGTTGTTTTTTTGTCTTCTTTTTTTTTTTTTTTACAGATACAGCAAATATCCAATGAAACAAGAGGGGTAAACAAGCAGCAGAAAATAATTGATCTGCTCTTAAGGTTCTTAAAGTATGTACAGTCGTTTGTTTTTTTACATGTTTAACTTTCATTACAAAAACAGTATCTAAGTCCACCATCTCTTACTTTGTACAGTAATAACATTGAGTTAAATCCTGTGGTTGCGGGACAGTCATGAGGATGAGGAACAAAAGTACTGAAAGAGAAACCGTTGTGTGGGGGGGGGGGGGGGGGGGAAATACAGGCTGGATTTTTCTGAAACCTCTACAGCCCAAAACAGACAACTTTATCGACCTCTTCTCCACGTCACAGTTCACAAACAAGGCTGTAATATTATGTACACGCGCAACCTCTGAATATCGGCAGCAGGGGCACAATATTCCTCTCACAGCGAGAAGAGTGGACATCAACAGTTCATCGGGGGTGTGGGGGGGGGAGTCAGGATAAGGAAGGCGTGGTGCACATTCATAGGACATGGAGGGTGGAGAGGTGGCCCATGGGTGCAAGGATTTGTTCTGCGGATCTGGCCTTTTTTTTTTTTTTTTTTTTTTTGCAGAAAACATAGAACCAAACCCACAGTCAGTGTCCCACTCCCCCAAAAACACTGTGTGGTTTAATTCAAACCTAGAAACCCGGTGAAAAACAAACAAGAAGAAAACTAACTCGGAAACCTGTCAAAATCAAACCGCATTTAACGCACCCTCCCTCCCACCCATCATATAAAATAAATTCTATATATATATGAATTGTTGCAGTCGCTGTAAAATGTACATTGATGTGAAAACTGATTCCTGCAACAGAAGATATGTTGATGCTTGTATGACGATCCATTAAGGGAAGAAAAAAAAACAATAAATTCAGAAATAAAATATACTTACTCTCTGCAATATAGATACAATTATGACTGGGTATTTGAGGAGGAAAACAAAACAATAAAAAAGGTACATCGTGTCAACTTTAATTTTTAGCCACATTTAAAATCTTAAAAATATTCATAAAAAGGCAAAATTCTCAGTCCCCAAAAATATTGTGTCATAGACTAAGGAAGAAATATCTTCAACCTGAAACACTGCCCTTCCACCTTTTTGTACACAATTGGCAAAAATATATAGATATATATTAACAGCAATAACTTACCATTGTTTTAATTTATTCATTTATTGACTTCTAAGATTTATGTTGCATCTCCCATAGGAAGGAAGCTTCAGTTCTTATTTATACATCACAAAAATATTTAAATAAAAAATAAAAACTTCTAAAACCCCAAAAGCAGTAGTCCGGCCTCGCTCTCCTTTCATGGCAGTTTGTCATTTGGGGGGCAACTGATCAGAGCATCAAGACAGAGAAACAGTATGGAGTCAAGGCTACATATGGTCTAAACTGTTGTGGTTAGGGTTCGTTCCAAGCTCCTGGTTGTTGCTGCTGCTGCTGCTGCTGTTGTTATTCCCACTCAACATGTCCGACTGCCCCCCCGGCCCGCCATGCATCCCCGTCATCCCGCTCAGCTGAGACATAATGGAGTTCTGGTCCGAGCTGAACTGACCGGGATCAACCGAACTACCCGGCTGCTGCTGAGACAACGCTTGCTGTTGGGGTTGTGGGGGCTGGGGTGGCGCCATACTGGGGTGATGTTGGCCTAGATGGCCCGGGTGGGGCGAGCCGATTTGCGGGGAGATGCGGTGAGGTGAGGGCTGAGGTTGGGAGGAGGGCTGCATGCGTGGAGACGGGCTGGAGTGCGGAGGCTGCGACTGCGGCCTCGGCGAAGGCTGCGGCGACCTGACCTGACTGCTGAGCGACCCTGCTGGACCTAGTCCTTGTCCTTGGTGGTGGGGGTGGGGGGACTGCGCCATCTGCTGCTGGGGACTCATGGGACTGCTGTGCTGGGCTGGAGAGCCCCCACCAAGATGCTGCTGCTGCTGCTGTTGCAGGAGCCTCTGGTGGATGTTCTGGTGAAGCATGCTTTGGGGCGTCTGTGGCGGTTGGGGCCCGCCACCCCCTCCAACACCTTGCTGTTGCTGCCCCTGCCCTGGTCCGCCTTGTCCGGGCTGGAGCGGAGGCCCTCCTGGTACTCCCGTGCCTCCACCGGGCCCTCCGTCTTGTCCTTGAAGCCCACCCATTGAATTTTGCTGCTGCTGTTGTTGCTGCTGTTGCTGTTGTTGCTGTTGCTGCTGCTGCTGCTGCTGCTGCTGTTGTTGTTGTTGCTGCTGCTGCTGCATCTGCATCTGATGCTGGAGCCTTTGATGGAGCGCTGCAGCTACTTGTGACATGGAGTTGGAGTAGCCTTGCTGCGGGACTAGCTGTCCCGGCCCAGCCTGTGGTCCTCCCTGCTGCTGCTGGGGACCCCCCACGCCTCCACCCCCAGGCTGGGGTTGGGACGAGGGGGGCATCCCTGGCTGTCCCTGGCCAGGCTGCATGAAACCTTGCTGGCCTTGCTGCTGTTGGAGTCCTTGAGGTTGCTGGAACTGCCCGTGGTTTCCCATCTGTTGTTGTTGTTGTTGTTGTTGTTGTTGTTGTTGCTGCTGCTGCTGCTGCTGCCGTTGCTGCTGCTGCTGCTGCAGGTGTCTTCTCATAAACAGCTCTCTGAACTGCGGAGTCATATTGGCAATGCTGCCTTGTTGCCCTGTTTGCATTGCTCCCTGCTGTTGCTGTTGTTGTTGCTGCTGCTGTAATGCAGCCATTTGCTGTTGTTGTAGATTGCCAGGCAACATTGGGCGCTGTTGTTGTTGTTGCTGTTGCTGTTGCTGCTGTTGTTGTAACTGCTGAAGTTGAGCCATGGTGGGCATATTCCCTCCCCCTGCTCCACCTTGAGCAATGTTCATCCCTGGCTGGCTCACGTTGACCTGCTGTTGTCCATCCATGTTAGCAAGTTGGTTAACCCCAGGTCCTCCGACACCAGGCAGCACTCCAGCAGCCCCTTGGAACCTCACACCTCCAGGGCCCCCTTGTGGAGGCCCTCCTGCTCCTCCAGGGCCACCCGGACCACCTTGATACCTGGCTGCTCTCTGCCTGATAAAAGCAGCCATGAGGGTCGGGTTGGAACGAAGGATGTTGAGGACTTGCTGCTGTTGAAGGGGTGAGCTTGGAGAGCGCAGCGTTCTCAGGAGGTCTTGTAGTGCTGCCTGGGGAAGATTTCCTGATGCAGCTGCAGCTGCTAATGAATTCGGTGCCCCTGCTGCCCCTCCTGGTACACCTATTACTTGCATCAGCCCACGGTTTCCTGGTTGCGGCTGCTGCTGATTCATTTGCTGCTGCTGCTGCTGAGCAACTCCTGGCTGCTGTTGTGGTGCCATGTGAGCCATCATGCCTGGTCTTTGTTGTGGGTTCATGGCTGGACCGCTAGCACCCCACTGCTGGTTTGCTTGCTGAAGTTGTCCACCACCTCCCTGCTGGACCTGCTGGAGCTGCTGCTGGACTTGAGGTGGCAACTGCGACTGAGGGCCGCCTTGCTGCATCCCCGCTAGCATTCCCTGTTGCTGTGGGTCTAACATAGTCCTGCCAACAACTCCCTGCCCCTGGGGAGGCATGCCCTGGGCCCCAATGTGGGGCATGCCCATCTGGGCCTGGGTGTTCTGGTGGTGGGGATGTTGGGGTATCATGCCCCCCTGTCCCATGCCACGTATCTGGGCTTGAGCCTGGACCTGAGCCATCTGTCTTTGGGTCTCTGCCAGGCGCTGGATCTTTAGGGCCGTCTCTACAGCAGCCAGAGGGGGCCCTTGCTGCTGGCCTTGACCAGGCATGGGCCCCTGGCCCTGGTTGAGTTGTTGCTGCTGCGGTGGGGTGGCTGGACCCAGGCCAGGTTTGCCCAGCGACTGATGGAGAGGGGAAGCCCCAGGCGGTCTGGGGTTGTACGGAGGCAAACTACCAGGGTGCTGCTGCTGGACATTGGGAGGCTGCTGCTGGAGCTGAGGCACCATCTGCTGCTGAGGAGAGTTCATCATCCCCCCTCCACCTGCTCCTCCCACCTGCTGAAACTGATGCAGATGGTGCTGAGGGGGCATGGCACCACCCTGTTGCTGAACCTGCTGTTGCTGGCCTGGTGATCCCATTCCTCCCATTCCTCCCATCCCAACTCCTTGCTGCTGAGAAAGGGCAGGCATGTTGAGCTGGGTGGGCGTCTGTGGCGTAGGCGGCTGCGTGCCCACAGACGTAGGGGTACCAGGAGCCGTATTGGGTCCCGGAGAAGGCAGGCCATTGCCCCCAGGAGCTCCTCCCGGAGCAGGCTGGCCCACCCTCTGCATGCTGGCCATCCTCCTCCGTAGCATCTGGGCTTGCTGGAGTCTGTGCTGTAGCTGCTGCTGGCGGAGCTTGTGCTTGATGTTCAGGCAGAACGGAACCGGGCACTTGTTCTCCTGACAGTGCTTAGCGTGGTAGCAACACAAGGCGATGAGCTGCTTGCAGATGGGGCAGCCACCGTTGGTTTTCCTCTTGCAGCTTTTGGTGTGCTGAACAACGCGCTTCATCTTCTGGCAGGACGGCAGAGAGCAGTTTGCGTTTCGACACTGGCAGGCGTGGACGAGGGACTGGATGCAGCGCTGGATGCTGAGGCGACGGGAGTCTCCGGGGCTCTGGGTGGTTGCGGCAGTCTGGTTGCTGCTCTCATCATCCAAACCAAGGCCTAACTTCTCCATCTTGTGCACGTGGCCCTTAGTGTTGTAACACGTGATGCAGAGGTCGTAATCCTGAGGGGGATGGCATGAATGACAGTTGATTAGACGATACATAGCAGATTCTATATCAACATAATGAGTCCAATAAAATACACGTTTATTTTTGTCATTACCACCAGAACTACCCTCCCCCTACTCACCTCACAGACGGTACAGTGGAAACGAGTCTCCACGTGGTGCTTGCACTCATTACAAGTGTAGACGAAGCGGTCCTGGCTTTGGTTATGCAACTCCACCAACATGCACATGGAGCTCCACATGGACCGCCTCAGTGAGCTGAACTCCAGGTGCTTGTCCCGGGCCAATGTCAGGAAAGCGTCACGGCCGTCCATGAGGTCACATGCCATCAGGGGATCCGGGTCCGAAATAGGGGGCAATGCATTTGCCATGGGTGCTGCGATCAGCCGGATCACGAAGAACACCTAGAACAGGAAACGAGAGGAGCGAACAGATGAGGGGACATGGGAAATGTGGTCTTTTAAAAAACAATTCCACTTTGTGCGAGAATTCAGTCAAATCTTGAAAATCCAGTCAATAATTTAGCTTTTCTCCAGTCCACGCATTCCACTCCTTCAGTAAATTCCTTGAGAATGATAATATGCATGGATTTAATAAGTATGAGGGAAAAATTCTTACCTCTTTGTGTTTTTCCATAGTGGCATAGAGTTTCTGCGAAAGGTCATTGGAGACATTGGGCATCCCTGGCTTCTTCTTATTGGCTCGGCTCAGGCTGCTCTTGTTCTTACTCGTCTTCTTGTTGTTCTTCTTCTTTGCATTTTTACTGTCGCCTTTTGTGTCCTGCACAACAAAGAAAAGGAATATCAATATTTACCTGATAACAAGCTCAGGTGATTACATACTGCTGAAACCTTTATTCCCCACCCCCTCTCTCACACACAGCTAAATATATACAGTATATATCAACTCATTGACAGATCGTAGCATTCTTACATCAATACTCTCATTGGACGTGCTGTTCTCCTCTCTTTTCCTCTCCTCCTCCTCTTGCTCCAGCTCTTTGATGCTCTCCTCCAACACATTGGGCCAAAAGTCTCCCTCAAAGTAAGGTAGGTCCTTGGCACTGGTCAATCGATCATCTGTCGCCTGCTTGAAGACATCCTATTGGAGTAAAGTGGAAAATAAAGTTAGTGTCTTACAAAAAGTACCATTCCTCCAACACATACAGGAATAAAGATGAATACTGCCTCGCTACCTTGAAATCGTGCACTATCCGCTCTGCCACAGCCTTGTCCAGCATCTTCTTGTACCACTCTTGGAGGCGTTTGGGCTTTGGGATCTTCTGATCTGCAGGGTGACAGTGGAAGATATAGTCGTCCCCTTCGCTTGGTGGGCAGGCCCAGATGTGCCCAGTGGTGTAGCTGAGGAGGACATACGAGAGGCCGTACACAATAAGCTAAATTCATTTACAGACTTAAAAGTCAGCTTTGTGATAGGACATGGCAGATATCAATTTCCATTCACATACTTATGACCAAAATAAATGATCTGTGAGCAGCAGCACTCACCCCAACTTCCTGACATATTCCAAGTAGCCAATGAGGACTTCGTGGTAGACTGCCGTTCTTAAACCGCGAGGCCGGAAGAAGTGTACACTGTCCAGGTAGGAGATGTATACTCGCCTGAGTGGGTGAAAGAGGACATATTCATATATCGCAACGGAGAAATGTAATTGATAACCGATCTTTTCAAAAACCATTCCATACACAAGAAGGAAAACAGACGGCACGTCTAATGTTTCTACCGGTAATATAGTGACATCTTTACCTCTGGTTGGGCTGAGGGCAGTCGGATCCGTACTCTTGAACATGCATACCAAAGAAGCAGACGTCTGCGCCGTCAATGTCCTCAAATGCAAAAAGGGCTTTCGTTCTGTATGGAAAGGACTCCGACATCTCTCCGCTGTCCACAAATCTGGAGACAAGAATATAAAACATCTAAAGTTACCGACTGTAAAATAGAGCAACAGAAAATATACCTGCAGTGATCAAATATTAGCCAGCTACTCTGTACCGCAATCTCACTTTCAAGTCAAGCTAATATTTGATTCTGAATACTAAAACATTTCTTCGAAAATGGTGACACAGGCTTGAACTTTTGCTAAATCTGTTCATGTATTTGAAAACATAAATGTGGTTGTAAGCAGTGAACTAGACCGGAATGTCTTTGTACCTGGACTTCATGCCTGGTTTGACCTCCACCACTTTGTCAGAGACGTGGACGACGCGAATGAAGACTTCTCCAGCGCCCGTGTGGGTCTGACGCTTCAGGAAGTCATTCACCCGTATCTCCAGGTAACTGCCCAACTTTGTCTGGGGCAACCCTGAATCGGGGAGAGCAGAGCATTTTTTGTTTAGTTAGTTATTAGAAATAAGCTATGAGAAACCTGATTTGGTATTCTGTTGAATCCAGATATGAATATAGGTTTACTCGTTACATTGAGTCTGTAATGGTGACGACATGGGATAAATGTGCGACAGGCAGTTATTATTGATTGATTGATTCAGTCAAATGAGGGATTAACACAAGTTCAGTACATCGGTTTCCTATATGAATATGATATCCAAGCATTAAAAAAAAAAAAAAAACTGGATAAAATGGAATAGAATCACAACTTACTTTTGGCAGAATACTTGTTCTCTTTCCTGGTCTTGTTTGTCTTCTTTAAGCAGCCATCACATACAAATCTACGAAGAAAAAAAAAATAAAAGGTTGAGTCATTTTAATTACAACAAATTTCTCTTTTGCGTACGACATCAGGACTTTCCCATGAACCTTGAGAAAACCTGGAATTATAAATTGCTGCTCACCCCGATGGCCAGATTGTTTCATGGTGCAAGACACAGATCTGATGCATCCTGCGCCCACAGTCCATACATTCAACAAGCCTGAAAGGAGAGACAGAGATGAAGATACAAATGACATACTTAAGTCCTTGAAAATAATTTGCGTTCCATCTTATTTCCCAAATGCTAATATTTGACAAATAGCAGACAGTTAACTTACAATTCAGGGTCCAGTGAGTCATTCTTCTTCTTCTCAAACTGTTCCTTGTTTATTGATCTGAAATTAATGAAGAGGGAGTATTACAATATGCAGAACAACAGGGAGGCACTGGTGTCGTCACTGTGGACTGTCGCACTGCCAAAATGAAATAACACTATATGGACACTCAGCATTACTATTACACTATTTCTAGAATTGGATTCAAGTTGTGGCTCCGTAGGATTGTTTCCAACTCCTGATTTAAACATTTTCAATAGCTCTAGAGAGATAAGTCTTTAAATTCATTCAAAAAAAGTTAGATGTAATAATTTCCAAAACTCACAACGTGTATTTATCTAACGAAATATTCATCGGCAATCCGTATTTGTTGGTGTCAGTCAGAAAACTGTTTGCTCTCCCGGCTCGCACAAAGGGAGACACACACCTGTATTCAACGGGGCAGTGCAGCAGCGATTAACTACACAGTAAATCACATCTATAAGCACAACAGCAAGAGATCAATGGCATTGGTAGGGTGATTACATCATAGAATATTAATATGATCTTCATTTGAAAAACCAACAATAGAAGCTTTCCTAAAATACAGCAATAACAAGAGAACTGTTGTGTACAGGCTACGTCATCTGTACCTGCTGGAAAGGTTTAACTGTCTAATAAAACAAAATAAAAACAAGTAGCTAATACTATCAGGAATATGGCTGGAAGATGATCACTTTTCAAATAGATACAATCACTTTTAGCTGGAGTTGCCTTGCTTATTGAACAGATTAATACTCACGTCTGCTGCTGGGTGGGGTCGTCGCCCAAGGAAACCGTCTCACCCTGGATCTCGTTGAAACACTTTTCGCAGAAGTGGTACCTGTCAGCAACAAGCCCAAATTTTGGTGAACTGCACCATTCCCCGCAGCACAGTCAATCACAGACAGCGGCACGGGAGGGCAGTCACCAATCGGTACAGGACATGGGCAAGCAGGAAGTGGGAGCGCAGGACAGCAGGAAGTCGTCATCGCAACAGCCAGTCATGATTTTGAGGGGGGAATGGGTTTTGGAAGCGCATGGTTGTTAAAGGAAAAAAAAGAGCAAGCCAATGTTGGTATTACAGCCAGGGACAAGACGAGACGAACGTCCAAGACAACACACAGCAGAGAGCCGAGGCAAAGCACAGATTAGCAGTTTTAGACGCGAGAGGATGCGCAACCACCACCATCACAGCTGACGGAGCAGGAGCAGAGTCAACAGGAGCTAAACGTGATGTGGTAACAGGACATAATACAACACACTGACCAAGTAGGCACAGACAACTGTTCATTCATACAAGCAGTTCATTTTAAAGTCGGTCCTTTCACATTAGGTTTTCATGGGTGTGTGAAATCAGACAGGAAGAATTAAAAATAAATGATGCGTGGAATCTGAAAGGAGTGGACCACCATGTTGGAAAAAAACAAAAAGGTAGGATTCTTTCCCATTATTTTTTCCATTAAACCTCAAAGAAAAATGCCCAAATAACTTTTTGCAAAGGCTCAAATGGCACTAGAGAAAAAATAAATTTCAAGCATTGTGCACTGAGGTGTTATTTATAGATCCGTTTAATGACACCAAGAACAACTTATAGAATGCGAGCAGATAGGACCGACTGATAAAATGCCAGTGCTTTAGGCACCACATGAAGGTATAAAAACGGGGAACGTGAAGTGAAGGGAAGCGTTTGGGGAAACAAAATGTATCAGATGAAGACTAATCTGCCTCACGACAATTCAGTTCAATGTGCGCTTTTGCTATTGGTAGTCTCATTTCCCGAGTCATCTCCATTATAACCCCTTCCTCTTTCACTGATCCATCCATCTAGTCGTCCCTCCACCCTTCATCACACGGGCATTTCACTCCCTCCATACCTGTTCTGGTAGCTGAAGTAAGCAGCATCTCTGGGAATAGTGCACAGCTGCTTTCCGTAGCAGCACAGTGTCTGAGGAGAGAACTCCAGCTGACGGGCAGAAACAAAAACAAAACAGGTTGAAGAACATTGAATCACTTGACCATCAACAATGGTAACTTCGGTCACATCCACCTCAGCTGATCATGGGTAGTTTACATTAACTTGTACTGCATATGATACAATTAAAGTGAACTTAACATCATAAATATATATATATTATATTAACGCCCCACATTCAAGCTGTAAAACGACTTACTTGAGCCAAGTTATGTTTGGCTTAGTTTTGTAAAAGGTTATTACAGCTACTGTAACAAGGGCTACAGAGTATCAAGGGCTACTCTGCTTTGTCCCTTTGCCAGAAGCAACCCTTCAACCAGCCTCTCATAAAAAGGGCCAATCACTTTTGTTATTTGCCTGCAAAACCCTAAAATAGCAGAATCTAATGAGGACTGAAATGTGATATGGAGCTGGTATGCCCAAAGCCAAATTTAGCTATGAACCCACTTCACTGCTGCCACTTTCAGATGTGAATGATGAGAGTTAATTTCTACATCTGAAACATTATTCACATCATTTACACGCACCACCTTATCCAGACACAGTCTCAAAGTCGTATTCTCTATATCTCACAGGAAGGTACTGTTCACCTGAAGGTATGATTACACGCTGCGCATTACCAAAAACAACGGGTTTGTTGCTTTAAACCGCGTGGTGGCATCACTGCCTGCAACTTTATCTGGACTAGATGCAGGAGAAGCGGTCCCATGAAACACAGAAAGAATACTGACAAGTGTAATGGGAAATATAAGGAAAATCAGCCAATGTCAAATAATAAAATAACACTTAAATCAACAAGTCATCTTTCCTTCTTGCCCTTGAGCATCTTAACATCAAGACTTTCTCCTCGATATTCACAATAACATCGTCCCAAACCAACATACATTTCCAATTCAACCCATCTAGCCACCCGTCTCACCTTCCTCCCACAACAGTAGCCGAGGCTCTGCATGACGGGGTCGATCTCCTGCTCGAACACCTCGGCCAGCTTGGAGCAGTATTTGTAGACTCTGGATGTCTTGCGGTTGTACAGCCAGGCGTTGTTGAACATCAGCCAGATGTCGTCCACATACTGCCAGGGCTCCTGGTACTGACCTACAACCGAAACACAAAGCACGGGATGATGGAATGGAAAAAAAAACACTTTCAAAACGGCACACATTTGGCTCATTGGAGCATCTCTTATAAACAGGCTATAAATCTGCATATCATGTCAAATAAAATAGAGACAGAATACTGTATATAGGTAATAAGAAAAAAAACGTCATCTTTAATCGTGGTCCATTATATTTCCCAGGAAGGACCAAACCTGATCTTGTCTGTACCAACCTGTATCCAGCTTTCGTTTGATAGTAGACAAGTCCATGGGGGTCTTCACAATATCAAAGTAGTCCTGAAAGAACACAATGGGCAAGTTTTAAATTGTGCAGTTAAAACCTTTGGCCCAGTTTTACGCGTCACGTAGGCGAGTAAAGCGGAGACGTATGGAAACTACATCCTGGTAAATATAACACAACTAACAGCAGTCAAGAGATGAGGAGATGTTGGATTTCCAAACAAATTCTCACAAAGTTAGGGAACTAAAAGACAGCAATGCCAGTGAGGAGAAGAACACAGCTACATGGTGAACACTGACAGAGACAGGCACAGGAACAAATACATCTCAACCTCCGCGGGATACATACAGGTATGCACAGCAGTTGTGGGTCTACGGGCATTCTGAAGGGCAGAGACTCTGGATCTTGTCGGTAGAGAGATTCGAGTGTGGGCATCAAGGCCTGACGAAGCTCCTCTGGTTTGAAGACTGGGATGAAATAGAGATCAGAGAGGTGAATGGGATGAAAGAGTGATCATTTTACACCGTTACACCTTTGGATTCTACGACAAAAAAAAAGTGAACACTAAATTAGCTGTTTAAAAAGTAAGCCTAACCCTAAGCATATGAGATCAGAAGGAAAGTAAGAACGTAAGTCCTCCTTACTCTTCTTTTTCACTGGCGCCTGTGTTGTAGACGAGTCCGACGTCTCCTCTTCCTCCTTCACCTCCTTCTTTACCTCCGGTTTCCTGTCTTCCATCTTGACGCTCGCCATCGGCATCGTCGTTGATGTTTCCATGGGAAGCCCTTTACCCCCCTCTCCAGAGCACTCCTCCTTTTTCACCTCTAACTTCACAGGCTTTTCCTCCATCTTGATGTTACTGAGCTTTCCTCCTTTGGAGCAGCTGCCGGTGTCGCTTTCGTCCTCATCGTCCTGCTGCTTGATCTCCATCTTCGAGTCGAGGTTGGCGGTTGAAGCGTTCGACTGTGGCTGCTGGGAGGAAGCGTCCAGGCTGCTGACAGAGGCTGGAGTAAGCGCCTGACTGTCGGCTGGAAATGAACCCTTTTGGGACAACTAGAGAGAGAGCGAGAGAGAGAGAGACATAGAAACAAACTCAGGTGCATGGAAATAATAAATAAGACATAGTGATACTTAACGGTGGAAAAGCAATTAAATGACTCTACTCGGACAAGATAAAAGGTTAATTTTAAAGAAAGGTAAACAGGCAAAGCACGGGACAAACCCAGACACCAACAACGGTAAAATGTTTGGTCTCATGATGAAGACCAAGCGATGTTTAAGCATTCAAGTATCTAAAGTGCTAAATCACACTGACCGGAGTGCGTGGTAGCTGAGCACCATGCGGCGTTGAACCAGAGGCCAACCCAGGGTGAGACGGAGTGGTCGAACCAGAACCCATGTGCTGCTGCTGGAGAGGCTTGTTGGAGCCGGGGCCTTGGCTGAGCTGGTTCTGCTGGGGGGCTGAAGGTGGACCCAGCTGTGGTGCATTAGGGGTGTGCGGCTGTGGGGTCTGGGACCCGGCTAGTCTGGGGGGCGTTTGGTGAGGAGTGGGAGATCGACTGTGAGCAGGGGAGGGTGAGCCACGCATGGCTGCCAAATGGGGGATGGAGTTGGGTTGCTGGCTTGCGTTAGGTGGAGTCATCGAGGAAGCAGCCGAGTTGGGACCTCCGCCGCCCACGCTCTGAGGACCCATGGGCCCCATTGCGGAGACACCACTGGGTCCACCGGCTGAACTTGGCTGTGATAGAGGACTAGCAACTGGAAGAGAGGGAGGAGTGCCCATCTGCGTCTGAGGGATGGAAGAGGATGAGGGTGAAGAGAGGGGTCAGGGATGAGAATGGTGCACAGGAAGAGGGTCAATTAAAAAAGGTATAGTTCAAGGACATGATAAGTTCTGTAACTCGGTCCTCAATTGTATAATTTGAGGCCACCTTACCTGTGGCATGCCTGTCTGTGCTCCAGGTTGGGCCATCCCGGGCTGAGGTGTTCCAACTCCTTGTCCTGAGCCAGGAAACTGTCCCTGGGACAGATACTGGTTCTGCAGCTGGTTGACGTTAGGCTGCCCCATCCTGGGTCCGACCATTCCCATCTAGAGGTATCAAAGGGCACGAGTTAAACAAAAAACGCCAATGCGACTTTTTCTGCCAAACCATTTGACTGGTTAAAGCGGCATTCTGGTTAGCTAGCTTTTAAACAATTTATTTTCCGTCTATTTTGAGTGGCAATGCTTGAGATTTTCGTCCTTGTGGATTTAGAATTTCTATTGGAAACAATGGAAATGTGCTTCACGGTTTCATAGTCTGGAGTATTTCTGTTGACACATGAGCTTCAATTGTGTTTATAGGCACAATAAAAGCAAAACTAGGTGATGAATTGGGCGTGTTCAGTACTGACCTGGTTACCAGATGGTCCTATGGGGAGAGGAGGCGTGGACCTCTGGCCCATAGACTGCATCCCCATCTGACTGAACTGATTCATACCTGACAGAACACAGAGAGTGTTATAGGACAACACATAACATTTCATTTGGAAACCACACTACATATTGTATTCTGTCCATGCATGAGCACATGTGCTGTTTCTTATTGTTGTGCAAGTGAAAGCAGTGTCTCCTGGTTCTGAGTGGTTCTTTACCTGGGCCTTGCATCCTGTTGACCATCTGATTTGGGCCAGCTGGTCGCACCATTGATGGGTCAGGGAGGGGACCGTCTGTAAGAACAGAGACAGTAGATTTAGAGAATCAAGCCGTCATCTATAGACACACGAGAGAGGCAGAGGTGGAAATGTGTGGAGAAGTCCGTCCAAACTCTGGAATGTTTCATCCTTTTGTTGGTTTTGTTCGGAACAGATCTGGTTCATTTGGACTCATGTAGCAACTAATGACTGAATAGAGTCACCTGTAAATGCAGTCTCTTTCAAAAAAGATCTGTGGGGCAGTTAATTAATAATGTGTGTAAAATCTGAACCAACTCAAGACACAGACTGACACAAGCTACTCGAAGACCAAGCGTGACAAAAACACTGGACACGGTGTAACGCATGGCAAAAGTAACAGAGGAATAATGGGTTTCACGTTAACTCCCCTTCTCATGTTTAACATTTTCCAATCAGGTAGCACAACTGTCCAATAAACAAGTCCATTCTGTCTCTTTTAAAATCTAGTGATGGCACCCTTAGGCCAATACACAACACAACCTAAATCTTGAAAAAACATTCTACCAAATGCAGTATAAAGAGGACATCAGGACATACAATATGACACAAATAATGCTGCGGTGACAAACATTGGCTCATCAAAGCCTACATATGCTGCATGTCCACTCACTTGGAGGCAGTCCAGTGGGGGACTGGCCCATGCCGGCAGGACCGATGCCCAGACCCTGCTTCTGGAGCCGGGTCCTCCTCTTCTCCTCCAACTCCTTCTGGATCTTATAGATCTTCTCCGCTAGCAGGTGATAGTACTCAGCCTGTCAAAAAGAGGGCAAAGAAATAAGGGAAATGTGGCAAGGGAATAAACTTCTCCAACATGGAGGAGCAGTAGAAATAAACTCTTCGTAAATCTACTGTTGAAATAAAACTACAGTAATTGTTTCTGAGGACCTCCGACTGTAACAGTATAAACAAACAGGAGATGCTTTATCTGCTGCGGTAAACTTGAAGTGATTCACAAGTCAAGCTCGTACACTGTGGGTTTCTTACCTAGGTCCAACAACTGTGTTGAACACATTTTGAGTGGCTGGCGTCAGCTGCAAAAGTCTCTCCCTTCTGTTCTGTAACACACTGAGCTGAAGAGGAGAGAGCAACTTACTCTACTGTTGGCCGACTCGTACATGTCTCCCTCAACCTTTCTGGCGTAGGCCACCAGGTTCTCCATTCGACGGTCCTTGAGGGCAGCGGGATCTGGAGTCGGAAAGATGGCCTGAACACTGTGGGTGTGAGCAGGAAAGCAAAAAGAGGAGAACGGGAAGTAAAAAAAACAAATGCAACTGTTAACTCCGGACTCAGTCAAAGTATTGCTTAAACACAAATCAGACAATTTGAGGGTCTTTGAGAGCATTTCGGTGTGGCTACCTGTGTGGCTAGCGGCTCCACTACATGAGGCCTTACCCGGCGAGTGTGCATGTATCTTTGGGAAAGTTCCAGTGCATAGTGCTAGCCCTGGTGTTTATTGTGGTTAACGTTACGGTTCGTCTGCAAATAAATATCTTTATTCCGCAGTTCTATTTATTTCATTTCACAGTTTACATGAATTGTAAAATGAACAACATTTCCAACCCACAACGAGCATCCCGTACACCCCGCTGTGACTCGGAATGAATTGGATCTACTTTATAGAGGAATTTACAAAACGGTAATGCAAGGTGAGATTCAGAAATCAAAAGGCCTTTAAGTCATAAGGAGAGGTTAAGCAGCACGCCCGTCCAAGACCCGCAATAAATATCTTGTCAAGCTCCAAATATAGTCCCGGGTCGATGAGATGACGTTACTGCCGCTGAAGAGGAATACAAATCCTCATGCACGACATTGCCTCTCCGCCAGCATTCATGACGGCTTGCTAACGTTAACTTACTAGCAGTTATGTGTGAGAGGCACAAACTGGGGCGACAGTCAGCCAGCTTAACTGAACCTTTTAAAAAGCCAAGCGCCTATTACTGTCTACACTCTAACACTTACATATTGTTAGATAAAAAAATAAACACTTGTGGAAACATGATACGACAGCATGAATGTGATTAAATGTACCGTGCAACGAGCTAGCGTGGAGCTCCTCTTTAACACTTACAGTTTGTGTACCAAGTGGTTTCGTAGGTCCTGCGTGATGTCCTCGTGCCAGCTTTTCCTCATGCCTGAGGAAGAGGGAGGGCCTGCTGTGGGCATGGACCCCACCCCACTGGCATCATTCAACAGACTGGGAGAGGCAGAAGGGCATCATTTTAATGATTCACTTCTTTAAAAACAGACGTGTGTGCCCTGGTCAGTTGTAGCTATGGCAGTTGCTTCTGATTAAGGTGTTCCCGCTTACCCTTGGGTGTTCACATTGAGGTGCATCATGGTATCCTGCAGCAGGCTGGCTTGCTGGCTCTGAGGGGAAGCTCCCACACCTCCATTGACTCCCATAGGATTCGTACCTACACAGGAAAGGACGGGAATTCATAAGTTTGCATTCCTTTTGTTTCCCTACTAATAACAACACTGTTATATACCTTTCCCTTTGAAAGTTCCTTCTGGCTATACTCGACTGCTATCCAGTCCTTTAAAGAAATGATTGTCTGGACTAAACCATCAGTGCTATCGGAAACAGGGAAAGGTACATCTTTCTAAAGCGTGAAGCAAGTGAACTGACCCATTGGGTTCAAAGTCCTCATGCCAGCCGGGCCTTGCAAACCTTGGTTGGACATATTGGGCTGGGCAGTCGTGGCCTGGATCTGGTTGCCCTGGTAGGTGAGGCCCAGGGCTGCGTAGGCTCGTTCTATGGAGCTGGGGTCGATCTGGCTCGGCGGGTTGAGGTTGGGAGTACTTGGTTGGCCACCAGGTACCGCCCCAAGAGAGCTGCCCAGACCTGCAGCGGCTGCACTGAGTAGAGCTGTGAGGACATAACAAGAGGAGAGTGTCAATAATGCATCTGATCTGCTCAACAGAATATGAAAAAAAAAAAAAAAAAACTAAGCATAAAAAACCCCTGGAACTAAATATTTATGCAAAAACTCAGCCAAAAATCATATTATCATTTGGTTCACTGTGGATTATGTTTAGCTCCAGTGAGGCTATATTGTCATCACAATATTGTTTTTCTATATTAACATATTTGCAAAATCCCATAAATAAAATTAACATAATATGACAACAGCATTTTAGCGTACGGTGTATTGTGAAAAGGGAATTTATCACGTTATTTGGCCAGATACAGACACTCACACTGCGGGTTCCTCTTGTCTCCAGCATTCTTCAGTGGCAGGCAGACAGGACAGTCGTGTCGCGTGCAGTTCTTCCAATGGGAGATGATCTGCCTCGATGATGCACAGTGAGGAACTGAGGATGAGAAAGGGCAGAAAGACAGGCGGAGTTGGGAAAAAGAGAGGTATATGAGGGAGGGGGAAGAGGCAGGAGACCAACAAAACAAAGTGAGGCCATGGAAAACAAAGATTAAATGAAACTAGAGAGGCCTATAACCCAAAAAGAGCTGCGGACACAGAAAACTGTTACAAAGTTACCTCATGCTTTTATCCCAAAACAAACTATAAACATACTAACAAGTATTGTCTGTGTAGCCAGAACCGTAGATATAGATTATGCCTCCTTACTCGTTTATCTAAGAGCTTTGATCGTAACGTAAAAGAAGAAATACTCTAATGTCTCTGTTGCAGCGTCCCTTCAACTCACCCTGACAGGACTTGCCGGCCTGGCAGTGAGTCATGTGGTTGAGGACGTTCTTCATGGTGCGGCAGTGGGGCAGGTTGCACTGCCGGACTTCCCCGTTGGCTTGCTCCCGCCGCTGGCACTTGTGTGCATGGAGCAGGAGCACCAGTTGCTGCTGGATTAGCTTGCGCTTCTCCGGGTCAGCCGTGGGTGGTGCTCCGGCAGCAGCGGATGCTGCCGAGACCTGGGCGCCGGGACCAACCAGACCTGCCTGAGCGTTGGGCAGCATCCCCGGGGCTCCTCCCACAGGTGCACCAGAGGGACCGCCCACACCTGTTTGTGATTGCTGGGAGCCCTGGTGAGTGAGGTAGGGGGGAATAAGAAAGGGTGGTGTGGATGAGACGAGGGCAGTAAACAGATAAGACATAGGGAGAGGTAAGGCAGAAGGCACCATTGAGTAGGGAGGGGAGAGGAAGAACAGTATAACAGTGGAGGCGGTGTTAAATTACAATAAGAAGTGAGTGAGTTAGGTCAAAAGAAACAAGGAACTCAGAGCAGCACAGTGGTGCGAAAGTTAGGATGGAAGAGATGAAAGACAAGGGAATCATTTTGAGTCGAATCTGCCAACTTGGTCAAATAATTATAGTAAAACTCATGCTTGCATCTGGCACACAAATGTTTATCCACAGAGTTTGTTCCCTACCATGGCGGCCATTCCTTGCATGGGCTGGTTCTTCTTGTCCACGTTGAACTGGGCCAGGCTGTTGCCCAGAGGACCTTTGTTCTGCAGCTGAGGGCCCAGCCCTGCGCCTCCCAGACCTTGATTCCCCTGCCCCGTATATGGACCTCCAAAAGGGCCCCCTGGGTTCCCCATCATCCCCATCTAGCAATAAAAATGGAAAACGTGGAGACAGGGATTTAGTGAGAATGATGAAGAGATATGAAGAGTAGAAGAGAGGGACATAGGACACGTCAGGCATTAGCTTTGTTGCAACCACATTGCGCATATCTTATCAGTGATTGCATTTTAGGTGCACATGCAACAGTATTTTGCGTTGTGGCGGTTTGCAACACAATCATTCAGTGTTTCCCAAATATCTCAAATCTGAGCTGTTAAATGAGCGGGACCTGTGGACATTTCATCACACCGCGACACTTTCAAAGCCAAAGTTTCCATCTCCCGAAAGAACATGTGTTTTCGAATTGCGCTTTCTACTGCTCACGTGCAATTAAGCTACCCTCTCATGAAAAGTGAAAATGTACTTCTAAATCAGTTGACCAGGTTACCGCATTAAGTAATGTGTAATTAAATGATCAAAAATAATCTAGAAACCATGCAAACCAAATGTTAACAGCCACATAAGCCACCGTAGTAGCGAGCAGTGTGTAATAGCAATCAGACACGACTAGTTCCTCTTTTCTTCCTGCACATTGAATTAGTTATTTGAACTTCATGTTAATCCCTGATCCATTCCTCATCCGTACCCCTTGTTCCCCCTTTAGAGGGTCCACAGCATTTTTCTTTTCTCTACCTAACCTGGAAACCCTCCCACTGCTTTTGATCTCTATGGCCAACAGCCGTGTCTCCACCACATTTATTGAGCAGCAGCAGCAGCCTTCCACTGCAAATTTTTTACCGTCACTCCCGAGGGACTGTCAATCAAGGGAGAGCAGTTTTCTGCCACTTCAACTCCAAGCACAAGCCTGAATGTTTCGGTTTTAAAAAGTAACGTTTTGGGCAGAAATAGAAGGTTTTGAGCATGAAATGGAAGATAATGCGTGTTCTACAAATTATTATTAAGGAGAAAAACACTGTTCTTGAGTGTGTACTTGAAACACAGGATTTCGATTTTCACCCAATATGGCATTTACAACCTTCGTATTTTGTGTAAATCCATCACAATTTCAGAAGTAAATGAAAGGGTTGATATGCAGTGTTAAGCCATCTAAAGCCTAATTGAAGGAGCCCCTACCTTGTTCATTGCTCCCGGTTGCTGGCCTCTCATCCCGGCCTGGCCCCCAGCTCCCTGCTGCTGTAGGGTCTCAGCCAACAGGTTGCTGTTGCCACCCATCCCCTGATTCCCAAAGCCCATCCTGGGGGAGCCATTCATCACCTGGCTCCCAATCATGCCTGGCTGCTGCTGTCCATTATTGCCTTTCTGCTGCACTCCCATCATGGCCCTGTTCATGCCACCCATCATTCCAGCTGCAGCATTCTGTTGCTGCTGCATCATGTTAGCCTGCTGCTGAGGGGAGAGGTGCTGCTGCCCCTGGACCATCATCTGCGGAGGCCCCTGGCCAGGGGATGCCTTCATGTTCGCCAAGTGTTGCCCCATGGCGCTGGGGCCTCCTGGGCTGCCCATGGCTCCTTGGTGCCCTTGTTGGGTCGAGGTGGGTGCCCCAGAACGCAAAAGCTCGGACAGTTGTTTGTGCTTGGCCACCGCATCCTGGCCTCCGCCAAGTCCAAGTCCCATTCCTCCTGGCCCTCCACTGCCTCCCCCAGGACCCAGCCCTGCAGGTCCCCCTCCCAGAGTAGTGTGCAACTGGCTGAGGTCCCCACCATTGACCAGGCCCGATTCATTAGAGCTGATGAGCTCGTCTGGGAGATCATGCTCCAAGTCAAACAGTGAGCCGAAATCTAAAATGGAGACGAAATGCAAAGTTTAGGTGGAGAGGGTCAATGAGATAGGACACAAACATGAAAAGGAACATAAATAAGGGCCACAGCCATGTTAAAATTGTATAATCCTTCATTTTTCAGCATGACACGAACATACTTGACATGTAAAAAACGATAAAAGCTGTTTCGAGGTGTATCGACAATTTTACGAAATTAATAACCATCACAACTGAGCACTAAACTTCAATTGAGATCCAGAAGAACTTGCGCGTGTCAAGCTGCATGCACAAACACACACGCCCACATGGCCTGCTCGCACAGAGAATCCTTGGACAGTAAAGCGATTCAACATGTTGCAAAGACAGGTTGGTACAGACAAGGTGACAAATGGATGTAGAAGTAACGCCACAAAATGGAGCCAGGTTGGTCGAGAGACGCACACTCACTGTGTTAGTCTGTATCCAGAGATAAACAGCACACCGCTCGGGCAATCAAACAAGATACATGATGTTGCCCCCCAAAAAATAAAATTCTTAAAGTACAAAATCTGATTTAGTATTAATTGTCACTTTTGAGGGTCAGTTGCCTTTGTTTCGTTTTAATGAATTGGGACTAGGCTAAAATATGATGGATCTACAATGAAACAATGACAATAAACTGCAGTTGCAGCCTTAACGTTTAATGAGCTAAATCTATAAAATTAACAAATCAGTTATTAGCAGCAAACATTATTTACAAGATGCTTTTTGGAGGTACAAGCACAGAGTAATACTATGCAAGGAACAATTGCTCATATCATTCTTCTGAAAGTGTCCTATGCTTTTACTTCTCAACTATAAACACTGCATGGCAGTGTCACAAATACTCTTAGAAGACGATCAATTTGAGTGCAATAAATTGCACCCCTTAAACAGATCCCTTTCTTGTCAGCACTCAAGGTATATCATGCAAGGTAACGTAAATGTTTGCAACGTCTGGAGGATTAAACCGTAAATGTCCCTTTCCACAGATGCCGACCTGCCCAGAGAGACAACTTTAGCTTAGTGGACAGCCCAAGATGCAGCTGTTCATTTCCAAAATGAATGATTCAGTGATTAAATGGACTGTTTTATGTTTGAAGCAGTATTTGCTTGCTAACTTGCCTCGCTGGTTAATATCGCAGTGGCAAGACATGGCGCTGTCCATGCTCCACAGTTGTGCTCTCAGGCCACTATTCCAGCTGCTGTCACACGCCATCCACAAAAAAAACTAACCAACAATGGCAATTTGAGTTTAACAATCAGTCGGACCTGTAGGCCTAAACGTGTCTCTCGCACAAGGCAAGCCTTACCACCATCGGCCACCTCTGCTTTCACTAACACTACCAACGGTAGCTAACGTTAGTTGGGAAAGGGTCTGAGTTATGATGGGGCAACACAACTGAATGCTTTAGACGCGTGAAGCCTTGAAAACTCAAATAACAGAATATGGGTAGCTGTAGCTGATTGTCAATTTGTCAAAACTATAATACACCAACAACTTTATCATAAGTTGGCTTGGCATTGAGTTATTATACATTATCAACCCGGCTAAAGTAGCCATTAGACACGGGACCGTCAGTTGAGCACCCGCATTCGGTTAGCCTAGCGTTAGCTTGAATTGCTAACCCAGCTACCTCCGGCTAAAATGGCTGTTAGCATGCAAGCTAGCTGGGGGAGCTCTTCTTCACGTCCGACACACACTCACTACTAGCAAGCTAACGTTAGCAAGCTACGACAAAAACAGAAGAGTAATCCCGCGTCTTCTCCCTCCCATAAGTTAGCCCAAGCCACCAAAAAACAACAAACTTAACTAATAACACCGTAACAAATTATATCTTAAAATAATACTTACCATTTCCATCGCTGGCGGAGGCGGAAAGTGCCGGAGACGAGAGTTTAGGCCTCTTGGCTGAAGGCGGGCCAGAGTCCAGAACGTTCTCGGCCATATTTTTTCGAAATAAAAATATATAAAGTATCCACAATTGCAGACGTTTTCACGCCCTTAGAAGCTCATTCCTTTTCGTTTCCAATATTGCGACTTTTCCCCCTCCTTTTGGGGGACTAAGAGGGGGAAAGTCCCGTGTACAAATTACTCCTCTTTCCCTGGGTTCGCCTCTCGATTTCAGCCTCGGCGTATATCAACCCCCCTCCCTCCCTCGTCGGATTTTTTGTTCTTTATAAATTTCTGCCAGCGGAGGAGGAGGGGGTCGGTGAAAGTAAAGAGGGAGACACACGCAGCGGCTTCCCTCTTAACTTACACAGCCTCTTTGGATGTAAATAAACTGTCCCCGGTTCTCTCTCCCATGGTTACGTCCGTCATTTCAACCTCCTTTCCAGCGGAGTCTGGATGGAGACAATGTCGGGCAGTAAAGGCTTGTTTGCCTGCGAAGTGCTGGTTGTGCTGCTGGTGGCAGCGGGTAAGGATGAAGAGATGCAAATAAAAAAAATAAAGCTGACAAATGTGCAGCTGCAATGGTGGATAAAGTATAATGCTTATTCGCTGGGCTATGCATGTACAAAAAGTTATTTATGATGAAATCCATCCATGCAAGCAACCTGCACTTGCATCTGCTTTTTGGTAATGTTCAACAAAGATTAAAGTTGTATTATATTCAACAGTTATTTTAAGTGCAAGTAATCTAATTACTTAGCAGCTTTGCAGCCAGTAATAAATATACAAAAATATACAATTAGAGCAGTAGACCAAGGTGGATTCACAAACACTAACACTGTAAAATAACTGCATGAAAGACTCTTGTTGGAACTTGATTCCTAAATAACTGACATCACTTATCAAACAGAACCAATCATGTCTGCCTTATTTGGATTTGTTTGATTTCTAATGGGCAAAATGGTGACTCCTTGCATACATTTACAACTCCAAAATGTTATACAATTTTCTCAACCTGTCTTGGTGTTGACTCTGCTGCAGAGGCTTGTAAGTTGGCTCCCTCAGTCAAAAAATACTCTCCCTGTCTTGTTCTAGCACCAAAACAGCTTTCAGCCTTTGCTCGGCCACTTGTTGAGTATTTGTGCTGCATGTAAAAGTCCATTTGCTGCTTGAGTCTCAACTTCCTATTTTTTCTAATGGATCACACTGATCCAAATCATCCCATAGTCTTTTAGGTTTCCTAATGGAAACAATAGCCATGTTCTTCTAAACCTTTCCTTACATCAGCATTATAGCTGGTATAGAGAATACAATACGATGTACTGTAAATGTAACTGCTCCTCAGCCATTCATTCATTGTGTCATTCACAAAACAATAATGGGATCCGTATATTGAGTACTGCACCATTGCATACTCTGAAACATGTAT
The DNA here is from genome assembly GCA_028022725.1 of Lycodopsis pacificus. Lineage (NCBI taxonomy): Eukaryota > Metazoa > Chordata > Actinopteri > Perciformes > Zoarcidae > Lycodopsis > Lycodopsis pacificus. Next base: position 16,301,099 of record CM051708.1, read on the forward strand.
GTCTTTCTGCAATACAGCATGATTCTATGTTTCAAAACTTCATCTGTACTGCAATTCAGAGTAAAGTTTTGTGAATGTTTGGCCACTTAGTATTCCGAATGACTGTCCAGTGGGACAAGAACCGTTTGTAAAAGAATAAAAAACAAATGTGTTTGCTGTCAGCAGTAAAAGAGGGGGATTTTACAGCTGGAGATTGATGAAGAGGAGTAAAGAACTGACACAATATGTAAGCTGTCTTTCTACACCTGTTGGATTCAGGCCTTTGGGGGATGCAGTATACCCTGCATGTGGTCAGAAAACATGGGCTTTTCTCCCCAGTTCTTACCAAGACAAATCCATCATCTTTAATTAGTGCACTCAATGGACATGGTTTAAAGTAGGACGGCAAATCTTTCCAACAAAAAAATGCTCTTCTAATTGAACAGGTTGCAGGTTTCATGAAAAAACAACAACTTCAAATCAATAGATTTTCTCCACAAGGCCCCCACATGTCCTAAACCATCTTGGTGAAGATGAAAACGTTGCTGGCTAACAAATGACATACCTTATGCTGGGACTCAAACCCAGGCAGTGTGGGTATCATGGCCAGTCACAGGACCATGGCTAGATTAACCCACTAGGGGGCCCCAGGGCGAAAAACGACTCTGCCCCCAACTCTGCCACTAATCATCCTTACTTACTTTATACATTTTTCATTCAATGTTGAAGAAAAGTAACCAGAGCCTGTTTGTACAGGGTCTAAAAATATGATATTTAACATTTAGTCATGCCTGGCCCTTGTACCATTGCAGTTGATATTGTGCTTACATTGAAAAGATTGGGGGAAAGGCTTCCAATGTGGTACAGAAAGAAACAAGACAAAGACAATAGACATCGATGTAAAGGATTGAAACAATTATTTAAGTTTCAGATGCTTATAAATCACCAAAGATGAACAAATATGCATTCAAGCAAATTCAAACAGATCAATGGACACACTGTGAACCTGAGGCCTTCAACGTCCTGTAGTAGTTGCCACCTCAGGTCAGTAAACGAGCCATAACCAGGAACCACACATACACATTTTTGGTTAAAATTCAAACATAAAGACTTCTTTTAATCAAGTGGCCCATGCCTACCACGGTAAACCAACAATGTGTCACTGTCAAATTACAAAAATGAAGACTGAAGACGTATTGTCAGGTCACAGGAAAAGCCCAGGCGTAAATAACTCAAATTAATGACGTCCGAGTTCCATTTAGCTCCTTCAGTTTCAGGGTCCTTGTATTGTGCATGCTGGCTCACTATGGGATGTTAGGACACTTGAATACAACAGAGCCATCATTAGTAACACCTGTGCTTTTCTTACAACAACAAGTCAAACATATTGTGTGAAAAAAAGCCCTATGCTAGCTGTGATAAAGGCCCAGTCAGTTTTTAACACACATTTAAAACATCTCAATCGCTCAGCTGATCTTAATTGGGAACACAGTTTAGCTCCTGTTTGGACAAACCTTACTGATGTTAACATGCATTGAACAACATTAGCGTGCATCGTTGTATTAAATTCAGCTATTCCCTTGTATTGATCTCTGTATTTATAGGCCTGTCAAGCAATTTTGGAAGACAGTTTCCAATTCTGTGTTTTGGATTTGGATTTAGACCACAGATTGTGCTTGTAATCAGAAACTGGCACCGAGGACAACAAGACTAAAATTCTAAATCCCAGAAGCTGCTGCTAAAAGTTGCAGTGTTTATTAAGCTCTGTAGTGTGAAAGTATTGGACGGAACGAAGAACAGGTTTTAGATTTTGCTCTTGCTTTTCTTATAACCCAATAGTGACGCTAAACATGTAAAGTTTGTCCAGAGGGTGGCCTCAGTAAAAGTCTTGGGGTCATTTACTGTCAGTGTAAAGAGTTCTTCTGGTGAGCACGAGTTTTGAGATTTGATTGCTGCATGTCAGATTTTGCAAGATGGGGAAATATTAGACAAAGGTGCAGCAAGAGGAAAGGTCAGGGGGTCCCCAAAAAATATTAGTATGGATATTCTGAGGATCATTACTAGCCACAGTGGATTGAATTGAATACAAACCCAGTCGTTACATTATAGGGATAGTTTTGCATGGATAAACATGTTCAAGGGTATATTTTGACCATGCATGTGACCATGCGAATGGAAAGGTCCCAAAATCACCAAAATCACAGGGAGTATTCACAACTATGCAATTTTACATGTAGCTGTCAAAATATCTCGTTGCGGACAGAACCACTGACAAACATTGCTTCCCTCAGGGTTTGCCACCAGGACGGTCAGTTCAGCACGGAGTCCATAATCATCCAACAGCATGAAAGAAATCCTCCGAGAGTAAGCTGCTGTGATGCTGGCACAGACACGAGGATGCTGGGCAGCAGGTGAAGGAAACCATGGAGAAGTCGCTAACTGAATACATAAGGAGACAAGGATGCTTTGTAATAACGTTTCATTATAATTTATTATTGATTATGATGTCAGTATTGGAAGTTATTTCTGGATATCAATAATATCTAAATTGTATGCCCAAACTCTACCCAAACTCTGAATATGCTCACAAATATAGTCCCAAAATTAACTATAGATACATTTTTAGTTTTTATGACATTCAGACTGAGGTTTACTTAGAGTTATACTGGTCTCAATCACTACGGTGTTTTTACTCACCATGACTGTTGGATTATCTGATTTTTTTCTCATTATTTATGTATTAAAAAAGCAAACATCATACACCTCACTGTCTTGGTGGCTGCAAAAATAATGAGAATATGCGCTATAATGTGCTGTAATTTATTCCTGAGCAAATACAAGTGATTAAACATTATTTAAAAGTTTTCTGTGTCTGCTCTTTTGATTTATATAATATTATTTTACAAGGAAAACATTTTCAGATGATGCTTACATTATTACATCCCAATTTTTATTGGGAGAGGACCCCCCCCCCCCCCCCCCCCCCCCCAAACCCAATGACTCCTCGTATCTTTTATTCACTGTATAATTCAGAATGTATCTCTTTATCTTGCTGCATAATCTAAAATGTTGAAGGATCCTGACTGGGACACAAACCTCCTAAAACATGAATGAATAGCTCACACCATGTCTGGCTGTCAGGTGTTGATTCCAGGCTGTAGACATTCCTATAATATATCACATAGCGATACTATAGGCTACTAATAACACAGGAAAGCACCAGAACCCTATCATTTTTCAGCAGGAATAGTATTGGAGTACTATAGGCCTGCATGCATAACCCAAGTGTATTAATAAAACAGTAAAATCACAACTGATACAGTATAACATGCTTAAATAAATAATACATAAACATGAATGAATTGCAAAGATTGCTGATACCGGCTGATACACATGTCAACATGTGAATAAAGGGAGTAGTGGCCCGTTTTTTTTAGCTCTGAAAATAACTAACTGACAGAAAAGTGTAGTGCAGTAAATATCCTACAACATTTCCCTGAGATGTAGTAGATGGAAGTAGAGGGTGGCATGTGAAGAAAATACTGAAAGTACAACATTGTTCTTCAGTACAGCGCTTTCGTAAATGTTCATAGTTCATTTCCACCACGGTTTATTTGAGAGGAGAAGAATTTCGTGTTCCCTTCCAATCTGCTAAAACCTCATCTCCCATAATGCTTTCTCCTTGCGCCAGAAGTAAGATGACGATGACGTCTAAGTTAGGCGACCACGAGACAGGTGGAGCTAACCAAAGAGCCCACCTACCGTTACCAAGGAAAGATACAACTTAACAACTTATACCCAATAGCTTTTCAGTCATATTAAACATTTATAGTAGGGCCTAGATTATTAGTATATATTTAAGTAGCCACTTAAAGCCACTTAAAATAACAAGTGCTTCATATTAGTACAAACGTGCTTTTAGCACTATTAGCAGTTAGCTTGCATGTAGCATGTGAGCTAGTCTCGTTTGTGTTTTGATCAGCTTGTTTATAAACCTGTTGGCTGCAACGATTTGCTCAAAACAGTGAGTTTGACAGCATCATTCATTTTAAAGGGTCATTTTGCATGCTACGCGTACTATGTTACGTCTTGTCTGAATGTTTTTATACACTTTTTAACTTGCTGCTGTACTGACTGATGAGTCGCTAACTTAATTTCGTTGTATGTTCGTAAAATGACAATAGACATCCTTATCCTTAGTAATAACGTTACTTTATGTGCACTTATTCATCAAATGTTTCCAAGTTCTCATTTGTAGAAGTTTGCCTTGAAAGCAAGTAACGTTTCAATGTCTAATGTACATATTTTGATTGTCAGACTGTGATTCTTAACCAATTAGTTCGATACAAACAATCAAACACAATTTTCACATTGTTTATGACAGACAATGTTAACAGATGAGGAAATGTAGAGCATTTAAAGACTTTCTAATGTAGATATAACAGCCAGACAGAGGCTTTATTCACCAATCATTTCAGCAGGAGTTACTGTATCACCTAATGCAGCGTGTAAGAACAAGCAATATTAGAGCAAGAACCAGCATAGAGATCTAAACTGTCATCCAGCTCCGCCTGTGTCTGCTCCTTGTGACTAGCATTTAGTGTGTTATTCGGTGGTAGAATTAGAAAAGTGTCTGCTAATTGTAACACACAATCATCACTGTCCTCTGCAGAGCTCAGAGAACAACACCCTACAGCTGAAAAGAAGAAAGGATGCATCGGTTGTAGATCCTGCTTTGTACTCTGAGGTGTTGGTGGTTCACTCATGAGCACAGCACAGAATGCCGTACCACTGTGTGGCTTACGGATGCGGCAAAACTGCTGAAGATGGGGTGAGGCTGTTTCGATTCCCCAAGGACCCTGAGGAGTTTCGCAAATGGGAGAAGCAGGTCCAGCGCACTCGCACCCAGTGGGTCGCCACGCCTAACTCTCACCTCTGCAGCGAGCATTTTGGCAGGGAGTACTTTGAGCCCCGTCCAGCCACAGCAGCTCTGACTCTGAAGACGGGAGCCGTTCCTACTGTGTTCGTCCGTCCGCACTGTCTCTCCTGCAACGGAGTGGGCTGCAGTAACTGCCTCCCTGCTATCCAGCGTCGAGGCATCACTGCTGAACCAAGAGAGCGTACCACAAGTGTGAGTAGTTATTACCTTGGTTCACTGGAGAGAGAGAGAGAGTGTCTGTCATTCTGAGAGCTTTAAACACGCCTCTTTTGTTGTTTGCATTTATTATTTAAAGTAACATTCACATATTCTATTTACCACTCTTGTTTTTTTCTCTTCACAGGCAGAAAATGGAGTGGCGTCCACACAGTTTGATGATACTGATGGACGAGGTGACAAAGAACATCTGACGGGAGGAGAAGGGATGAAGCGGGGGGAAAAAAACAAAGAACAACCAGGTGAGGTGCAAATGAGGAACAAGAGAGAACAAGAGTTGACAGAGAGAATGTCAATTTTCTGTTCATTTGAATGATCTTAAAGAGAGTCAAAAGGAGTGATAAAACACTAAAATGAATACAAATCTTACCTGTATATGCTCAATGGACTGTTGATGATGTTCTATACAAAATGCATGTATTTATTTATCTTTACAGTGGTTTGTGAGATGTGTGGCACCACCGGCACTACGAGCACCTTCTTTTCAAAGACCAAGCGTTTCTGCAGTAGATCCTGTTCACGCTCCTATTCATCGAACTCCAAGAAGTCCTCCATACTGGCACGACTGCAGGTGACAAAATCTTTTAGTTTTGAAGCAGAGCTTTATTTTTCACCAAATAGCAAAAGTTTGTACTTGTTTGCAGCTACCCACAGCTTCATTATGATCGCTGCCAGTAGAACCATGCGAACGCTCACATGTGTGACCGTGCGCCTCAGTCTCTGTCCGTGGCTAAGCCAGTTATGGCTGCATGCTCGAGGACACATGTTATTGCCTGTTTCATACCGCCAATGGCCGCCTGCTGACTCCTCACTCACTACTGTTAGTCGGCCCTTGGCCGGTAGGGGCCACGAGTGATAACTGTGAGTGCATCGTCCCCACTAAGCCGCTGCTATGCACACAGCTTGGTGAAATGAAAATTGGAGACTGGAGTTTTACATGCAGTCAACATCAGCACAGCGTATCTTGCGTGAGTGCAGAGATTAAATGAGTACTTTAGTGATGGAGTGCAAAACATTGTGAAATGCAGATTGTCAACACTTTGAGAAAATGTGGTGTGCTACTTCTTGTTTCGGAACTGAAAAGCATCGGGATGAAACCATGTTTTTGTGATTGCTGTTGCTTCCGTCGTTAAAGATGACTCTCAGCCAAAAACATTCTGCTACTATTTCTACCCAGATTGTTTTGGTGTGATTTGTGGTGCGAAAGTTAAAGGTTTGGTAAAGGTTAGTGTGTGCTGTTCAAAGCCCTTTGTTGAAGTTCTTAACATCCAGTTTTGGTTCTCTTTAAGTAGCTTTATGGTTAGAAAAGTCATCTTATTCCATTCTTTCTGACAGGGTCATATATTTACTACAGGCTGCAACTAACAATTTTTTACATGTAATCTCAATTACTCAACTCATCTTAAATGTCACAAAAAGACCAAAAAAAGTCACAATTTCCAAAAGCCAAAGGTGATTTCTCCAAAGCTTAATGTTGTGTCTGTACAACAGCCAAAGATAAGTTGACAAAGAAAAGCTGTAGTCGAAGCCATGCGATGTTTCACTGAGAGACACATTCAAATCTAAGACTCTTTTATGGCTGCAGCAATCCATCGAATGGACATTCTTTTCAAAACACAAAATTCAACCTGAGATAACAAATATCTTCGGAAGTACACCGACAGACGTTCGGTATACCAAATGTACTCATTTGTTTTTTGTATATTTATATGTACTTATATTAACTCATAGTTACGAACACATGGTGGCAGTATTTCGCAAAAAAACAACCCCGGTCCCCATTGGCGAGAAAAAAGGAGAAGAAAAAGAAACGGCGCGCGCTGGGTTTGAAGTCACTGCCCCGGCCTGAGAGGCTGTCTGACTCTGTGCACGCTGCAATTCATCGGCGATGTCTGTGCAATACAGCGGCTTCAATGGCGCACACGTTTTTGCGTCGATGAGCGGTGGAACTACAAACGTGGGAACCTCGTCTGTCATCGGTTTCCACTCGGCGACCCAGAGACACTGAGCCGAGGGCTGTTTGCTCTCAACATGGCTGTAAACACTCCGCTCCACGCTCTCCACCAAGTTAGTAAGAAGCACTTTGGGTCGGACGCCCGCTACGACATCCTGGATCAGCCGACCCGCCGGGCCAGGCTCCTCCAGGCCACCGGACACACCGGACACGCGCACACCTCCGAGACAGGGGACCCATCCGTAGGAGTCACTTACCTGCATCAACAGGTAAGTGTGCACGTAAAACCGCGTGGCCATGCATTCTATTCTCCTGAAACGCAAAGACAGGACCAGACCTGCAAAGCAACCGATGATGAACTTAAAAGCTGAATTCTTCCAATTTTAGAATGTAATTAATGTAGAAAAAAAAGTTAAAAATAATAATAATATTAAAAAAAAAACCTGTTGCAAAAGGCTGGCTATGATTTGACTGCAGCATAAGATAGTGTTTTACATTCATTTTCTTTTTTTCATTTAATTATTTTTCTGAACTTTGAATTTGTTATTAAATTAACATTTTGTTTCGAAGATAATTTTTTACAAAAACTAAGGCGTATTCAAACAAGAGCTGAAACAAGTAATTGGTCCGATAAAGTCAATTGATACAACATTTATTGGCACCGATTTTGATAATTGATTAATCGTTTCAGTTATTTTTAGGCAAAATTAACAACATTCACTGGTTCTGACTCGAATGTGGATTTTAGCAGTTTTGATGAGTAAACTAAAGTAGTTGTGGAGCAATTTGAAACATCAACTTTGGTTCTGGAAAAATTGGAATTTTTTTTTATTTGCTATTTTCTGACCAAACAGTAAATTGATGTATTGAGAAGATCATTGGCAGATTGATTGATAATGAAACCCGTTCTTAGTTGCAGCCCTATGCTGTGTTGTGTTGTGTGTGTGTGTTATATGTCTCTTGCATTTTAAGGCTGGAAATACATGATTGTACACATTTCTAATATTCTTGGATGTTATTTTGTTTATTCTGCAATAAAGGGAGAAAATGTTGCCAGGTCTTTCTTTCTGTGTGAAGTTTTATTTTTGATTGATTTTGGCATTTTAAAGCTTCTAGTAGTCCTCATTTTCACTTTCAGAATCTTGCTGTTCACCTGTGAATACAGAACCATCTTACTACAGACACAGGTGTTTCATTGCCGGCGTTCTCTTTGCTAATCGGGAAATATAACTCATTTGTTAAACTCTCTTTAAAGTTTTCACCCTTTACAGCAGTCATTGGATCTGACTCAACACTCTACTCCCTTGCAGTACATGTCAACAGCTTGAAATCAATCATATGACTGGATGAGGACGATGAGACCACTTTGCTCAATCCTTCTTTGTGCTTCTCTCTTCAGGGAAGGCCTCCCTCAAAAAAAGCCACCGTGCTGAACAAGGTGAACAAACCCCCTCCAGCCTCAACGGCACAGAATGGTGAGGCCACTGAACACACACACAAGGAATCGAAATGACTTCATTGCAGTACAAAGTCGGATTTCAAGGAGTGTCTACATTTGAGACACGATACATGGTCTGAACCGGGCTAAACGAGTTTGTGAATGAACATTGATTTATCCTGCAAAGACTTCGTATTTGGTGCTTGTTCGGGAATATTAGAAGCTGCATACAGTACGTGTCGTCTCTCCATTCTGCAGCGCCGCCTGCAGTCTTTGAATGGGGCGCCTACCTGGAGAAGGAAACCTCTCTGGCTGCATCAGTGTCCTGCTTCAGACATGTGAGTCCCATCTGGGAAGTGTAATTAGAAAAAAAATGTTTCTGGGATTTGCCTCTGGTATTACTGTACTTATATAAAAACTTAGACTTGCATTCAAACCGCATTGCAAAAAAAAAAAAAAGAAGTAAACTCTGAGCAGTCTTGAGAATGACTTGAGATTCCCGGGGAATGTATGAAAGTGTAAAAGTCGTCACACTGATGATCTGTAAGCGAACATCTGACCTCCCACCTGCAGGCTCCGCTGTGTGCCCAGTGGGATGACGTCACTCAGGGGATAAAGGTGGAGGTCCTGAACACAAACGCAGTGCTGCCGAGTAAAGTCTACTGGATTGCTACTGTCATCCAGATTGCAGGTGTGTACATCTGTCTGCCGGTGTTTATTTTGACAGGCCTTTCTACCATGGAATGATCTGTTTTATGATTATGAATTTGTGCAGTTGTTGCGATTAGTTTCTTATTTGTTACCGATCTTAAAGCTTCTCCACGGAGTTTTTACCCCCTCGTTAGCGCTATGGATCTGTTTTTCCATGAGTGGGTCCCCACTTTCTTGATCTCTTATGTGCATGTGCGCGCATACGCGTGAAGCGATTCACATTCCTGCAAAATGGTTTCACACTATTCCGCTAATAATCTACAGCATCTAACACGCCACGACAATGACAAACCACCAGTGTCCCCGTTAGGTCATGCTGGCCGAGAGCGAAACGTTCACGTAGCTCACCAAACTCAAAACTGCATGTTGGTCGCAATTAATGGTTTGGCCTGTTTAATGTCCTTCCGTCCCGTATCTCCAGGATACAAAGCCCTGTTGAGATACGAAGGCTTTGAACACGACAGCAGCCGGGACTTTTGGTGCAGCCTCGTATCGGGGGAGGTGAACCCGATTGGATGGTGCGCCATGACGAGCAAACTGCTGGTGCCACCACAAGGTGAGGGTCGAGGTGAAGGAGGGGAAAAAAACTGATTTATTCAAATTTGATCAGGATTTAGCAACAGCATATGTTCCACTTTGACAAACTGTGTGTCCATAGATGTGAAGCAGAACATGCCAGATTGGAAAGACTACCTGATGTTAAAGCTTGTGGGGGCTCACACTCTACCCGTTGACTTCTACCTGAAGGTAAAACTGAATGCTGACTCATTTGACTCATGAATGGTAACCCATCATGAATGAAAACAACACCAATGTGTTTTAATTGCCATCCTCGGTCTGTCCTCTCCGTAGTTGGCAGAGAACATGAGGAACTCTTTCAAAGCGGGTATGCGCGTGGAGGTGGTGGACCCCAAGCATTTGAGTCGGACCCGCCTGGCCACCGTAGAGTCCATTACCGGCGGCCGCCTGCGGCTGGTGTGCGAAGACCAAAGTGACGCCACCAAAAATACGCTCTCCGATTTCTGGTGCCACATGTGGAGTCCCCTCTTGCACCCAATAGGCTGGTCCAGAAACGTGGGTCATGCCATTAAAGGACCTGGTAGGTCACAGATTAGTTTTTTTTTTAGATGGCACGCGATATAGACAGAAACACAGAAGACATGAGATAAGTAAAAGAACAACAGCAACATGCTTGAATATGTCGCAAGAGAAACAAAATAAATGGAAATATGGGGAAAGAGAGTGGTACAAACCAGACACCCACATTTCACGCTTGTCTTGAACTCACCGTTTCAACTTTAAGATGTGTGTTTACACGGCAATACAAATAAATAATAAATGCTTCTGTTTTTATGATAGCAACCAGTGTGGAAGCTGCGTCCAGCGTTTGGAAGGGGAACTGCGATAGCTCGTTCCTGCTCTTTAAGAAGGTAAGGAGACTGTCGTCGCTCGAGAAGTAATTCATCAAATTAATTCAAAAAGCAAAAGCTGCTTTGGATTATTTATTACCAAAATGTCCGTCCATGGAAACCTTGAAGGTAATTCCACACTGGATAACAGTGCAGTTTTTATAGAATATGTTAATATAAGTAAGAAGAGTAAGTGTTTTTTATTACTTATTTCTAATACAATAAGTAATAAAAACCACTCGACTCTGTATTTCGATCTCATTTCATAATTGCAAATCATTGTTTCAATGAGGGATATTGCATTTTTGCCCGTCGTTGATGTGACAATGATCTGCACTCACAAGTCACTCTACATGACGCTGCGTCAGCACAACTCTTGACGACCCCTGTGTGATCTGCAGCCCAGGTTCGTTTACATGGAAGGAGGTTTCTTTGAGGAAGGAGTGAAGCTGGAGGCGATAGACCCTCTCAACCTGGGAAACATCTGTGTGTCCACTGTGCACAAGGTGAGACTGCTGTTTTTTTTGCTTGGTTTGGTTTTGTGTGTTGCGTTTGTCTGTCTTTCTTATGCGTCTCCGCCGCCCTCCACTCCTCCCAGGTGCTGTTCGATGGCTACCTGATGGTGGGTATCGATGGCGCCACGTCAAACAAGGGCTCTGATTGGTTTTGTTACCACGCCTCATCTCATGCCATCCTTCCTGTAGACTTCTGTAAAAAGAACAACATCCCTCTCACGGTACCTCAAGGTAAATATGAGCATGCCTCTCCATTCGGTCTTTGCTTCGGCTCGCACTTTTTGCTGGTAGTAGTTTGCTTCATCATCCTGTTTCTAGAAAGGTGTCGTCTATTTAAGCAGGGGTAGAAACTCAAGCAGTACACTGTTAATGAAGCTACGTCCTGGTGTCTTGGCAGGCTATGACTCTCAGACCTTCACCTGGGACAAATACCTGAAGGACACCAACGCTAAAGCTGCACCGGCTCGACTGTTTAACGCCGTAAGACAGGAAGTCCAAACCTTGTGCAGCATTTTGCGCTCTCTGTTTAGCAACATATGAATGTGATCACATCCACAGTTTGTTTGCCTGAGTCAGAAGGTTGTATTTGATCCACGAAGAGAACTACAGTTTTGTCTATTTCTTCAGGACTACCCGGGTCACAGCTTCTCCCCCAACATGAAGCTGGAGGCGGTGGACTTGATGGAGCCGCGCCTGGTGTGCGTGGCCACCGTGAAGCGCTACGTGGGCCGCCTGCTGCTTATCCACTTCGACGGCTGGGAGGATGAGTTTGACCAGTGGGTCGACCACCAGTCCCCGGACATCTACCCCGTCGGCTGGTGCGACCTCATGCGCTACCAGCTCCAGCCTCCTCCGGGACTCGGTAAAAGCCCCATTCAATAACAATACCCCCCCATTCTGTGTTGTAGAGGTGATGTTTACATGCGGCGGTGGAATCAAAGACCAAATGAGGCAGAAAACCCCTCCGGTTTGAGTGACTGGTGGATGATTTTGACCCTGTATAAAAGTGACGGGTGTTTTTATTCTGTTTTCCAGTTGATTTGGAAAGCCACACGGCACAGACCAAGAAGTACAAGGCCCTATCGTATGGGAAAAGGAGTACGTTTTGACTCGGAAATGTACATGGAGTCCTGTGTCTTGCCACAGAAAATAGATTCACATTTAGTATTTTCTTACATCGGATAGTTGTATAACTACATAACATTCATCTGCTTTTGTTTTCAATAGAAAAGAAATATGCAAAGAAGAGGCTCTCTCAGGACCAAGGTAAAGATGATGTTGGTCAGCAGCCTGAGGTCAGTGGCGCTGACGGTCCTCCTGTGCTAGAAGACCACATTCTTCCTCCAAAAGAGCCTCTCATCCAGCCCAAGACTGAGCCAGAGGAGCAGGAAAGTAAGTGGACTGACTTGTACGACACGATGCTCACTTTTTTGGTAATTTGGTGACATAATTCTGTCTCCGTAGTCTTTGCAGTGCAGGTGAAAGTGGAGGAGGTGGAGATGGAGACCCCCATTGAACCTCCAGACAACCCTCAACAAGCCCCTCTTGGTATAATCATAGAGGAGGCGAGAGGGGAGCAGAGTAAGTCGAGACTACATCAGTCCCCAGAGCAGAGCAGCAGAGAGAACCTGGCGCATGCAAAGATGAAGCCGAGTGAACCGGCAGTAGAAAGGAGTGAAGAGCGTGAATCGTTCAAAGAGAGCTTTAGTGGTGACAGCAACATGGAGCGGAGCGAAAACAAGCCGAGCCAAGGAGAAGACGGCGCCATGGAGGAAGTTTCAGAGAGCAACACAGAGCAGGACACAACAGGAGAGGCTGCAGGTATGGAGACATGGGAAGAGTATGTCTGCTGAAAGAGTGAAGAGATTGGGCTGGCTGTGATGGAGTAAGATGAGATCATTGTGGAAAGAAACGACAAAGAAAATAACTAAATGAGAGACAAAAGCAGGCTGGAATATTTAGAGCAAATAAAAAAGGGATACAAGTTATGGTCCTTAAGATTTCAGTCCTGGTTGATGTGTTAACGGCAAGTCAATCAAGCTAATGTTCTAATAAAGAAGTCAGTCAATGATAATTGCAACCACAGTCCGATTCCATGCAGCACACTGCGAGACGTGCACGTTCCTGTGATTGCATCGCAATAACGGCCACCGTGTGTTTCGCCAGTTGAACGCTTTAAATGTGAACTAGCCGCAGTAAGAAATTAACCTAATGCAGCAACGGTGAACAGTAAGGTTGTCATCAGTGGGATGAAATTACAGTTGCATGTATTACATGCACGCGTTTCCTGTGAATCTTGGGTTTAAATAGGCTGTCTGAATCCAGAGCAGGAATGGCGGACTCTGCCACTACCAATGAAAAGTACTGTAAAGAGGAAGTAATTCTACACTGTAGATCCATTGAACAGCTATTGATGAAGATTCACTGGCCACACATATTAGAAACGGTTTGAGTTTATGAGTCATAACTTTAAATACCTTGAAATGATGACTGCATGTAGTTCACAAGGACCAGCTTAGTTCCACTACACAACGACTTATTTTGCTGAGTTGAACATGTCTATTCTCACATCAAACCTGTCAATATGAATTATGAGTTGGCATAGCAGACAAATGTTTGTTGAAATGTTTTATTTTTTTCTGTTTCATATCCAGATGTCTTCTTTTTTTTTTTTTTTTTTGTAAATATGAAATCACTGATTTAAAAAAATAAAAAATCTCAACTTGCTGATTTGAATGTTGTCTCAAGGTTTCTAACTCAGTACATTCTGCAGTTGTGGTGTAGTGGTTAAGGATAACTAGCATAAAGCCAAAGGCTGCATCATTTTAGAGCGAGTAACTGAAGCTAATGAAACAGCTGGATGAGCTGGTGATGTTGATCTACTGCTGTGAATAGGAAGACAAAGAGTGCTCAGAATAGGTTCCTTTGATTTAAAAAAAAAAAACGGCATTAATCTGAAATGCTGTACTGAAAAAATATAAACTTGCTGATGGAAAACGGTCTGTCAGGAGATGTGAAACAGCCTCAGCAGGTCACAGTTTCAGAGAGTTGAATTCATGGGTTTTATCAGGTTCAGGCCGTGCTGCGTCTCTTGGTGGTTTTCATGGCTACCGGCGGTTTTGTGTTCAGACTTTTGCGAAGTTTGGATTTGGCTTTGAGCATTTTGACCTTCCGAAGGCTGTTGAGGTGCATCGGTTTGGGTTTGGTTGCCTTGGGCGCCTTGGCGGGCTTCGGGGTGACGGCGGGGGGGGCGGGGAGGCTCTCTCCCCCGGGGCAGGCCTTGAAGACGTGGACGTCCTTGACCCTGCGACCACGCAGCTCGGGGGGATTGGCACAGGTGGCTCGTACCTTCAGGTTGACTTTTTCAATCCACCTAGATGAAGAGGTAAAATCAAATTGTTTTATTAAAAATGCCCAAACACTAAAAAATCTATCTCAACTACTGGTACTAGAAGCTAAAATATGACACAGGCATAGCTGCAACTATGCCGTTTTGTATTTATTCATTGGGTAGACTATACATAAAGAACCATCCCTTATAAAAAGCTGCCGGCTTTAAAGACTCCTGTTCAAACCCCATTCAATCCTCTTACATGCGTAGTGGCAGCAGAGGGCAGTCACACATCAGAGGGTTGTCGGCCAGGTTGATGACCTCTAAAGAAGTGAGAGGGTGAAGGTTGGGCACCTCCTCCAGCTGGTTGCCTTCCAGGAAGAGGCTCCTCAAGCTTGGACCCAGACCTGCCAGGGAGGTCTGTGACATCTGGAGCACGAGAGATCAGGTCAGTCAATCGTTCAATAACTTCTGTGAATTAATTTGTTGCTGATTCTACGGCTGGAGTAAATGTAGAAAAAAAAGAAGAGGAAGTCTGCTGTTGTAAAGTGTAGCAGCACATCAAGAGCCCACTCGCCTTCTCCAGTCCCATGTTATCCAGATACAGCTCCTTGAGTGAACTCCCCAGCGGTCGAAAAGCATTCGGCCCCACCCAGCGAATTGAGTTCCCAGACAGCCTCAGGTCTCTGAGGTTTCCCGCCTTGCTCAGCGCCTCCGTGGGCACCTCCTTCAGCCTGTTCCCTCCCAGGTGGAGCGTGTCGAGGTCACCGGCCTGGTCCAGGGCCCTGGGTGACACGTGATCGATGACGTTCCCGGAGAGGTAGAGGGCCCTGAGGCCCTCGGCTCCGGTCAAGACGTCCGGCTCCAGCTTGGGGATGGAGTTGTTCTCCAGGTGAAGCGCCAGCAGGCTGGGAACCAGTTTGAAGGCTCCTTTGGGGAAACCGGTGAAGCGGTTCTTCTCCAGGTGGAGGTAAGTCAGCTGAGGGAGGCCTGCAGATTTAGATTATAGAAATTGTACTTGAGCATTGCGAGACGACTCTAATCTAATTACATTTTGCATTGTAAATACCTTTAAAGGCATCGGGGCTGAGGTTAGTGAGGTCGTTCTCCGACAGGTACAGGTAGATCAGTCCCTTCATTCCACTGAAAGCCCCGCCCTCCACCTCCCTGATCTTGCAGCGCTGCAAATGGAGGGACACGACCTGGGCAACGCCGGGGAAGCTGTTGCTCGAGATGTAGTGGAAGTGGTTGCCGCGCAGGTCGAGGAGACGCGTGTTGGGAGAGAAACCCCGAGGAACTTTGGTGTGAGCGCGGTTCTCACACGAGGAGTGGTGCGTCTCGGCCTGAAGACAGGGAGGTGATGGGGAGAGGGGGAGGGGGCGCAGACACACGTTTTCAACAGCTACAGACGTGTGTTTTGGCAGAAAATTTTCAGTGATTTAAAGGAATAGTTCGTCATTTTAAGAAATGCGCTGACAGAACTCACTCTTCCACCAAGAATTGGATGAGAAAATCAATACCACTCTCATGTTTATAGGCTACATATGAAGCTAAAGCCAGGAAGCTACAACCTAAAGATTTAAAAATGCAATGCAGCCACAAGACTTAAATCACAAAACGTCATACAGCCCGCTCACCTCGCAGACGCAGTTGGCAGGACACTTGACTTTGTTCTCTGGCTCTGGCGTGGGTGGCGGCGTGATCCTGTTTGCATCCTCGTACTCGGCCTTCAACATGGCCTCCTGGCTCTGGCAGCGCAGCTCGGGAGGGTGAACGGCTTCCAGGTTCTCTCCCGACATATGGGCCGGTCCTCCACATGTCCCCATCAGCTTTACCTTGCTCCAGATCGACCACTCCCTGTAGTGAGGTGAAGGAAAAGAAAGAGGATCAGGACCTTTTGGTTGACGGACTCAAAGCGTCTGAGGCCCGAGTGAGTCGGCCATCATTTTAATATCCACAATGGTCCGCTGTACCTGAGTGGACGCAGGTAGCAGTTGCAGTAGATGGGGTTCCCAGCCAGGTTGAGGCGTGCCAGCTTGGGCGAACCTTCAGAGAAGGGCTGGATGACACGCAGCTGGTTGTAGCTGATGTCCAGGTGGATGAGGCTGGGGGATTTCGATACAGCTGTGTTGGCCATGTCCTGCAGGGACATGTGGTCCAGGAAGAGGTGGGTCAGTTTGGCCATGGACACAACCTCCTCTCCGAGGTAAGTCATTGGGTTGTAGCTCATTTCGAGGCGAGTCAACTCTGGCAGTCTGGATAGCGAGGCGGAGAAGTGTGGAAAATTAGGATGGAAATTTTAGCTTTATTAGTCCAATCGAATGTTGCTATATTAGAGCGATCTGATCTATTTTCCCTCCAAGAAACAAAGCAACTGTGATGTTAACCTATGTCTTTTTGCCCTTCAGTAGATATCCAGCATTCCTCATGAGAGAATGTGCAGCTCTGTGGCAGATCACAGAGGCTACTGGCTAGTGTCACCATGCCAGGCAGCCTACCTGGTCATGGTCTCAGTGGGGAAGAACTGCAGCTCGTTGTGGTCCAGACTGAGACGCGTGAGCGTGAACAGACTGGCGAAGGCCTCGGTGTCCAGGTAGTTCAGAGAGTTGTGGCTAAGACGAAGCCATTTGATGTTCTGCAAGCCCTGGAGGGAGAAAATGTTGGCTTTTTTTAAATTGACACTCCAACAACAGGAGACATTTCCCACATGTCCTCGAACCACCTTTTCAGTTTGCCGTTTTGAGGTAGTTTTGCTACCTGGAAGGCCATGTTGGGGATGTAGACCAGCTGGTTGTGCGTAAGAGAGAGCAGGTTGAGGAAGCCGAGCTGGGAGAAAGCTCCGGGCTGGATCTCTTCCACGCGGTTGCGGTCGATCATGAGCTGCTTCAGCGAGGACAGGCCGTCGAACGACTCCTGGGCTCGCAAAGCACAAAGGAAGACAAAAAGTTCAACATGGCTGAACTGTAAAAGCTTGTGGGTGTGGTGGAGTTAAAGTTTGTTATAATAAAGAGGGGCAATCCAGAATTAAAAAAAAGAACCCAACAAACTAAAAGAAATGATGGAATAAATGAGGGTTGTGACAACTGTGAGACCTGGTAGAGGATGTCAACGTTGTTGTTGGCCAGGTTGAGGAAGACCAGGCGGCCGAGGCCACGGAAAGCGCCCTCCTTCACCCTGCGGATGTTGCAGCGCTGCAGCGACAGGTGAGTCAGGTAGGGAGAGTGTTTGAAAGCCCCGGTGGGAAGCTCCTGGATGTCGTTGCCTCGAAGATCTAATTTCACCGTGATCTGTAAAGAAAGATGGGTGTCCCACGTTATAGACAGAACCAGATCGGAACTAAACTTGCTGTCGAAATGTCGGAATGCGCGTGCGAGTAAGAGACCTCGTCAACATCAGGAGGAACTTGGGTCAGGTTCCTGTTGACGCAGGTCACAGTGAGCTGGATCTGGTCACAGATGCACCGATGTGGACATTTTGCCGTGAGTGCCGCGGGGATGCCGAGGAGCAGCAGGACCCAGAGGCTGTCGGGACAGAGCTGGGAGAACATCTGAGGGGGAAAATAACAGCTTTTACTTCATTCACACTATTGCATGGGGTCTTTACGGAGCCTCCTCTTGGCCAGTGACACGGTAAATCGTTGATTTTTCCATTTTCAACTGGCTGCCATTTTGACTTTTTAGATGCAGGTACCCTAACACATCCACCACTTACCTCACGGTTCACTTGTTTGGCCATGGCAGTGTCTACGGAGGGAACACTGAATCAACAGCATTCACTCTTCTCCTCTGCACACTGCTGACCTGTGTACAGTGCTTCACACCTATGACCCTGCATAGTTTGTTTGAAATGAACTGTTTCAGCATCAAATGTCCTTTTATGACTTCCCTAATGATCAATGTAAAAACCTGCTGCTAGACCCTCACAACCTGCTGGCCTGTTAATATCAATTGAACCAGATTATTTAATGTTGTTCTATATAAATTAGTAAATTAGGCGGGTGGACCAGGACCACAGACCTTCTCTGGCTCAGAGCCACTGTTTTGCATGTAGTTAATTGGAAACAAACCTAATACATTTGCTCAGGTTAAGTAATAGATGCTAGTTATTTCCAGTGCATGCTACGTCTTCTGCTCCATTACTATTTCCCTTTAAAATATTTTAAAGGGAAACCTTTATTTGACAGTTGGATAGATACATATTTTGCATTAAAAAATGATAAGCTTCAAAAATACAATGCAACCTTGTTAGCTTGTAACCTCTCAAAAAAGCAGTGTGTGGTTGGGGCCACTTGTCCAGTTTCAGATGTCAAGAGTTGTTCCGTCAAAGAGACATTTACACTCTGATGTCCAAACAAGTCAATACAGATTTGGGAAACAGAACTTTGCTTTTTGTTGTCTCCAACTCCTCACATTTATCCGGCGATGCTTGGAAGGGGGGCCCGACCTCAAGGATGGAACCACTCGACTAAACATGCAACAGTAAAAACAATCTAATAACGCCCTTTATAATAATACATCCATTACAAACTACATTTTTTTGCAGAATGGGTAGTTACTTTCAGTACAGTTTACCTGATAATACTTAAGTATCTTAAACACAGGAATGTGCTATTGGTACTTTTACTGGAGGATCTGAGTACTTGTTAACAGCAGGAAGACTTTTTACTCATGCATTTAAAATATATGTCAAGAGGATGTCAAGCTTAGATATAATCACGGGTTTTCTATACATTTACCACAGCCGGAAAAACTCCATATCAGAGAAAGGTGTGTACTGATGCTCGGTTCAATGAACAATATCTCCACCATTCTGTACTTTTGGGGATTAGATTTATTTTGCTCAGATTCGGCTGCCCCAGTCCTCACTGGAATGCCTTAAAACCACATTCCCATGTCGGATCAACAGTCTTGATCCGCAGGAATGGACATGAAAAGCTCCACAGCTCCACACTGAGGTCTCAAAATATTGGCACGGTGAAATGGTGCCATGCTGAAACCTTTCCGTCAAAAAACTGCTGTGCCACATCACGTCAGAGATGGACCTGACGGGGAGGACTGTGTAAATGACAGCACAGAGATACAGCTGCATTTCATTTTTAATGTACATTTGAAGTCAACTTCAAGTTTGCATGGAAATCAGCAGACTGTAGGCTACTGTAGACTTTTGTGATGTGTTAGCAGCATACCACGCTTTGTTCCTAAGACCCCCGTAGCAGAGAGGGGCCAAGAAACTAGAGACGGAGGAATTTTTTTCCGGCCGAACTGTTTGTCCGCGTCCCCCCGGGGATCAACAGCCCAGACCGCAGAGGAGCTGCCGCGCTGGTTGCGCACAAAGACGCACAGTGTCTTTCGCCGCCGGTGTTGTGCCAAAATGCGTTTCCCCTTGAAAGAAACCTGTGACGTTGAGTAAAAAGTGCTCTCCGTCGCCTCTGAATGCTTTTACCAGAAATTACCCAACATTTTTTTCCTATTTTCCCACATTATATTGATGTTATTCTGTGCGTAATGCTGGTTTAATTCAGTCATTATGGACAAAAACCTGCAATATTATCTAAGCTGGAAAAAAATACCAGCCTTGTATTTGTTTTTGCAATTCCTGTAATTAATTAATTACAAGTATTCAGTCTGATCAAATAAAAAAATGTTTATTTTGAGGCTAAAATGCGCAAAATAAAACCAGCTTGTCCATGATTGGATAATTTAACAATTTGGGTATACAACTTCCAATTCAACTTGTCTGTGTCCAAGTGTTCCTCGGGTGATTGAAATCCAAACATCTGATTATTTACAGTAAGGAATCATTTTTACGCGGACTCACCGTGCTCTGGTCGGTGTTCCGTCCAGCTGTTGGTTGTCTACTGGCCGCTGACTCTCTCACGGTCTCTGCTCCTTTCTACTGCTCTCTTCCCCCGGCTGTCCCCCATCCAAAACAAACTCCGTTTATCCCTTCATTCACTCCACCCCCCTCTCCAACACAAACGCACACCTTTTACCTCCCACCTCTCGGGTCCGCGCAACGCTCCGCTGAGCCTGTTAAAGGGATAGTTCACGTCAAAATGATAAAAGGTATCTAGACATTTTAACTCGCAATGCCTGTTTCATCCTCTCTGAAGGTGGAAGCTCTTTTATTATACATTTAAAAAAAAAAGAAAGAAATACAAAGATATACACAGACTCAAGGTTTGTTTGATTAGTTATATTTGTGACAGGGCTTTCAGTACACATTACAACATATCAGGTAAATAAACAATATACATGCAGTCCATACGGTGCATGTTAAAGGCCATGAAAGTGTCTTTCTCTTAAATGCTCCATCATATTGCCAACACGTAAACACTATAAGAGGTAAAACCAGCAGCTGAACTTCAAGTCATATATAAGAGCACTTCTTTTCAATAAGACTGATTATGGATCACAAACAAAAGAGAAAAGAAACATCAGCTTTAAGTGATTCTGGTCCCCTGAGCTCTGCAGTGTCAGCTCAGTGCACGGTGATGCACACACACGCACACACACACGCTGTGTGTTCAGGCTGATGGGTGAGCGTGCGGTGCTCTCCTGCATGCAGCCCATTCCTGCTCACAGTCCGATGCACACAGCGCCCTGACTCGACTGGACCTGAGGCGCAGCGGTGTGATGATTGCCATCGAACAGGCTGTACTAAAAAGGTTGTCAAAGAAAACCACCTATCAGTGGAACGGAACAATAAAGTCAGCCCTTCATTTTTCACTAATTTATTTGGATGAATAGATTGTAGTTCTTCTGTTCAGTATGATTTACATGAATAACTGGCCTTTCTGTCTCCGCTCTCCATAAAGGCGTGTTCACAGCAACAAATAGAGTATCTAAAAATACAGAAAACCTCTCGCTGTGATTTTAATCACTCTGATTATCTGCCATTCTTTTACCAAACTTACAGTACAACTTCTAACTTCATCAAGACCTGGAAATAACATGTAATAACCTGTAAACCCGGACATTACCCTGTCTGAAGAAGATGTTCTGTTGTAAACAGTGACGATACTAAAGGTGCCAGCTTGACGTTGCCTTGTGTTAGCTCCACTCCAGCTTACAATCAGTTCCATCCTTACACATTAACCCAAACGTTACCTTCTGGGTATTATTTCTATCTTTATTTTCTATAAAAATATAAGTCACAAGCATTAGTAGAAAAAAATAAAAACTAAGACATTCTGCACGGTTTTTGCCTTCATAAAATATACAAATCAGGAATGGCGATGCATTAAGAGTCTGAGTCCCTTCTTCAAGTGTCCCTGTTGGTTGTGTTAGTGAAGACGGTAAAGTCAGTACAGTGTGTGTGTGTGTGTCCCAGTGTTGGTGGGTTATCAGTGTTGGTCGTGGCACTTCTTCTCCAGCGTGGAGCTCAGCCTCTCACTGGCACTGCTGCAGGACTCCAGCGCTCCGCTGTTCCTGAAGATTCACAAAAGACAAAACGGGTTACAAACGGTTCTTCACTGCGTTTGTTCACATTTGACTGACGGAGTAAATGTGAAGATGTAAAGGATCCTACTTGGACATGAAGGTGTGAAGCAGCGAGGCGTGGTGCTGAGAGAAGTAGTCCTGCTGGATGGCGTGCTCCAAACACAGCAGCTGACCTGGGACCAGCGACACCTTTTTCATCTTCCCCTCTCCCTGAAACACACAACAGACAAGTAAAAACCTAAATTAACTGCTTTTTCTATCAATAATAGTATTTCATATCAAATTGTGATGAGTTTTCTGAAGGGAATCTGGTGCTTGGAAACACAAAGTTCCTTGTTGTAGCTTTAATGTGCGGAACTTTCATGAGATTTGAGTCCCACAAGTTCTGTTTTCAGATTCTTTGGAGAGATGGGGTTGGGGGGGGGGGGCTGCTGCAGCAGCATCATACCTTGAGGAGTCCCATCATGACCAGCAGCGAGGAGAGGAAGCAGTATGACTGGAAAGCTGAGCCAGAGAGGAGCTTCCTCAACACGGCATCTGTGAGACACAGCGATGCAGGTCATTAAATGAGACGGCATCAGCAACGTTGTATTTCAACCACTAGTGGAACGCTTCATAAGAAGCGACGTCTTATTCACCGATAGTTTCGAGGACAGCCGACTTGGTCTCTGGCTCCTCGCTGTACAAAGAAGCGATTTTCAGGAGGACTTCAGCGGCCTTGTGTGGGTCGGATGCATCCACCTGGTGAGGAAAGGGAAGAGTTGACAGAGCAGATTATATCCGGTCTGTGTTTGCACACCTAGCCTGGCAGACTAAACATCCAAAAAGGAGAGCAATAGTTATTTTTAGATTCCTACCTGTTGTTGGAGGCTCGTCCTCATCTCTCCCAGCTGAAGGAGCCTCTCTGCTGAGGGGCAGCTGAGGAAAGACATGATCTCTGCCTGAGGGTGGACACAAAGTCACGATAAACAACAACATCAGTTCAGCAATGAACAATATGCAGCGTGCATTCCGTGTCGTCTTACTGGGCTCTGAGGTTTTGCAGGACTGTCGTCTTTTCTTGTTATTCCATTTTCCTTCACATTGTCACTGTCCTCTTCGTCGTCTTCACTGCAGTCACTGGCATCATCATCATCATCATCATCCTCCTCGTCGTCATCAGGTTCTCCCTCATCATCACTACAGTGAAGTCAAAATAACATTTTTTTCGATTAACAAGCTGATCAGAGATAAGTTGCGTTTTGGTTTTTGTACTGAAGGAACTGAACGGCATCGGAAAGAGATTCCCTGGATCACTTAACGTCACACAAACGTGTGTGTGTGTGTGTTACCTGAGTGATGCCAGCATGCCTCCTTTGTCCATGTTTTCCATCGCTTCCCTCAAAGCCTCACAGCCCTCCTCCCCCAAACTGTTACCTGTAAGAGTCGCATACAAGAGTAACTTTCACCCGGTGTATCATCAACTTATTCTTATTTTGACTGCCATGAGAACCATCATGCAACTGCTACACGGAGAGTGGGAGCCGTTCCACAGTCGGCGTACCGTTCAGATCCACTTTCTCCATGTCAGGTTTGTCCACGACGGCCTGAGCAACCACCAGAGCTGCTGCCTCTGTGATCTCCCCGAAGGACAGATTGAGCTCCTGAAAACCAAGGAGCACTTTAAATCAGCCTGGCGACGAGGCAGACGCAGACAGAGAACTGAACTTTGACGGTGAACAGACCTTGAGGATCGGCAGTCCCTCTGTGAGGACGGCGGCGAGGGCGATGGCTCCTTCAGAGCGGACCAGACAGTCTCCGAAGTTGATCACCTGTACATTCCTCAGGTGCCTCAGCGCCTGCATGGCCGACAGGAGAAAACCGTTTGACTCAAACGCGCGGCTACGTATCTTTACTACGTATCTCTACTGATAAGGAATGTGAGAACAGGCCTCACCTGTGCCATGGCCAGCGTTCCCCTCTTGGTGAAGGTGTTGTCGTTGAAGTTGAGGACGCGGAGCTCCGGGTTGTGCCGCATGGCTGAAGCCAACGCCATCACGCCTGCGTGGTTGATACCATTCTGGGGCATGTGGACTTCTTCCAGGCTGCCCATCAGCTTACATGGAGAAAAAAAAAAGAGGAGGAGTCTAAGATTTTAAATACACAGTGACACTGCAAAAACTGCAAATCCTTTAGATGCTGGAACTAGGAAATGTTTGGCAATTTTGCTTGATTAATCACTATTAACAATTAACCAATACTCAGTTATCTCTTGAAAGTGTTTTCCTCCAATTATCACATTTGGGGGGGGGGGGGGATTACTTTCTACCTGAAAGGCCTTGGCTAGGGCGCTGGCTCCTTCGTTCTCCAGGCGGTTCCTCCCTGCGACGAACACTCTCAGTTTGAGTGGCGCTCCGTGCGCTGACGACTGTCTGTGGCCGTCAATCAGAGCTTCAGCCAGGATCTACACACAGCGCACAGCAACGTGGTTCATTGTAAATCGGGAGAACTTTCCAGATTTCCAGTTTTTGTGGGGAGAGGATAAAAGTCTCATTTGGGAGGTGGGTGAGTGATTTACGGTGCCGGGTTGAACAAACTCACCTTTCCTCCTCCGATCCCCATGCCGCAGTTGTTTAGCCTCAGCTCCTGCAGAGTGTGGCAGGAAGGGCTCTTCAGCAGCTGTTCGATTCCCTTCACACCATCCGGCCCAAAGGCGTTGTCGCTCAGGTCCAACTCGGTCAGCCTGGCCCCCGCACTCATCAACGCACCGCCCAGAGACCTCTGATGAACACACAGAGAGACGACGTGTGACGCATGCATGTTCTTAGCGTGTTACTAAACGTCATGGCGACTCAAATTCAGATAAATCAGTGTCTGTATTTCTCACCAGGGCTGTTGGGATTTCAGAGCGCAACCTTCCGGTGAACATGTCACTCCAATAGCATCTCTGAAAGACACAAAGATCTTTTTTAACAGAAAGAAAACAGCGAAGTGACGACAAACGGGGTACAGGAGGAACTCCAGCGCGAGTACCTGGAGCAGGTCTTTGCTCTCCAGAGCCTTGGCTATGGCCCGGGCCGCATCCACTCCCACCGTGTTCCCCTCCAGACGCAGAGCTCTCAGACCCGGGTACTGCTCCATCTCACGGACCAGATCCTCCACTGAAAGCACAGAGAGAACAGGTGGTCAGGTGTGAGGAGGAAGCATCCACCAGCCCTCTCATGTAGAGGGTACACAGCGGTGAATGAAAGGAGGAAACTTAAGTGGACCCGTTTGAAATCTGACCTGATTCTGCGTTGTCCAGCTTCAGACCCAAGCCTTTATAGCTCAGCTCTCCATCCCCGACGTGGGTCTTGGAAAGCGCATCAGCCAGCTGAGCGATGTCATCCGAGGCCATGGTTGACTATAGAAACATCCAGAAGTCAGGCGTTAAGAGAGAAGGATCACATTTTAGTAACTCTACCGACACATAACTGAGCAGAAGTACAGTGGAAATGACGTATTCGATGACGGTGGATAACGCGGCATTATGTACAGATAATTTTCTGACGACAACAGCACTCATGGTGACGTTAGCTCTTTAGCCTCGTCGGCGCTAACAAGTAGAAGTGCGCAACATAGTGAAAGTTAAACTAAAACTAATGTGACTGAGAGTGCGGACTTCATGAACGGCATCCTCGTGCCTCTCGGTCAGTGTATCGTGTCGTATTAGGCATGAAGCTCTCACTGAAGCACTAAACCTTACCACAAAGACTAATTGGTAATTTCCAAGGAAACGATGGCGAACACAAGGCGCTCTTCCGTGCCGCGCGCCGGTTGCGCAACCGGCGTGACGTCACGCTGCACCCGGTTTCTTTTTCGTCGATTCTGTTTACGTTGGTTGAAATTGATCTACACTGTTCTACCGCCATCTGCTGGAAACAACCCCGAACTACTCTGGATTAATTTCACTCTAATATTGTTCAAACTACCGGTACTTTTTTTTTGTCCCTATATCAAGTGGGCAAAAGTTGCTCCATCTTGGCCAACTACATTACTACATTAAAATGCTGTTTGAACATGATTGCATCTGTACCACTGATAAGGGTCATTCTGCTCATTTGGTGGTAACATTTTTATTCAAGTATTTTATTGTTATTACTGCTTTAATTGCGCCACATTCCAAAACTAAGGCTAACCAGAGCAGTGACGGTGTTTCTGCTGCCCTCTAGTGGCCACACTTCTCCTGGAAACTTGTTGCAATGCTGCACTCGAAACAGAAACAGCTAGCAGTTAGCTAGCTAGCGTTAGCTAATATTGATTCAGTATCCAGCAGCAGTCGTAGCGCAGAGAAACTCGTGCTCCGTCCACACACCAATGACAGGCACACTAAATGTACAGATATGCGCCTGGACATTGACTGATATCTGGCTTTGTATTCCGGACTTTGTCGCCACTGCTCTGTGAAGCTCTCTCTGATCTGAAGCTGTAACTTGACTCGCGGTGAGTTGTCGTGATAAGTGAGGGCTTTGGCTGTTAGCTGGGGCTCCATTAGTAAATTAAGTTAGCTAACTAACAGGTAGCTAGTTAACACTGGGTTACAAGCAGTGTATCCATATATGTCAACGCAACAATAATTAAAATCAAAACAATGCACGTGACATAAAACAGAATAAACATTTTTTTAATGCTGTTTTTTTTTTAACGCTAGCTAAGCTAAGTTGCAGTGATTAGCATCTTGGCTGAGTGAGAAGCGTTCACGTCAAGTTAGCGTTAGCTCGCTAATCCTAACTACCGGTGACTAAACCACGGCAGCGTTAACGGTAACTACACTGACGTCATTAGCAGATAACCCCACGTTGTGTATTTTACCTTCATCGCTGTCGGTGAATAGTTTTGGGGGGTTGATGACCGATAAGCCTGCATGTCACGCGATGGCTAACGTGATAATTTCCCCAACATCGTTATGGCTAACGGTGTAGCTAACGTTCACATGCCCCCCTCCCAAAAAATGTCCACCATCAATAGGTGGAATACTGGCGAACCGTGTCATCCACAGATTAATGAAATACTATCGATAACCACCAGCCGTCTTCACCGTGAGCTTTGCCCGCTGTTTGTTTACGCAAGTCCGATGATTGCTCAGGCCTTGGCTCGTCCAGGGCGAATATCACGTTAGTTAGTGAGCAGGTTTTGCAAAGGTTTTTAAACGTTTGCAGAATAGATACTTAGCCATCAAATGTGTGGATGTATTGACCGCGTCGTTAGCTGTTGACGCTGTTGTGCAAAAAGTCGAGTTTTAAACAAGTCAACCTTGTGTTAACCCTCAGGCTATGGATCCTGATCGTCAGAAACGCAGAGAGGAAATTCAGAAAGCCATGAGCTTCATTCAGTAAGTACACGAGTAAAATGTCCCTTTAATGCCTCCTTTTACGACTAATCAGTATCATGAGCAACGTTCACACCCCTTGGAGAGCATTGACAGCCCTCTCGTGCTCTCTGTCCACAGGTCATCACTGCCTTTCCCAGAGCCAGAGAGTTATGAGGTTTGCATTCATCCTTTTCATCCCAGTTATCATTAACAAGTTTTTTTTATCATCAATCTGTTCCTACACTCCTTTCAGCATGATCATACTCACGTTTTGTTTAGTTTTTTCCTGTATCTAGATGTAGATTTGATCTCAGACATTGTGATTTGTTAGTTTATTTATTTTCTTGTTTCCCATTTTTCCTCTCCGTGTGTCTTTCTGACCATCACATTTCACCTTTTATTATTTTTTTATGGCACCCTGTCGCTCCGTCTCTCACCCTCTCTTTGATCTCTCTCTACAACTTCCCTTCAGGCGTTTGTGACCCAGTTGGTATGCAACTTGCTGGACGAGGGCAATTCTTGCTTCCGTGATGGGGACTGTCGTCAAGCGACCCAGCAGTACGGAGAGGGGGTCAGTGTGGCCCGCTACGCTCAGGCCGAGGCCCTCGTCATCCCGCACGAGCTGCTGGAGAGCCTGTATGTCAACAGGGCCGCCGCTAGCTACCAGATGGTGAGAGGGAAGAGGGAATATGGAATGATTTAACTCGTGTGCAAGTCTCTTTATGTTCTGTATGAAATGAACATTATCTTCTTAAATTCCAATGCCTCTCCAGCTCTTACTGTGTGTCTTTGTTCTGTGGGCCTCAGAGGGAGTATGAGCGCGGTGTTCAGGACTGTGACAGCGCACTGTGTGTGTCAGAAGGCAGTCGCAGGGCTTTGTACCGCAAAGCCATCTGTCTGAGGGAGCTGGGACGAATCCGGGAGGCCTACGAGTGTGGAACTAAATGTCTACTGACAGCGCCACACGTATGTCATCAACACTGAAATAGGAATTATCTTTTCCCCAAAAATCATTTTAAGGATCTAGTTCAGAAAGTTAGTTTGTGGAGATGATAAGTGCTTAAGTTAATGCAGATTTTGAATAGAATCTTGAAATTCAATGGCAGTATACGTATTGAATTATGAATTATGACTTCATACCTAAAAGTGAATGAAAGTTATTCTTGGTAAGTGGGACCTCTTCTTCAGGACCGGCAGGTGAATGACCTGGCTCAGGATCTGGCCAGTAAACTAGGCCTGAAGGGCCGCAAGGCTTACGTCAGCCCTCAAGCGGAGTCCACAGCCACAGAAGGGGAGAGTCACGGGGAGACTTCCCCACCCACGGGAGAGGTGGGTGCTGTTGTCGCAGTCTAGAGTTACTTACTTGGCGACTGAATGAGAGACTAATCATCTCTGTTATTTCTCTCTCTTTTTCTCAGATGTCCTCCAATGGGCTGGAATCTCTGGGTGACATGGGACCAGGTATGAGCAACCTGCACACCTTGAACATGTCTCTTCCTACCCAGACTCCCATCTATTTACCATATTCATTTTCTTAACACCGTCGCTGTTTTTCGTCCCCCTCAGCCGACCAGTCCAACGCGCAGTGCATCCCTGCTCCTTTGGCCACGCCCATCCCAGTCAGTGACGACCCGTCGACCCCAGTGTCCCCGTGCACTGACCTGTCGGAGAGCCCCAGCAGCCAAGGCCTGCCCCCCATGCCGTACTCCGTCCCTGTGTCGGAGCACATGGAAGAATGCAGCAGCAGCGTCATCAAGGACGAGCTGGACAGTCTGCTGGATTGCATCCCCAAAAAAGTCAGTGAGGTGAGTGAAGGACAGATGAGCGAAGAAATCCTGAATAGGATCCTCAGCATGTTTTTCTTTTTAGTCGGGCTGACTTCACCTGGTAGGTCCTCTACATAAGCTAATGCTGGTCTCTGTTTGTCTCCTGGGACAGAGTCCAGTCCAGGGTGCGATCCCCACCAACCTTCCCAATACGGCAGTGGGCCTCCGGCCGCCATACTCCCCAAACCTTCCAGCCTCGTCACCCCAGCACACCCCAACCTTCTTCGGCTCCTCTATCAGTGACATGCCCCCACTGGAGCCCTACTCGTCGCTGGGCCAGCGGGACCAGGGCTCCACCCAGGCGCAGGACGCACTGGGAGACTTCCCCACAGGGACCACGGATGGAGAAGGGAAGGCAGGAATCGCTGCTGGCGGGCTGGACTCGTTGTCCGAGTATACTCTCCCTGGTGAGCAAAGAGTCTATCGTACTGTTTATTTAAAGCATGCCAGCTATAATGTAAATAAGTCTACATAGAACTGAAGTAGTACACACATTTTGACCCAGTGCAATGTGTCAGCTTGCTCTTGCGTAGTTACCAGAGCACAGCTCCTAGGCCTGACATGTGCACCAGCAGCAGGCGGTGTGAGTCAGCACCATTACAACATGGTGTCTGACATCAGTGTCCTTGTGTCTGTGGTCTTCAGGGGGGCGAATGTGTCACAGCTTCATCCCTGGAATGCGTAACCACAGTGCTGCACATGCAGTGAGTAACGCTCACACACACACACACACACACATACACACACATTAGCATCATCTCTTGCAGGACAAACATGGGAGTGTTAATGGTGTCGTTTTTTTATTAATTAACAGCCATTCCTAACTGTGCCGCTAAGTGGGCTTCGTGTTTAACGTCACATCTGCGTTTCCCCTTTTTCTTTTTTCAGAACGGTCCTGCAGGGACCAACCTGTCTCTGCTCTCCAGGAATCCTCTGGCAGTCACACATGAGTTTCGGCAGGCCTGTCATGCCTGTTACAGCCGAATAGGTTGGTTCAAGCTGACTCTCTTACTCACCTTTGACCAGCTAGCCCCCTCCCCTTTTTAAAAAAACAGAAATGTACAGTGGGAAGCTACAGCTTTGCCGTCTCTGTTAGCGAAATATCTAGACACCGTTTTTAAGGCTCAGCCTCTATCGCTGACCAGTATTAATTGCAACATCAATTTACACCTCAACTACCGGTAGTTATTTCTTGTTTCACAGGGTAATGAACCTTCTTGTTCCTCCTCTTCCTCACAGGTCCCCGAGTGATGGACTACAAGTATCAGCCGGAGGCAGCACACCGCTGCAAAAGGGACGTGCTTCTGTGCCGCCTCAAAAACACAGATGACCCAACGTGGAAGAGGATCCGGCCAAGGCCCGCACGGAACAACTTCCTGGGGGCATTTGTACTCTGTAAAGGTACGTATTCACTATGAATACGATACTCGAATGGATGTTGGAGATGGGGGGGGGGAAATCTATTTGAGAAATCAACAAAGCCCCGACAACCAAAATGAGTTGAACTACGGCAAAAAATGTGTTTGTATTCTGTTGGAACATTTTCTCTGCTCGGATCCCACAGAGGTGCAGGAGCGTCAGGAGTGCCAGTATGGGGAGAACTGTACGTTTGCTTACTGCCAGGAGGAGATCGACGTGTGGACCCAGGAAAGGAAGGGCGCGCTGAGCCGAGAGCTGCTGTTCGACCCGCTGGGCAGCACGGAGAGACGGGCGCTCAGCGTCACCAGACTGCTGCAGCTCCACATGGGCATGTTCATGTTCCTCTGTGAGGTGAGACCCCGGTGGTTGGTGTTCCTCTTCTTCTTTTTGGTCACTAAAGACCTGCACCGGTGGGAGCGTTTGAACAAGACGTGGACTCGTATGCATCTCTTTCCTCTTTACAACAGGAATGTTTTGACAGCAAGCCTCGCATCATCAGCAAGCGCAGCAAAGACAACTTGGCGGTCTGCTCAAACCTCACAGCTCGACACCCGTTCGACGACAACAAGTGAGTGAAACGGAGTTTCTGTCTTTATTTTGCTCCAAAAAGTCTTAGTCTTTCATAACAGTGTGAGGAATAATAGTGTGTGTGCACCGAGGGGATAAATACACTCAAAATGTAATTTCATTTGGCCCCATAACAATTCTCTGACTGCTCTGGTGTATCTGCCGCAGGTGCCTGGTGCACGTGGTGAGGTCGGCCAATGTGCGCTACAGTAAGGTGCGTCCCCTGCACCCTCTCTGCCAGTTTGACGTGTGTCGCCACGAGGTTCGCTATGGCTGCCAGCGCGAGGACAGCTGCTCCTTCGCTCACTCCGTCATAGAGCTCAAATGCTGGGTCCTGCAGCAGGATACAGGTCGGGAGAACACATGATGTATACTGTATTTCACTATGAACACGGTGTCTAGTTAAGTGAGTGAAGGTTTTTTTCCCAGAGCTGCTCCCTAATTTGTCCTTTAGGTATCACCCACGAAGAGATGGTGCAGGAGTCCAAGAGACATTGGCAAAGGCTGGAGCAGAACGCACAGAAGCAGCAGAAGGTGAGACAGGAAAGGGAACTGAGACAGTTGGACATCCTGCACTTGGTTTTCTTCTTACCAAATAAGTCGGACGGTTCCCCTGTACTAGTAATTCACATGCATCCTCTGATACACATGGCAACCAGCCAGTTATTTTCCCCTGAGAAGGAACATCACCTGTAGAGCACAATGAGCACGGAAGTTCATGCTATCTCCCCGACAAAGATCCTGCTTTACCCATCCTATATTTATGTGTAAAAGAAGCCGATATTTGTATAGTATTCTGGCAAAACACGGGTAAAGCCAAATTAGATTAGTCTGCTTTATCAATGTTAACTTCTCATTTCTCTTTCAGCCTATCCACATCCCGCACCCAAGCAGCAGCATGTCTGCAGGAGGGGTGGGGGGAATGGGAGGCGGAGGAGACGGCATTGGTGGGGGTGGGGTGGGCCCAGTGGGTGGGTTGGGGATTGGAGGATTGGGCGCCGGGATGGGCAGAGGACGCCCCCTCAACCTGAAAATGAAGTTTGTGTGCGGCCAGTGCTGGAGAGAAGGACAGGTCAACGAGCCCGACAAGAACCTCAAGTACTGCACCGCCAAAGCGCGGCACAGGTGAGGCCTGTCTCAAACACGGACATGCCAGCGCCGCCACGTGTGTCCCATGAAGCTCAGCAATACGACAGTGTTTTCCAGTCCGATCCTTAAGGCTGACTGTGCAGTTTGCGTTGTCCCAGACTTTGATTTGTGCGTTTAAGGACGTATAATCAGCTGCTGCCATGACAACACTGGTTGTTAGAGTAGCGGCAGAGTTGTATGCCAAAAGACAAACTGACAATCTTGGCGTTTGTTTAGTTGCTGCTGCTCTTTTTAAGGCTTCAGGTCCGTTAACCTTTGTTGTGTTTTTGTGTCTTTAGCTGGACGAAGGAGCGCCGGGTTCTGCTGGTGAAATCCTTTGAGAAGAAGAAGTGGGTTGTTGTTCGCCCTCTGCCCTTCTCCCGCACCTATCCACAGCAATACGACGTGAGTACTTCTGCACTCTTCAACGCCCTTCGCCCCTCTCACATGCCGAGTACAGCTGACTCGAGGATGTTGTCGTAAATCTCCTTACCTCTGTGTCTCATTTTTCTCTTGCTGCCGGTGTGTCTTCGACACCGTCAACTGAGTTAAACAACACATTACCGTAATTGTACGATTGCCATATTCAAATTACAAGAGCGACTTATGCAACTCTTACAACAACAAGGTGACATTTTCACAAGTTAGAGGGATGAACTGGCTAAATGAACAGAGTAGGAACCTCCGTTGCAATGCTGTCGGGTTCAGTCTGTAAGATCTTTGTCTGTGTCTCATCCAGATGTGTGTGCACGTGATGAAGCAGAAGAAGTGCCACTATATTGGGAACTGCTCATTTGCTCACAGTCTGGAGGAGAGGGACGTCTGGACGTACATGAAGAACAACAGCTGTAAGCTCCTGCGTCCATCTTCAAGCACAGCGTTATGAGAACAGCGCATCCAGAGCTGTTGACTACAGCGCACAAAAGAGCGGTGGTGTGTTTTAGATGTCGATTTAATCGTCATGCTTCTCTTTCTCTCGCCTCCCTCCTCTGCAGTGAGAGACATGCAGCAGATGTACGAGCTGTGGCTGCAGCTCACCAATCAGAGCAGACGCACGGACAGCTCGGTTATGAGCCCGCCCGCAGAGGAGAAGCAGGTCACCATCACGGCAGATTACGCGGAAAGCATGGTGAGAGGTTATAACATTGTTATAGGCAATTAAACCTGCCGCCCCTCTTTTCAGTGGCTTATCAGGTGAATATGGCATTGATTTCCTCCATTGATGTGTCAGGAAAATGTAATAACGATGATTTTTATGCGTTTTGAATATAGTGATATCGTGAAAAAGCACAATAGCATTTGTGGACACTTATACAAAAAGGCTTGGAGGCTTTTGCGTGTTCATAGTAACTGACTGCATTCCCGTTTGCTCAGTTGACCGTGACGATGCGTATCGTTTCAGGGAGGCCGGCGGCTGTCAGACGGTGACGATCTCTGAGAGTTGCAAGTGTTGACTGATCGCCGCTGAGCTGCACACAGAGACGGAGAGAGACGGGTCTGCCACACCAGCTGCAACTCAACCGTCTGTCATCTCGCCAGTCTGACCTCCTGTAACATCTCGCCAGCAATGTCAGAGAAGATGGACACGCAGCGAAATGGTTGAGCCCCCCACACACACACACACACACACACACACACACACACGCACACACACACACACACACACACAAATAAATACAAACACTTCCACACAGCACATGACACACAAATCACAGGCACCGCTTAATACAAAGGGAAAGCTTTGTGAGGGATGATATAGGACTTTTTGTTTTAGTAGGAAGCTTCAGTTCCACCCCCAGCAGATACTGCAGAAATTCCACAGACACCTAGTTTTGCTCTGACTAAAAATAATAAACTAGTATTCCCTAGTGCTCTTTGGACTATCTGTGTCCACCAGGCGCCGCTTTCTTTTTATTTTCTTGTTTTTGTTAAAATCCTCGCAGCACTGAGACAAGTCTTGGGTGGGCGCGCTGGTCGCAGCCCTTTAAATTTCACTCGGTGATGATTTAAAAATGAAATTTTGACTTTGGAGTGCGATGCCCGCAATGCTGTCAATGGCAACAGAGAAAGTGAGGAGAATTGTAAAAAAAAAAAAAGAGATTCCAAGTGGACACTCCTCGATAAGCTGCCCAACAACCAAATCCCTCTCTGCTTCCTTCACGGGAGTATCACGAGAAGGGTCAAAATAGCTTTCTGGAGATTACTGATTTTGAGTCATTTCATTTTTTTTTTTCCAAGGCGAGTTGCTCTTCCTTGTTATATTGTCTGCCATATTGGTAGAACGCTATGAATGTAATGCCTGCATGGGCCTTTCAAACTAGGAAATTAGTCATTTAAAACGTTGCTGTGGAATGTATGCAAGTATACTTACATGCCCCAAAACAAACTTGTGCAACATGACAGCCCTCCCCTCTATAGATATAAGATGGCCTCTTAATAGCTGGTTGTGTAATCAAACCGACACGCTGATCACATGATAACCTTGCAGTGGGAGTCAGCCGGTGTTAATCAACTAACCACCTGTGGCTAATGTACCCCATCATGTACGACAGAGATGTGAAGCGGGTGTAGGAGGGTGACGGAGAGAAGCGACTGCAGCACGGCGTCCTGGCTGGAGCTGCTCTCGGCATTAGATCAGTTCACGCCGCAGACGCCCATTTCAGAAATGATGACCTCACTTGGACTGACGCGCAGTCAAAATACTGCCCGCGCAGAAGACTAAAAAAGATCATTTAAAGGTTGAAAAGCTGCGTAAAAAATGAAGGAATATTAAGTGTCTGCGGTTGATTGTGAGAATATTTCAGATAATTTGAAAGTAAGGGCATGTTGCCACTCCTTCAGTTGAACTGGGGTCATTGTTTCACGGATAAAAACAAACAGTTGTGCCCCAACAGCCTTCAGATGGAAGTCAGTGTTCCTCATGTGCATCCATTTGTTATGTTCCTGATGGCTATCAGTCGCTCCTAATATTAACCTTTTCATTACGAGAAAGCTGTTGGCCTGAGACGGGGAAACCATTCTCACCACATGTTGTGCCTATAAACAACACGTACACACACACACACACACACACACACACAGGCAGGATATCTGTTGCCATCTTATTCTAGCCTCTAACGTGGACGGAGACACGATGGAGATACGTCTATATTCAGATACATATACACGCATATTATACATATTTACAAATAATGGTATACTACTAATAATAATTGATAACTTAGCGGTTAAGCTTAATAAATATATAACCTGAAAACCTGTATTGATTACATAGAAGAACTTCTTGTTATTGAGGTATTGCTATATGACATGTATCACTGAACTAGATGACTATAGTGTTTTTTGTTTTATACGATTCTTTTCATTTTGTAATTTTTCCCTTCTGTGGGTTGTTCCAGACGGGGTTTGTTTGTTCGGTAAAGAAATCGAGTGAGCCCAACTTGAGAGGGTTTTTATTAATTTTTTTTTTTCATTTGTTCACAAGTTCAGCAGCTAAACTGGATCCACAGCATGTGGCGGTGTTGCTGTCCTGCAATGTGTGGGTCAAAAGCTGCACTTTATATTTCAAGCCTTCATCTAATGTTCCTGTCCGGAGTGACCTCGGCTCAATGCAAAAGACAACAACAAGCGGCTTCAATCCCCCCTAACACTGACACGCACACGACACTCGAGCAGAACGTCAACGTCGTTCGGAGCAGAACGTGCGAAGACGAGCTATTTTATTTAACCATCGAACCACGATGTGAGAGTGGTTCTTTTGTGGTATTTCATTTGTCTGCAGTCGGTGTATAAGTAGAAAATATAGAAACGGTTTTGACGCCACAGACTACACTAACTTAATGCCCGTGCAGTCAGAATCTAGACTGCCGGCCCAGCCTGGGCTTAATCCTAAACAGCAGATCTAAGGTCAGTTTAGCTGGTCACTCGTCAGTTTTTTTTTTTGGGGGGGGGGGGGGGGGAGATTGTTGATAATGAGCCCTTGTCTGGAACAGCCCAGGTATTAGCTTCTTTGAGGGATCGTATTACTACTACTCCTAGTATTATGATGAATATGATGATGATGATAATGATTGCTATCTATTGACTATTTCTATTTCTTCTCTATATGCTATTGATATATGTATGTTTATTGCAATGTATAACTCTCTTTATATATGTATCCATGTATGAATATAATAATTAACAGTAAATATGCAGCAGGGCACAGCTGTGTCTGGGAGGCAGTGAGCAGAAGACGTCCAGCTTCTGATATCTAATGTAAGGCGTTTAAAGGTTTAACCCTACAGGTGTGTTGGGGAGGGGGGCGTCGGTTATCAGCCACCTGTAGGCCGTCAGTAGTAGAAGCCATTTCACACTGTACAGTAGACCTGCTATATATTAATGTTGTCTGAGCTCTGTTCGTAAGCCTTAGGATTATTTGGGCACTGGCCAAAAGAAAAGCAAAGCTAGTTGATGATTTAAGTTTACAGTGTATATATATATATATATATATATATATGTGTATATATATATGTAACTGTTTCCCTGTGGCAGTCTCCTCAGTGTCGATCCTACCAGCGGAGCTCGCTGCTCACTGCCTGTGCTGTGCGCTTTTGTTTGAACTGATTCACCGAGCACAGACGGATACGGAAACAAAAGCATACATAGTAGTCTATATACTCCCGTGTAGCGCCTTATTCAATATACTACACCTATAAGATGATACATACCGCTATTGTATACCCATGCTTACTATAGACAGTATATGATACCTGATACCTATTATAATACTTAGACACCCTTATGAGGTAATTTAGATAAGAGATGGTGGAGCTTTTCTTCAGTTTGTTTTCTTCCTGTGGCTGTGTGAGGGGTTTTCTGTGCTCGTTAATGTGTTCCCATCTGTTATTTTCGGGGCGTTTTAAAAAGGACACGCTGCTAGTCGAGTGCCGCACACTCAAATGCGCTCTGTCGTTCATTAGTTGTCCGTTCAGGATATTCCCAAAGCAGCTGGGATGGAAAGATAACATCACCCATATGCCAAAACGTGGTAAATCTTAATTTTGTCTTTGGTAAATAACCACAAGGTGGAATTTTATTTAAAACTTATAATTGGCTGCATTAAATAGGGTTGTAGTGCTCAGAACTACAATATTTACAGAGGCTACAGTACAAGAAACCTCCGACACATGCAGGCCCTTTCATTGCCGTTCATGCTACTGTAACAATAAAGGGATTATTCCCAGTGTGTGTGTGGGGGGGGGCCTGAGCATGCAGACATAGTGGTCCTGCCCTCTGATAACGTTTGCGTCACTTGATTCCCAGCGCCAACACACACCTGCACAGCCACACAAAAAAAAAACTTAATTTATCGGTTTTCAATCATTTGGAAAATATCGGTTCTTTGAATTGTTTTTCAACAACTCTGATGATGAAACCAGGGTTGTAAAGAAGTGGAAAAAACAAGGCCTCTTTTTGTACTGAATTTTAAATTTTGTTTTATGTTTTGTTGTCTTGACTTTGTTTTCTCTTTTCTCCTCCCTGGTTGGAAGTTCATGATCCCATAAGTGGACCAAATCTCTTGAAAGCATTTAATAAACAGACTGTTTTAGAAAAGAAGTGTGGTTTTGTTTTTTTTCATTTATCGAAGATCACAATCTGGTCAAATTGTAATAAACAATTAACTAATGAGCATATTTATAAAGGGTTGGTTTCAGGGTCAAGTCACAAAAGAAAATGAACACATATTTCACATCTGACATGGACATAAAAATGCTGCTATAACAGCCGTCACTGGACTAGAGCAAAAATATAAATTATAAAATATAAAGTAATATTCTACTGTTCTAATGGCGTATTCCAGTAATATGGAAGTGAATGGAATGAATTATTTGTGGGGATCAAAACATATAAACATTAATATTCGGCAGTGCTGCATAGAATCGATAAATCACGCTTCAATGCATTCTGAGTTTCTATTATTAAAATATCACCTCTAAATATCATGCAATATAACAATGATAGCTTCTTCCTCTTTTACAGTTATCTACACAAACTATGGATTGAAGATGTTTTTTCTATTTTTTAATGCAAACTGGTCTGACTTTGAGGTCAGTTAATCTTTTTTTATGTCTACAATAGTCTTACATATATAGTGTTGCACGTGACCATCCACTAAATAGGTTATTTGTGGGGGTTTTGTGCATTTTATTTCAAAGACTTTTTTTCCTCAGAGGACATGACTTATCAAGTTAAAAAAACGTATTTTCTTTAAATAGTGTAATCCTCGCAGGTGTGTCAGTTCGTTGTGCTGGCTCATTGGTCTGTCAGGCACGCGCAAGTGGAAATTCTTAATTGCCATTCTTAATTGTAACTAGATTCACCTGTGCTCTCCCTGCCCCAAGTCAAAAGGACTGCTGTGCGAAGTGCACGTGGTATCCTCATACACACGTGCGTTGTCTAGCCTACACTCAAATTCCCATGGTGCATTGTGAGATTTAAGGAAGATAAACTCTTGTAGCATTCTCGTACAAACAAACGACTCGTGAGGAGCTATAGGTGATGTTTGTATGCTATTAATTTAGTATTCAGTCTTTTATTACATAACAGTCTGCGATGTTCAGGGTCCGGATGTTCTGTTCTCTTTTTCTTACCTTCGGCAAGGCTCACGATTGGTTTGTCACCGCTGTGAGTGACACACTCGCTGACCAATCGGCGTTCTCACCGTCGATTTCTGCGGGAAGCACGCTGCTGATTGGCTGCGGGGGAGCCGAGTGGGCGGACTGTAACTGTTAAGGAACTTTGTTTTTTTTTTGGTCAGAGTTCATAGATGTGTGGACAGGTCTGGTACGATTTTAGTAGTTCAACCATTTCATGGGAGCCGTGAGGCCTGTGTAAGCCTCCGTCGGCCTCATTTGACTTTATTGTAATATAGCTTCCTGTGAGCTCTGAAATATCGGTTGATTCAACTTTAAAAAATATATAAACGTGACTTCAGAGACGACGGAGATGCCGGAGATGTTCAGGACTCTTCTTGAGCATCCGTTTACTCTCCCGAACGTTGGCGATGATGGTAAGTTGCTGTCAAATCAAACACTCGAGTGTGTTTTGTTGAAGTTTCCTGTCACGTTTCATGCAGCGGAACTGACTTATCTGCGAACGACGTGCGTGCTTGTTGCGTAATCCCCGCAGCTGACCTGGCTCGTTAACGTGTGTCAGCTGATGGAGACAGTAAGGGTCTTGTCTTTTACCTTAGCGTCCAGAGGCTGACCGGGATTCAGATCAACAGTTGGTTGTGAAAATGTTGTCTTTCTCGACATTAACCGATAGTTTAACACCATTTACGGCTGCTGTAGCTAAGTGACAACAACTGCAGTGTCTTACTATGTTTATTCTTAGACTGTCACCACAAACTCTGCCAAATAACTGTATGAAAGTCGGCCCATAATTATCTCCACATTACCCTGAAATACTTAGTGGGGAAACAAATGTCAGTTCTGGGGTGTGTTGATGAAATAAGATTATGGTTAATATTATTATTCTGTCTGATGTTGCTGGCAATTTGTGTGTGATTGAGTGAGCTGGTGGGCTTTGTAGATTCATAATTAAATCACTAGATGGCCCTGTTTGCCTTCTCTGGATTATGTTTAGGGACATCAGACTACAGCAGGCTTCTTTATTTTTAGATTGTTTTTGTTGTCCGGAGCACCTGTGGGAGCAGCACTCAACATATGACCTGTGAGCATCACATTGCTTTATATTTATATGTACATATAATCTGTGTATTTACTGTGCGATAATAAACAATGACTTATCTCATCAACGCCTCACAAAATCCATAAAGGTGTCAAAAAAGCAAAATATGCTGCAAAGTCTCCAATGTTTGTATAGATTTCTGAATATACAGTGAGTCTCTGTGACGTGTCACTGAATTCGTGGCTTTTTACGGCATATGTACAAAGCGCCACAGTAATGCTTATATTGTATTATGTACAAAGCGCCACAGTAATGCTTATATTGTATTATGTACAAAGTGCCACAGTAATGCTTATAATAGCGTTTTCAGAATAATTCATTCACTTTTTATTAACTTTGCCAGACCTGGAAATGGCATTGTCAGATGTGCTGCCATGCATCCATGCATCCATGTGAGCCAAACACAGACAGCCACACGTGGACTATACCTTGAGTGTCATATGATCACACCTTTTGACTAGCCCCCAAAGTTTTAAATTTGCCTTTTTTTTTTTTCGGGCTTTCTCCCAAAAAGTGATATTTGGAACCCAAATCATGATCTTTTCCTAAACCTTCAACCAAGTATTTCTGGCAAAAACGGAAAAGGCCAGTATTCTGTGATGGCAGATAATGGAAGATTCAGTCAGGGTATACATGCATACAATATTTTGACATATAAAATGCATCAATGCACCCATAATGACTGCAATTTACACCGAAAGGGGTGGTAGCTAAATGTATGGCTACGTTTGCACTGCTGCGCCGCCCTTCCTGTCTGCACGTGAGTGACAGAAACAGAGCCGGTACATGTGTATGGGCGGCAGCTGCACGTTTTTATATGTATGTGGGGGGGGGGGGGGCTTTTCAAACGTAACATAGTTTAAAACCTTGATAAGAAAACAGAAATCATGACCTCATTCATTCAGGAACCACGCCGCGCTAACATAAATAGCTACACCTACGATGTCGTTGTGCTTTGCTCGTGGCACGTTTTCCTCTTCATGCGTTCTGTTCTGTAGAACATATAGCTATATATATAACTCTATCAACCAATGAGATCTCAGCCACCGGCGACGTATCAACTGCTATTGGCTCCTCGCTATAATCCACGCCCCCTTTTGGTTAGCTTAATTAATATTCATAAAACGGGGCCCTATCAACACAAGGCTGGGTGGACAGTTTGTTCCCAACACCTCCAAACTCGTTTACCGGAGGAAGAGAAGCGAGCTGTTAGAGATGCAGGGACCGTCGTTGTCATACGTGAAAACCGCTGAGTCACCCTGAGACGGGGCTGGATAGCTAACGTTAGTGTTATCGCGCAGACGAGCTGTTTAGCTTGCTGTTTGTTTGCCAGTAACTTACAACAACACGGGAGGGAAATGTCAAGGGAGCCAATTACCATCACACTAAAAGGGGCCACGGGGGCCCCGAGTTCATTCCCCGTGGTTCTGAAGAAGATTATGGAAATGCCACCACCGAACATTCTGGACGGTGACGACGGTAAGTGCCGTTAACTGGAGAGGAAGGCGCGCACCGCGTCACAGGCGAGAGCATGCCGAAATAACACTAAAGGGACCACAACAATGAAGCAGACAGCGGGTATCCAAGTGCGTTAAACACGCAGCGATACTAACGGTAACTCTTAACGTGACACTTCGTGTACACACAGCACGGTGACCACAGGGCTCGCCTCTCCGGTCTATTGTGTGGCATTTGATACAGAAACTGGGTATTGCACTTTGTTTAGGTGGATTAAATGTAAGTCCACTATCAAATGGTTACCTTTATTAGAATTTCAAGTTTTTTTTTTATTTATTTTTTTTGCTGCTATTGTTCATCTGGCTTTCATGCTTCTGCTTCGATGGGTGGATTCTGTGTGGCTCCCCTCACCATCTGGGCTTTTCTAGACCGTTCCTGAATTTCCATGTCTTTTGATACAAAGTAGTCCTTTCCAAGTTGCAAATGAGTTTTATTCGTTGACAGAAATATGGAAGTTTAAACACGTGTCGAGGGAAGTAGCGTCTCTGTGACCTGACATGTCAAAGCTTGTGGTGAAAGGTGTCAGTTTCTGTGGTTAATAGATTACAGCAACGTTAATGCTCTAATCTAACGTGAGCTATTTAATTTCTACTCTTGTAATATATATAAACTTGGTGGTTTGGTTCCTGAGGGACCGTTCTGTATTGGCTTTCTTTGGAGAGGAACAAGCGGATGCACTCAATTGTGCTTTACTTGAGCAGTGAACATTAGATTAGACACGCTGAAGGCCTTCTGGGTCATGACAAACAAAGTCGACCCGTTTCTCTGAATACTGCCTTTTTATCTAAATGTGCATCTTTTTCCCGTGTTTCAGAAACGGACAAGGACAAGCTGTGTCTGGGAGATGTTGACCTCGGGGGAGGAGGTAGCGATACGGGTCCTTCGGCTGCCCTGACCCCGGCGATCTGGGATAAAACCATTCCTTACGATGGGGAGAACTTCCACCTGGAGTACGTGGACCTGGAGGAGTTCCTCACGGAGAACGGCATCCCCACCTTGCCGGACGTGGGCTCTCTAAAGAGCAGCGCAGAGGGAGACTCCACGAGGACGGAGAAACTAAAGGCACAGGTGAAGGTTGCCAAGCCAGCCAGCGTGTCCTCACTGGGCCTGCTGCCCATTCAGGAACTGGACAAGTGTGAGGGGGAAGTGGTCCTCACCAAGAGTGACTCTGACATCCTCCACGATGTTGCTGCAGGTGAGCGGTGGAGCAGAGACTAGATGCAGGGTTTCATTAAAAATCTGCAAATGGTGTTTTTTCTAAGGCAGAAACCAGATGGTGGAAAGAAATCATACATTGAAAATGCGTGCTTTCATGGTGCCGACAGTGTCCCAATATTTCAGTTCTTGTGCTCCTCTTCTGTCTGCTCAGAGGCGACCACTGAAAGCGACGAAGAGACCCCCGATGAGCTCGAGGTCGATATGAACTATGAGCCAGATCCCACCGACCTGGTCCTGTCGAGTGTGCCCGGAGGCGAGCTGTTTAATCCTCGCAAGCACAAGTTCTCTGAAGAGGAGCTCAAGCCACAACCGATGATCAAGAAGGCCAAGAAAGTGTACGTGCCTGACGAGCAGAAGGTATGTTGGGGCGCAGCCCGTTAAACACGGGGCAGCCGTTTTGTTTCACTGCGTTTGTGCGTAGCTCGGTTTATGGAAAACACCTCAATAGACTTTGGCAAACTTAAACACGACGCAGGGCAAGAAGCAAGTTTTTACCTGAATTCATTTGATATATTATGACGTCTGCTGTTATTTCTGTCCTGAGTGAGCGAGAACAGAGCTAACATCTAAAGAGAGATATATATATATA
The DNA here is from genome assembly GCA_028022725.1 of Lycodopsis pacificus. Taxonomy (NCBI): domain Eukaryota; kingdom Metazoa; phylum Chordata; class Actinopteri; order Perciformes; family Zoarcidae; genus Lycodopsis; species Lycodopsis pacificus. Next base: position 16,344,361 of record CM051708.1, read on the forward strand.
TATATATATATATATATATATATTAGATATACACACACACACACACACACACACACACACACACACACACAGAGTGTTTCCCCTACCATTGTATTAGGCACGACGGCATGTTCTGTCTCTATATAGTCGCGCATGTACAATTCTCCTCTGCTCTCTGTATCGCGCACGGCGGAGTTCCGCCCCGATACGCGTACACAGACACGCGCGCACACACACACAGGTGAGCTCTCTCCCACCAGCAGACAGAGAGGCGCCTCGGAAAACATGTTGCGTCAACCACCTGAAAAGCAGACAACAATATCTGCGTGAAGATGCAACACTCGCTTGCCTGTGAGTAGCAGCCGGAGGAGCTCTCCTGCTCCGCGTCCAAGTACATAGTTGTGGTCAGATTCGGGCTAATGTGTAGACAATCGGATACATAAGGCTGTCAAGCCGGGTTATCCTAGTAACCGAGCTCAGAAGGCGCGGTCGGGTCTGGGGTTGTGTTTCTTTACCTCAGCTTTCTCTCTCCCCCCCCCAAACTCTACAGGATGACAGGTACTGGAATAGAAGGAAGAAGAACAACGTGGCGGCCAAGCGCTCCCGCGACGCCCGCAGGTTAAAGGAGAACCAGATCACCGTCAGAGCGGCTTTCCTGGAGCGCGAGAACGCGGCGCTGCGGACGGAAGTTGTCGAGCTGCGGAAGGACTGCAGCCGCTACAAGAGCACAGCGGGTTGCTACGAAGCCAAATTTGGACCACTGTAAGGGAACGCGACAAGCAAATGCACAATTCTTCATGGACATCTTTATATCAGACAGCGCAGTACCTTCTTGTTTTCACTCGTCAGGTTAGAAACATTATTTGGGCACAGTTTCTCATAAAGCAGTCCTGATTGTTGGCCGACGATAGCGAACCAGATGACGGTGTTTGACTGGCTCTAGGGTGGAGTTAAGAGGAAGAGGGGCGGGGAGAGTGATGCCCTTTTGAGACCAGCAGTCAAACCCAAAAAGTAGACCCTCCTCCTGACCAGAGCTGGGTCAGACGTGCCCTGGTTTTGAATGGGCATTATTATTAGAAATGAGGAATATGTAAGTCAGACGGACAACAACCCGAGCTGGTGTTATCCAGCAGAAGTTATCGATTAGACCTTGTTAATGATGTTTAATGCTCTCTCTTCCTTGTTCTCTCTCTCTCTCTCTCAGAGCGGTGCTGGAAGAAGACCAATAGAAAGCGGTTGATTTTATTTTTTTAAATAAATCAAACAAATCAATCGATCCGATGAAGAGGAGGGCGTCGACTGGTGTTGCAATAGTGTGTAAAGAATCTATTTTTAATTTCTGGAGTTTTTGAGAATTTGATTTACTCTCCATGTGAATGACGAGTATGAGAGGATATTCGAGTGCTTCTTCAGTGCACAACTTTGAAGTGTACTTTTATCATGTTTTGTACGCCTTTGGCTGAAAGACATAATTTGATTATTTTTGGAGAAACGGTGGGATTTTCATGTTTTAGATGATACTTGGGAAGCAATAGTTTAGACTAGAATAGTTATTATTGTAAAAACAATGATTTGCAGGTAGCTTCCAATTCTTTCCACGTTCTAATGAATTCTGAAACCTGCCTCACTGTTTTATTTTCCAATTGATATTACATGTGTGAAGAGCTGGGCTTGTCTTTGCCCACAAAAACACTTTAACTGCAACATTTCCATTAATATAAGCTTCTTCGGGGGATTACAGTAGAGTGCAGCCATTTTTACTTATCTTCACCTCCAAGTGCTCATAACCACACACAGGTTGTCATACTGACTCGTCCATTTTCCTCCGTAACCTTTCATACGTTATGTGTAGAATCCACTCATGCATGTACTGTAAATAGTTGTAACCTCATATACTTTTATTTTTTCCCCCTCCATGTTACAGTCATTGCATTGTTGGTACGGGTCGAGTGTTAAAGGCAAGCTGTCTGATGCTAACGGGACTCTCATCAGTGCCTTATTAATGGCAGCTGGAGGCAAAATGTTTCCCTCGTTAAGCCTGAAAACTCCCACAGCGCCGTCATCTGTTGAAGCATGTTGTCTGCTGGTTGGAGTGATCGAGCTCCTCCTTTCCCGTTATTCACAATGGGTTGCTTGAAATACTCACAAAACTATGAACTCAAAACCTTTTGATTTGGGGAGACTGTGCATTTAGATTGTATCAACAGGTTTTAGTATGTTCGTAGACTCTTTTATCAGCCAACTTCTTATTTGTTCGTGAACTGCTTTTTATCTGAAATGTGTAAAACTGGCAGCATCTGTCAAAAATATAAATCTTTATTTCTTTTTTACAAACCAGGAGGCCTCAGTAGTGCTGTATTGGGGCCATCAAACCCTCTTCAAGCCATTTGAATGCTGTGCAGTTTGCCAGTTTACAGGGGGGCGTATTGTGCAACAGTAATGTAATAACATCTGTAGTTAAAATTGTGACTGAACATATTTTACTCATGTTCTTGACTGAAACGGAAAGCTATGTTTGTCTCCTGTTAGTGTGCTTGTAACCATGACTATATTCAATATTATGGTCTGTTTTGGGAAAGGGTTCCCAGGTGTGACACATGATTCAAGGAGTAATGTAAACTATTCGTTTTTTAAACTGCAGTAAAAGCATCTTTATCTATTGGTACATGTTTTGTTTTGTTGAAGTTGACAAAGGGCATCTTTATTGTGGAGTAAAACTTAAACTCAACCCAGTCATATTTGTCCAGTGATTTTACTTCCTGCATCAATGTGTTAAAATAAGTCACATTCTCCACCAGTGCAATTTCTATATCTGTACATTTTTTAAAGTCTTTTTGCTTTAATAAAGCTTGTATCTGCCTTTCATCTGAAACAGGCCGATTTATTAACTTCCTGGTTCTGTGTCTTGTGAAGGCTCTTCATGGCATTTTGAGTAAGGCTACCTTTTGTGTCTTGTATATAAATAAAGCTTTGTTGAGGAAGTCTGACAGCGTTAAGTTTTCTTACGGGGATGTTTCTTTAGGTTCTAGCAGCGAACAATTCACTTAGAAGACTGAAGTCTGATCTAAATAAATCACAGCTCAGGTCCAAACTGAAAGAAGGGGTACGAAAAATATGAATATCTACTTTGTATATACAATTTAATTAAATACAATGCAGATAGCAATTGTATTCTGGTACCCGTATTTTCACCATAATGTCTTCAAAAAAACGCTCTGTAGAACAGTTGAGCTTGACGCTTTTTCATCTTAAGGTTTTTTAAGGCACTGTCAATAACTAAACTAAATGAATCTGATACTGTGAGGAGACTGGAGAATCACTGATGGTTTAGAAGACTGAAACACTGCCATCTGCTGGAGGGAGTTCATGGAGAAGCTGTGCAAGACTGAAGTGTGATACTGTGATGTGCGTTAAACTGAAACCAGCTCATTCAGCATCCCTGAAGAAATTGATATTGTATTAACGCAACCTATTAATACACTAAGTCTCCACTCTGTCATGATGGAAAACATTTCAGCTATTCTGTAGCTGTGCCAAAATGTGTTATTGTATGTTTGTAAACATAAAAAAACAATTTTGGCAGCTTAATCTTGTTCGTTGATTCTTAGCAATGAGAAAACAAAGCAATACAAATCAATTATCTGTGCAGCAAGATGACAAAAACCTTAATCACACTGGTTAAGCCTGGTTGAATATCAAAATATATTTAAATGTTCATTATGAACCCATTGACGTTTTGTTTGTATGTTGTTGGTCAATAACACAACGTTTCAGTGACAGAGTAGCCAGATGTTTAGTGACTTAATATCAAACACTGTGCGAGCGTAGGCAGACTCATCAATCAAAACAGGAACAAGAACGAAAATACAAAACAGAGTTTTATTGACAAGTCAAAAAATGTTTCTTGAGGTTTTAAAGAAAATCTGCAAAAGCTGAAAAACTAAAATCAAGCACTGGCCGCGGAGTCTTCACCTCTTCTTGAAGCCATACTTCTTCCTTTCATAAAACAGATCCGTTTTAGAGCTGCCCAAATTCACAATCTTAGGGCAGCCATCGCGCTGTAAAGGGAAACAGAAAGAGCCCGGTTGAGAAACAGTCTCATCTCAAAAGAAGCTAGACAAAATAGTATTTGGGGTTCATTTTCAAAGTGCTGTGTATCTCCTTTCGGCTTGTTAATCGGCTATGCCGGATAACAAAAATCTCATGAACACGGCCCGGTTAAATCCTTATACGGTCTCTTGTCAGTGACTGGTAATAAAAGGGACTCACATCTTTCTCCTGGATGGTGCACTCTTTACAGTAGTAAGCGTCAGAAACTCCCGGCCCTCCGCAGATGACACAGCGTCCCTGATAGGAGCCGTAGTTGCACTCGTCACAGATGCGCACCAGCGTGCACGGCCTCACGTAGGAATCACAGATGACACATTTGCCATCGCCTGAAAGGACGGGAACGAGACCGATGAGAGGATTGATTGAGAAAATAGGTATATAGGACAATATTTGTGTCGTTTAACACAGCCATAGTTGAAACATCATAGCAACTAAATGAACTTTGAAACAATGTTGGGAATAAATGAGTTCGCTGAAAAAGTTCTAAAAGGTGTTTTGAAATAAATCTTCGCTCGACCATAAGTCACACTGTGTGTGTGTCAATATAGAGCAGCCACATACTTTCCCATTACTGATTGATTCATTAATCAATAATAGTTTAAAAGTATATTTATTGTATAAATGCAAAGGTTTATTAACACAGTGGTAGTAAGTAAATTAATACAGAAGATTAGTATGACTATATCACTCATAGGCCCTTTTTCACATGTAATTGCAGGGTAAACACAGGTGTAACTGATTAAGGTCGCATTCTATTTAGTGTCACAGACACTACAGTAAGCCAGCATGCACAATACCAGAAACCCAGACCACCTAAATGGAACAGGGCCATAATTATGCATTATGTAATCTCACCTGTGTTTACTCTGCAATTACACGTCAAAAGAGCTGCTCTGAAAAGGGCCTACTGTACAATACATGAACTTACAGGACTGACGTTACTGTTACAGATGCAAAAGTGAACAAAATGAGTAAGACTTAAGACAGCAGACAAACAATTACGAGCTCAAATGAAAACACGTGACGTTTAATTTGTGATACCACAGAAGGAAACACTTACATTTCTCACACAGTCTCCCGATGGCTGAGGAATAAAAACAAAAGCGGTCAGAGCCAGTGAGTGATGCTAACAGTTGATTCATATCGCTTTGCTAGATTAGCGTGAATAGCTTTTAACTTCCTTAGAATAAAACCCATTATTAAATACACTGAAGTCATTTTAAGTGAAATTGTAACATTAGTCATCCCGAAGTGTAGACGTGTAGACGTTTCTAAGCTAACACCATGGCTAACATTCGTTCAATGAAATCCATGCTCTTACCGTTAGCATGGCAGCTAACGTTATCTCGCGCTAAACATAAAACACAGACACCCAGCTGCGTTTAAATAAACAACGAACAGTGTTAGCAAACTTGTGATATTAAATAAGTTCACACATACCAACACCGGCTTGTTTTCTGCAAAAGATCAAATCTGGGTGATGTTTAGCCATTGTCGGCTAACGTAAGGCGAGCGCTGCTGAATTGGTTCAACCGGTGACCTTTGACCTGTAAACTTTGGATGAGGAGTTGCATTACCGCCACCTAGCGTCTCCACAAATAATTAAAAAGTGTCCTCATCCTTTCAGTTGTATAAAGGTACATCATATATTGACGTAAAATTCGATCTTGCATGGGTGCATTGAATTGATCTTGCATTGAATTAAAAAAAAAACCACATAAAATACATAAAAAGGAGACGGATAAATCTAAGTTTAGATTACATTTATTCAACAACTATCAAAAACTATCGTAAACATTTGTCCTTCAAGGACTTGCGAGACCGCGGTTTAAAAAGCTGTGACGTCACCACTGCGCGACACATCTTTGTCAGTGAACGAAATGACAACCTACTGTCTCACCGGCGCCCGGCTCCAGGTAAGAGACGAAAATGGGCTAATTGTGCCATAATTAAAAAACAGTGAAAGATGTCACTTACCATGTTGCATTTAATAAATCTATTGCAATGTTAAAATTACATTTTATAGTTCTAAGAGCGGTTGCTTAGGATAAACAAGTTGTGAACCGGTCACAGGCTCACTGGTCAGGATCCTGTCCTGACTGCACTGAACGCATCTTTAGTTTGTCACTGGCTTAATAAAGCACAGCTAATGTCTTTACCAGAGACTCATTGCCGGTGTTACGTGCCGACTGGTTTCTGAACCTACTGGTTTCCCTTCCGTGCGTGTGTTGTGTTCGCTTAATAGCTGCAGCGGTTTTCTGCCTCTGTCGCCTGATTCGTTACACATTCACAAACATATTGCTGGAGATCTAAAAGACACATCTCATATCAATTGCAGGGATTACGATTGTATAAGTGAGCACTACATCACAACCACGTATGATAAATTGGTAGTTGAGTGTAGCAAAAGTTAGGTATGTTCATTTCTTAATTCCTGAAATGCCATTTAGCGGTGACAAGTTTGTCTTACGTGCAATCAAACAGCAAAAACATTTGATTAACAGAAACTACTGTGTCCATAGGCTCCTGTTTGCCTGTTGATGGCTCAACTGAAAGCAGCGCTAATGGGCTGCAGAGGAGAATGAAAGGTAAGAATATTGGTGACTATTTTATTCAAAGCACTGTAAAAGTCTAGAGAAGTTGAAAATCACTTCTTTGATTTTAATTTATTAATCGAGTGTCTTTATTTCAGTGATGGTGGAAGCCAATGAAGTGAATGTTGAGGCATCAGCTGTCCACCTAAAAGTTCTGGTTGCACGCAACGGCTCCCTCCTGGCCGACGGCGGTCTCGTGATGTCCAAGGGCAACGGCGGCCTGATGTCCAAGGGCAATGGCGGCCTGATGTCCATGTCCAACGGTTCCCTCCTGGCCGACGGCGGCCCCATGATGTCCAAGGGCAACGGTTCCCTCCTGGCCGACGGCAGCCTGATGTCCAAGGGCAACGGCAGCCTGATGTCCAAGGGCAACGGCTCCCTCCTGGCCGACGGCGGCAGCTAAACAGTAGCGTCTTTCTGCTTGTCCGTACTTCTATATCTGTCTTGAATAAAACTTTATTCAAATGATATTTTGGTTTCCTTATTTCTCTGGGGAGGGGAAGACGAATGGGGTCTGACAAAGTGCATCCTGGGATTTGATTCTGTCCTGTAGTCCCGCAGTGGAAACATGTACAGTATTACAGCAGCATAGTAAATGGTACAAACAAGAGACATAGTAAAAACAAGTATAAATGGTAACGAATATTAAACAACTAAAAATATTTCACATGCAGACTTTTTTTATTACATGGAATATTTATACAGTGCAGATTTTTCTTGCGTGGTCAACTGGGAGCACAGGTGTCACTGTGCTTACTGACCTTAAAGGCCTGCAGCTTCACATCTTCAGCACATACAGGAAGAGCCCCAAAGCTTGTACATGGAGGTTGGTGACCTCACATGAATCCCAGAATAACTTTGTGCTCCTTCAACATTTGTAGCTCTAATCAGACACAATAACTGCAAACACCTCCGTGGGTGTGCAGGGTTATATCTATAATAAATCACATTTTATAAGTTTTCACATATAGCTTAACGCTAGCGGCTCTCAACATCTATCGGGTGGATTGCTATGGAATTGGCTACATGTATCCAATGTCCAGAGGATACATTTGATTCTAATGACAGTGGCTGACGGCGATAGACAGTCTTTTTTTATTGTGCCGTAAAAGTAACTATAGCAGATGAATACATGTCGAGTAAAAATGCAAATACTGTAAAGTACTGTAAATCAGAATGAATTGTTTTGGCCAGACTTTTCCTTTTGTAAAGAAATCTTGAGTGTGTTGGGTTGGAAGCTGTTCATCTTTTATAATCATCTCTCAAATACAACCTTCATTGCAACTAGTTGTCTGAAAAGGAGCGGTATCTTTGAAATCTTCTTGCATTTTCCCCATTTATGGAGCATTGTCAGTGTTTGGACATCAAGCGAGATTGTATTTAAAATGATTGCTCCTTAACATACATCAAAAAAACAGTCATCAAGTTCATAAATACATTCTCAGAGTTTTATGATCTGATAGATTGTATAATATTTTTCACAGAAAGGGCTGCATCTCAACGAGCACTGACTCTCTGAAGAGAGAGCCGATTAGAGCTGATCAGCAACAGCTGTGATCACTGCACAATGGGCTTATTTAACCTGCCATGTGGCAACAGGTAGCATTTCCTGTTGGTGACTGAAGCGATGGCAGCTTTTTGGGCCTTGTTGATTTGTGTGCTGACTGCCTGGCTTACCAAAGGTATTTATATTTGTTCTGTTTGAAGCTTGTATTCAATGAATTGGTAGTTGAGTAAAGCAGAAGTTAGTTATGTTAATTTCTTAATTCAAAAACAGCAAAAACATTTGATGAACAGAAACTACTGTGTCCATAGGCTCCAGTTTGCCTGTTGGTGGCTCAACTGAAAGCAGCGCTAATGGGCTGCAGAGGAGAACGAGAGGTAAGAATATTGGTGACTGTTTTAATATTTGAGATTTTCTGAGCTCCTTCCTGACACTAAATTTCTTTTGTACTTTAGATCTGCCTCCCGATGACCTCTCCATAAAGAAGGCCCTCACACTTCACTATTCACGTTGGGCCATGTCTGTGAGGAAGTATAAAAAAGGTGAGCAGGTTCTGCTGAACTAACCCGATTGAAAAATGCAAGTTTGTGTACGGCTCAGGTTCCTGGTGTCATAATGTGGTTAGTTCAGTTTTCATTAATGCTTTTGGTGTTTGGATTCTGAAGAAATGTCTAAGCTACATTGACCATAATATTTCAGGTATACAGTTGCTGCGTATTTATCATTGGACACCGCGAGAGGTGTATGTACTGTCGTGTTGTAGTAAAACATATATATATTTTAAATCTTTAAAGCCAAATATTAAGAGCAAGTGTTTGCTTTAAGTTTATGAACAGAGAATTCGCAAAGCACTGTAAAAGTCGAGAGAAGTTGAAAATCACTTAGATTTTAATTTAATTTCTTTATTTCAGTGACAGTGGAAGCCAATGAAGTGAATGTTGAGGCATCAGCTGTCCACCTAAAAGTTCTGGTTACAAGCAACGGCTCCCTCCTGGCTGACGGCGGTCTCGTGATGTCCAAGGGCAACGGCGGCCTCATGTCCAACGGCTCCCTCCTGGCCGACGGCGGCCCCATGATGTCCAACGGCTCGCTCCTGGCCGACGGCGGCCCCATGATGTCCAACGGCTCGCTCCTGGCCGACGGCGGCCCCATGATGTCCAACGGCTCGCTCCTGGCCGACGGCGGCCCCATGATGTCCAACGGCTCGCTCCTGGCCGACGGCGGCCCCATGATGTCCAACGGCTCCCTCCTGGCCGACGGCGGCCTCATGTCCAACGGCTCCCTCCTGGCCGACGGCGGCCTCATGTCCAACGGCTCCCTCCTGGCCGACGGCGGCCTCATGATGTCCAACGGCTCCCTCCTGGCCGACGGCGGCCTCATGATGTCCAACGGCTCCCTCCTGGCCGACGGCGGCCTCATGATGTCCAACGGCTCCCTCCTGGCCGACGGCGGCCTCATGATGTCCAACGGCTCCCTCCTGGCCGACGGCGGCCTCATGATGTCCAACGGCTCCCTCCTGGCCGACGGCGGCCTCATGATGTCCAACGGCTCGCTCCTGGCCGACGGCGGTCTCATGACGTCCAAGGGCAACGGCTCGCTCCTGGCCGACGGCGGCAGCTAAACAGTAGCGTCTTTCTGCTTGTCTGTACTTCTATATCTGTCTTGAATAAAACTTTATTTAAATGATATTTTGGTTTCCTTATTTCTCTGGGGAAGATGAATGGGGTCTGACAAAGTGCATCCTGGGATTTGATTCTGTACTGTAGTCCCGCAGTGGAAACATGTACAGGATTACAGCAGCATAGTAAATGGTAAAAACAAGTATAAATGGTAACGAATATTAAACAACTAAAAATATTTCATATACAGACTTTTTTTTATTACACGGAATATTTATACAGTGCAGATTTTTCTTGCGTGGTCAACTGGGAGCACAGGTGTCACTGAGCTTACTGACCTTAAAGGCCTGCAGCTTCACATCTTATCTTCAGCACATACAGAAAGAGCCCCAAAGCTTGTACATGGAGGTTGGTGACCTCACATGAATCCCAGAATAACTTTGTGCTCCAACATTTGTAGCTCTAATCAGACACAATAACTGCAAACACCTCCGTGGGTGTGCAGGGTTATATCTATAATCACATTTTATAAGTTTATTTCACATGTAGCTTAACGCTAGTGGCATTGTGGCTCTCAACATCTATCGGGTGAATTGCTATGGAATTAGCTCCATGTATCCAATGTCCAGAGAGGATACATTCCATTCTAATGACAGTGGCTGACGGCAATAGACAGTCTTTGTTATTGTGACGTAAAAGTAACTATAGCAGATGAATACATGAGGAAAAATTTGAAGTACTGTAAATCAGAATAAATTGTTTTGTCCAGACTTTTCCTTTTGTAAGAAAATCTTGTGTGTGTTGGGTTGGAAGCTGTTCATCCTTTATAGTCATCTCCCAAATACAACCTTCATTGCAACTAGTTGTCTGAAAAGGAGGGGTATCTTTGAAATCTTCTTCCATTTTCCCCATTTATGGAGCATTGTCAGTGTTTGGACATCAAGCGAGATTGTATTTAAAATGATGATTGCTCCTTAACACAACATCCAAAAATTCATAAATACAACATTCTCAGAGTTTTATGATCTGATAGATTGTATAGTATTTTTCACAGGAAAGGGCTGCATCTCAACGAGCACTGACTCTCTGAAGATAGAGCCGATTAGAGCTGATCAGCAACAGCTGTGATCACTGCACAATGGGCTTATTTAACCTGCCATGTGGCAACAGGTAGCATTTCCTGTTGGTGACTGAAGTGATGGCAGCTTTTTGGGCCTTGTTGATTTGTGTGCTGGCTGCCTGGCTTACCAAAGGTATTTATATGTGTTCTGTTTGAAGCTTGTATTCAATGAATTGGTAGTTGAGTAAAGCAAAAGTTAGGTATGTTAATTTCTTAATTCAAAAACTGCAAAAACATTTGATGAACAGAAACTACTGTGTCCATAGGCTCCAGTTTGCCTGTTGGTGGCTCAACTGAAAGCAGCGCTAATGGGCTGCAGAGGAGAACGAGAGGTAAGAATATTGGTGACTATTTTAATATTTGAGATTTTCTGAGCTCCTTCCTGACACTAAATTTCTTTTGTACTTTAGATCTGCCTCCCGATGACCTCTCCATAAAGAAGGCCCTCACACTTCACTATTCACGTTGGGCCATGTCTGTGAGGAAGTATAAAAAAGGTGAGCAGGTTCTGCTGAACTAACCCGATTGAAAAATGCAAGTTTGTGTACGGCTCAGGTTCCTGGTGTCATAATGTGGTTAGTTCAGTTTTCATTAATGCTTTTGGTGTTTGGATTCTGAAGAAATGTCTAAGCTACATTGACCATAATATTTCAGGTATACAGTTGCTGCGTATTTATCATTGGACACCGTGAGAGGTGTATGTACTGTCGTGTTGTAGTAAAACATATATATTTTAAATCTTTAAAGCCAAATATTAAGAGCAAGTGTTTGCTTTAAGTTTATGAACAGAGAATTCGCAAAGCACTGTAAAAGTCGAGAGAAGTTGAAAATCACTTCTTAGATTTTAATTTATTAATTTAATTTCTTTATTTCAGTGACAGTGGAAGCCAATGAAGTGAATGTTGAGGCATCAGCTGTCCACCTAAAAGTTCTGGTTGCAAGCAACGGCTCCCTCCTGGCCGACGGCGGCCTCATGTCCAACGGCTCCCTCCTGGCCGACGGCGGCCTCATGTCCAACGGCTCCCTCCTGGCCGACGGCGGCCTCATGTCCAACGGCTCCCTCCTGGCCGACGGCGGCCCCATGATGTCCAACGGCTCGCTCCTGGCCGACGGCGGCCCCATGATGTCCAACGGCTCGCTCCTGGCCGACGGCGGCCCCATGATGTCCAACGGCTCGCTCCTGGCCGACGGCGGCCCCATGATGTCCAACGGCTCGCTCCTGGCCGACGGCGGCCCCATGATGTCCAACGGCTCGCTCCTGGCCGACGGCGGCCCCATGATGTCCAACGGCTCGCTCCTGGCCGACGGCGGCCCCATGATGTCCAACGGCTCGCTCCTGGCCGACGGCGGCCCCATGATGTCCAACGGCTCGCTCCTGGCCGACGGCGGCCCCATGATGTCCAACGGCTCGCTCCTGGCTGACGGCGGCCTCATGTCCAACGGCTCCCTCCTGGCCGACGGCGGCCTCATGTCCAACGGCTCGCTCCTGGCCGACGGCGGCCCCATGACGTCCAAGGGCAACGGCTCGCTCCTGGCCGACGGCGGCCCCATGATGTCCAACGGCTCGCTCCTGGCCGACGGCGGCCCCATGATGTCCAACGGCTCGCTCCTGGCCGACGGCGGCCTCATGTCCAACGGCTCGCTCCTGGCCGACGGCGGCCCCATGTCCAACGGCTCGCTCCTGGCCGACGGCGGCCCCATGTCCAACGGCTCGCTCCTGGCCGACGGCGGCCCCATGATGTCCAACGGCTCGCTCCTGGCCGACGGCGGCCCCATGATGTCCAACGGCTCGCTCCTGGCCGACGGCGGCCCCATGATGTCCAACGGCTCGCTCCTGGCCGACGGCGGCCCCATGATGTCCAACGGCTCGCTCCTGGCCGACGGCGGCCCCATGATGTCCAACGGCTCGCTCCTGGCCGACGGCGGCCCCATGATGTCCAACGGCTCGCTCCTGGCCGACGGCGGCCCCATGATGTCCAACGGCTCCCTCCTGGCCGACGGCGGCCCCATGATGTCCAACGGCTCCCTCCTGGCCGACGGCGGCCCCATGATGTCCAACGGCTCGCTCCTGGCCGACGGCGGCCCCATGATGTCCAACGGCTCGCTCCTGGCCGACGGCGGCAGCTAAACAGTAGCGTCTTTCTGCTTGTCCGTACTTTTATATCTGTCTTGAATAAAACTTTATTTAAATGATGTTTTGGTTTCCTTATTTCTCTGGGGAGGGGAAGACGAATGGGGTGTGACAAAGTGCATCCTGGGATTTGATTCTGTACTGTAGTCCCGCAGTGGAAACATGTACAGGATTACAGCAGCATAGTAAATGGTACAAACAAGAGACACAGTAAAAACAAGTATAAATGGTAACGAATATTAAACAACTAAAAATATTTCACATGCAGACTTTTTTTATTACACGGAATATTTATACAGTGCAGATTTTTCTTGCGTGGTCAACTGGGAGCACAGGTGTCACTGTGCTTACTGACCTTAAAGGCCTGCAGCTTCACATCTTCAGCACATACAGGAAGAGCCCCAAAGCTTGTACATGGAGGTTGGTGACCTCACATGAATCCCAGAATAGCTTTGTGCTCCTTCAACATTTGTAGCTCTAATCGGACACTAACTGCAAATGCCTCTGTGGGTGTGCAGGGTTATATCTATAATATTTTAAGTTGATAACACATAGCGTAATGCTAGTGGCATTGTGGCTCTCAACATCAGGTGGATTGCTAAGGAATTATCTGCATGTATCGAATGTCCAGAGAGGATACATTTGATTCTAATGACAAATGTGTTTTTTTTTTATTGTGACAAAAGTAACTATAGCAGATCGCCGTACTCCGATCTGTTTCCCTGTAGCATTTAGGATACAATTGAAAATTGTCACCATCACTTACAGAGCACTTCACGGTCAGGCTGCTACTTATGTTGCTGATCTACTTCACCCATATTCACCCGCCCGCACTCAGGCCAAACGCTCTAGGTCTTGTCAGTTTCACGCACACGATTTAAGACCCGACAAACATTGTTTTCCCCCAATTAATAATTCTTATGAAATTATTCATCAGAATGGAAACTAAGTAAATATATCTGCTGAAATGCTACTCCAAGACAGGGACAAAAGGACATAAGTAAGATTTTATTTTGTATAAAAGATGTTCAAATATCCTTACATGAAATGTGAATGCAAAAGATATTTCAGCCACCAACATCGTTTTTTACTCTTTAGCATACATACACAATAGCTCGTTATTAGCATCCATTACAGGTCTTTTTTAGGTTAGTGCCACAAGAAACCACCGCTCAGTCTTTCAGCGCCGTAGATCGACACACTTGTGGAAAACTACAGCACAGTGTGAATTAAGTCCATGTTGAGGGCTTCATAATGCCATTTATTTTCATGTCATTGATCCCCATCGGTATGGTACATGTTGGTTTTACACTGCAACAGTCACTCAGAGTGCAGTGTTTCTCGTGTTCAGTTAACTTCGAGCCACCTGCAGCATTTCCTCCACAGTCAGAAGTTTTTCTCTGGGTTTCCCAACGGCTTCCCCCCTCCTCGTCTCCACACCGTCAATCTTCTCCCAGTCTGAGAAAGTCACAGGTTTCACTCCTACAGGCGATAGAATACAAATCACAGACATCAACAGACTCCTTGTGGCGAAAACGATTGTGTAAAGCTGCAGGTCAGATAACAGGAAGCAGTGAAAGAACCAAAGGGGACAGTAGAGCACCTCTCTTCTCCAGCAGAGCACTGACGCTTTGTGAACCACGCTTGGCAGCAGACACGTCCAACGTTCCCGACTCCATGTCCTCCACCAAGGATCGAGCGGTGTCAAAACTACTGTTCATAGTGGTGGCTATGACCCCGGTGGGGCCTGTTTTCAGCCAGCCACTACAGTATAGACCTAGACAGAAAGATGAATTCACTACATTTGTCTTGAGGCGTTAGCTCTCGTTCTTCGTGGTATTTGCCGAGTACCTGCAGCTTGTTGAACGCGGCCCATGTTGTTCGGGACGACGGCTTTGCGGGGGTCGAACGGCACCGACGGATGGATGGGGAGGCTCTTGTAGCCTATACTGCTGATGACCAGGCCACAGGTCACGTCCTCCACTTCTCCAGTGAGCACCGCCCGGGCGCCGTCGCCTGAGCCCTGGTCGTGCAGAGGAAACAGACAATGAACGACACAGCTGCAAAACGGCTCCACGGGGGACTTTTAGATTTAAAATATATATATATATATATATATATATATATATATATATATATATATATATATATATATATATATATATATATATATATATATATATATATATATATATATATATAAATCCTGGTTTACCTCCAGCCTGTTGACCGCCAGTCGGATGCCAGCTGTCCTGCTGCATTCGGGGTCGGCCAGGATTTCAACGGGGCTCCGGAAGAACCGAAAGCCCCAGGTGTGGGAGGCCCCGCTTCGCCTCTGCTGCTCCTTCTCTCCTGGGATCTCCAGGGCCGTCTTCGACATCAGCTCCGTCAGCCGCCTCCTGGGCCTCGGCAAATCTGCCACGGCACAAGAGACCTACGCTTAAAATGGACATCAGTCAGGTTTTCCTTTTCTTTTTTTTCCCCTCTTACGTTTAAAGAAGTTACATTCAGGACGCTGAATGACTGTGTGTGTATTTCTGTGTGATTTCTTCATGGCCAGTATTCACAGGAAGGACAGTCAGTCCTGTGAGTACCGTTTTAAATTGTTAGTTTGTAAAATGAACAATAGCATACATATCTACATGTATGTGGGTGTGCGTATATGCGTTTTCATCTGCGTCTGTATTGAAAATATGGAAAGTGTGTAGGCGTGTCTGAGAAAACACAGAAGAACCAAAACACATCCACATTTAAGACACCTGCAGAAACAAACTGGTCCTCGCACATTTCCTGTCAGCGCGGTAACCACGAACCAGCCGCCACTGCAGCGCTGCTAATATCATCATCACGGCCATGTTCAGCGGCGAGACGGACACAAACCACCACGTTGCTAATAGCGTCCTTCACTTCCTGCTTATTTGACAAGAGATGAGATCAGGGTTGTCACAACAACAGGAGGCCATTATCGCTCCAATGCCACTCCTCTGGCAAGGACGAAGACCGGCCCAAAGGGCTGAAGGCGGTGTGTGTGTGGTGTTGCACAACTCTGCAGCTTCCTACATCAGCAGAAAACCATGGCAACCACCAGCTGTATTCACTGGTTAACAGTTTCTATTCACCTATACGGGCTGTAGGTCTCAGTGCGTGTTGTGGCTGCTAACCACAGCACACATTACTTCCTTCCTTGTGACATTTCATCAGCCGCCTCTGCGTTAGTCAAAGTCGCATTTCTCTCTCGAACACATGCACTACCTTACGTGTGCCGTACCTCTACGTCTGGTGCAAGAAAAAAGGAAAAGAATACATCTCTTATTCTGTTGTACTGCGTGAAATAAATACGTGACTGTGTGTAAGCTATCGAGATGTGAACTATGCTCATTCTTCGGCCCTGGTCTCCACACTGGTTCGAGAAGAGAGCGGAATGATGGCGAGGCAGTCAAAAGGAAGTGAAATATCAAGACACAATCTCATTTCCTACCTTTGAGAGCCTCTGCGACGCCCTGAAAATCTGCCGCCATCAACTCAGGTCTGGTGTTCGGCAGGTTCACCATTTCTCTCAGCTCCTGTAGACAAGGAGAGCATAGCAGGGTTGGCTGGGCGGCACCAGAAACTCATTTAAAACTGTATTTTATCTTTAACCTGGACCCTATTCTTCATGTTTTTGTGTCTGAATGACTAACGGGCACAACAAGCTTTGAAATCGGTGCAGCACTGAGTGACAACTCTGCAGCCGCAGAGGGCTGCCGTGCAATTTGGCATCATCAATGTTAGAAGTGTGTCTGACAGCATCATGGACAGACCCCACAGAGAAATAAAAACATTTTTCTTTACGTTTCTGTTGATCCGGTCCGATTGTTTTTGTGTCATGTGACTCGTGAGTGAGCGTTGGAGACAGGAGCGCCGTGTTGTCAACGAGACGGCAGATTAGCCCGATGACGTTTAGCAGCCATATTCTTAGCAGCTGCGAGACACGTAAAAGCTTCATAGTTCAATAGTTCACGACTGGGATATTTACTGACTTATTCTACAAAACGTTAAAATCTCTTCAGCTTTCAGGAATCTAAGCAATTAAAAAACAAACTCGACTTTGAGACGAGGAAAGCGGAACTCTATTCCTGAAGAACTCTATCCCCCAGGACAACTGTGCACAGCGACAGCAAGTACGGTAGGTCGAAGTTGAAAGCGGTGTGTTGTGGTGTGTTGTTGTGGTTGAATGGAAGTCACATTTCGAGAACACTTGGGTTAGAGTCATGGTATTAAAGAAAGACGATGAAGGATTTGCCTGTCTGCTCTCTAAGAAACTTTCTTTTCTGACGCACACCTTGATTGTGCAAGCCACCTGCATGGGTCCTCTCCTGCCAACGATCAGCACCCTGCGGACCTGGCTCTCTGCAAGGGCTTCCAGCGCCGGCTGGGTGATGTCAGTCTTCTGCAGAAAAACATCAGTAGACACTTCAGTAAAAAAAAAAAAAAAAAAAAACTGGTTTCCTCAGGAGCTGTAGAGTCGATGAAAGCGATAAAACATACTTTTTGATTTGCATGTATATTTAAACCGATTTTTTTTTTTTTTACTATATTCTCTCGTCTATGTTCAGCCAAACTGAAGGCTGCGTGTTCTTCTCACCTTCAAAATGTCAAGGGGAGCCAACAGGACTCTGGCTACATCCAAGGCCACGTTGCCCTGTCCCAGAATGACCGCCGTTTCACAGCTCAGGTCTGGTCTCAGCTGAACGGACAGAAAGATTTTAAAAAAAGAAGCAGAACCGACAGCAGGGGGGGGGGGGGAAACATGACTTCTCTCATCATCACATTTCACGTGCGGTGGGCGGACGTTGGTCACACCGCCGTCAACGTCCACAGCCTATGAGGCGTACCTCTCGACAGCTGGGCAGCCCGTTGTACCAGCCCACAAAGTCTTTGGCAGCGTGCACCCCGGCCAAGTCTTCCCCCGGCACCCCCGTACTCCTGTTTCCCTCGGCCCCGTAACTCTGCAAATAACATAAATAATGACAAGAACAACTTTTATTTAAAAAGGTGATTTATTTTACCGGCAGACGCGGCGGTGCCTTTTTCCGGGTCCTTACCAGTACGACTGCGTGGTAGGCGTGCCGCAGCTCCTCGACGCTCACATCCGTCCCCACACTCACGTTACCGTAGAAATGACAGCGCGACTGTCGGGCTGTCTGCGTGAACGTGTTGATGACGTTCTGGAGGAGAGGAAAAGAGCTGCATTATCAAAACAGAAAGAATAAAAAGGGTTTGATTGCTCCTACAGCGGTGATTAAACCCCAATAAGTCTGATTTAGGCTGCAGGTATAATCAAGAATGAAGAGTACAGGTTCGTGTATCTTGTGATAATGTGGAGGGGAGATTGGATTAAGATACTTTGTCGTGAGGACACCACGATAAGACTTCTCAACAGGGACACTGTGGGACATCCGCGGGCGAAATGGACACAACTGCACAGATAATAATTGACCAAATGAGCTTTGAGCAGTTCTTGTTTACAATGTGCCCACTGTCACGAAATGACTTTGACACTGAAGGAAACGTGGTGATTCTTCGGCAGGTGTTGATGATTCGTGTGCGCCACAGTGCCCAAAGGCGCAAAGGCCGACACCCAGAAACCGAGGAAAGCAAGAAAATACAGGAAGAAGACAGGGTGTCCGACACCGCCACACACTTCTAGTTGGTCATAATTGTGAGGGATTCTTTTTTTTTTTTTTTTTTTTAAATCAGTCTGAAATTATTATTTTTTTTTTAGGAATATCCTGCATAGTACACCTTTAAGAACGTTGGTTTTATTACACGGCATGTTTCTGGGACACAGGAAACAACTTTTAACTCCAGAGGACTCCAGAGACTGGAAGACCGACTATTCTCAGGGAGTTCTCACCAAATTGTTGCTCAATTTCACTCCCATCGCCTGCGGGATACATTTAATGCAGGTGATTTCCAAGCTGAACTAGCTGTACTTGCATCCCACGCAATCACGCTACCCTCCTTTTGTTTTTATTATTATTTTTGGAAAGTGTTTCGTATTTTCCACAGGACGTGAGTAGACAGGTTTATCTACTCACAGAGTTACGTTCTGTGCAATTACTGTCACAGACAAGCCTGGAACTGAGAGTAGAGTCGTGATCAGAGAGGACAAGCTAATCACGTAGGCAGTTGCTTTCTTCTGTAAGTCGCCCTTTCATCACAGCGTCAGTACCTGCCCAGAGCCCCTGTTCTTATACTGTAAATACCAAAGTAGTGAAGGACAACTTTCTGTTCTCCAACACGTCCCTTTAGGATCACGGACCTTGACTTCAGGATGATCAGGGGCCACCCCGAACCTGACCAGACCGAAGGGGACGGGCAGCCGCTCATAAATGTCCACCTCAACATCTTGACGTGCCTGAGAGGACAGAAAGGAAAGAGAGACACACGACATGAAGCAAAGCGGACTCCTTTTGATCACAGCTGTCAATGCTTTTGAAGAAGTCTCCCGTGACCCTTTGGGATGAGTTACGGGACTTCATTTGATTTGAAGTCATCTGTTGGTTCACCAACTTGTTTTATCTCAAAACAAAACTACGGCCTCACAGGTCCAATGAACCCCGTTGAAGAGGCAAAACGCCTAATTAGAGACGCATCAAATTAAAATGTAAGAAAGATCTGGGAAAGGAATTGCAATTCAAACTAGAAAAAGCATTTCCTGCTGAAAATGCGTTGGAATGCTGAAAATTGAAATTAATCGCAAAAACATTGCTGAAAATAGATATCCAATTCAAAAACAAATTGCAAAAAGCTTAATAATTCAAAAAGTTTAAAGATTACAAATATGAAAAGTCATATCACACCTCTCCTGAAAGAGCTGAACATTTTGATATTTGAACAGTCTCTGAAATGGTGTCTGTAGCTGAAAGTATGAGGAAGTTGAAGGATTTGAAAGTTGAAGAAGTTTAAGAGGATTTGAAAATCTTCTCCATAGAAACCCATTCAAAAAAAAGTTGCTAAAAGCTTAATAATTCAAAAAGTTTAAAGGTTAGAAATATGAAGAGATATAGCACCCCTCTGCTGAAAGAGCTGAACATTTTGATAGTTGAACGGTTTCTGTAGCTTAAAATATGAAGGAGAAGAAGAGTTTCAAAAAAAGGGGGACGGAAGAAATAGTGGAATAAAGATTCGAAGAACAATAGTTGGAATGCTTAACAGCATTCCAACAATTTAAGAGGACGTCAGGGAAATGCTGGCGGTTGAATCCAGGTGCCCAGTTTAAGATGAGGCAGGCAAATTTACAAAGTACAAAATGACATACAGGTATTATTATTATGCACCAGTTCAACTTTAACAATGGGACGTGTGAATGATAATTACTGTTGGAGTAAAAAATAAAGTAGCGTGTGGCCAGATTCGATCTGTTCTTTACTGATTCAAAATTTGGCTGTGTGTTACATTTTGTTCTTTATGCAGTCGGAAAGTTAATGAGAAAAAAAAAAAAAAAAAGCACAAAGGAAACCATCAAAGAGCCACACAGACGCATTTGCAATGAACATAAAGCTTTAGAATAAATAGCTCTAACAAAGCCGGTCTAAAGGGTGTTTCCTGTTCTACTTATACCAGGCCTGAGCATTCATAAGTATGAGCACCTATTTAAAGGTTCAGTCAGTTAGTAAGGGGGGGAGGTGCACACATATTTCTCTTTTGACTTGAGTATTTGTTTAAGGTGGGTCTGTCGGCTGAAATGTTGAAGCTAGATGTTTTGTGTCAAAAAAAAAAAAAAAATGACACACCTTCACAAATGAACACTACTGGAATATCAGAACTTACGGGAAAGAAGTTTTTCATTTTATGGTCAAGCTGAAAGGTCTTCAACTTCACTGGCTTTTAAAATAAGACTGAATTAAACCTGAATAAATATCATTTGAAACGTAGGAGGAAGAAGAAGAAAAAGTGCTTTGCGTTGCCACCGTTAGAGACTGGGATATATTAGGTAATTGTAGGAAATGTTTAAAATCAGCGAGCAGGACTGCTTTATGTACATTTTTATAAAATGTTGAAGTACTTTGATTTGTCGGATGCCAGTTTCTAATTTCCCATAAGTGTTACTACATTGGATCATTGGATACATTGGAGGGTGGATCACATCACCCCAGTTCTGATGTCTTTGCACTGGCTTCCTGTCCAACAAAGAATTGACTTTAAAATCCTGCTGCTGGTTTACAAAGCACTGAATGGTTTAGGGCCAAAATACATCTCTGATCTGCTGCTACCTTATGAACCATCCCGACCCCTCAGGTCGTCTGGTACCGGTCTACTTTCTGTTCCCAGAGTCAGAACTAAACATGGAGAAGCAGCGTTCAGTTTCTCTGCTCCACACATCTGGAACAAAGTCCCAGAAAGCTGCAGGTCTGCTGAGACCCTCAGCTCCTTTTAATCAAGACTGAAGACTTTTCTGTTTGCTGCTGCCTTTAATTGAACCACATTCAATTAATATATTAATCAATTTCCTGCATTTTAAATCTCCTTTGCCTTATGTTTTGATGCTTTTAATGGTTTTATGTGAAGCACTTTGAATTACCTTGTTGTTGAAATGTGCTATACAAATAAACTTGCCTTGCCTTGCCTTACATACACATCAATATGGCAACATGTAATGAGATATATATATATATATATATATATATATATATATATATATATATTTATATATATATATGGAAATATATATACCTTGATCAAATGCTGCGCCGTGTAGAAACCTGCTGGACCGCTTCCGACAATACACACCTTCGTGCTGCAATCTGCGGAAAGACAAACAAATCCTCTTTAGAACAGAAATAAACAGGAAGCACTGAAACACTGTCATATAATTACCCAGGCAAGTTCACGAGCAGGTCACAGACAGCAAGGGGAAATGACACCACTATTCATAATATAATATAATATATTCAGTAGTATTAGGTAAAATACAAAGGGCGTTAATACACGTGTGTTTCAAAGCGCCTCACCATCGTGAAGTCGACTTATCCATCTACTTCTTCCTGCTGTCCACAGCTTCAACCCGGAAAACAGCATCTTATGGCCGCTCATTTGCTGCCGTGTCTACGGACAAGCCGCCTGGCTTTAAATCACGAGACAGTGAAACCCACTGCGTTGTGTTCCTGCCTCTGCTATGAGCTTTGGACAGTCAGCAGGACCGAGAGCAAAAGCCAAGGTCGGTGAAAAACGTCCATCTTTCCTGTGCTGCGTGTTCTCAACTAGCCAACCGGTACTGAAACAGCTAACGACATGTAGCTAAATGTTGCTAACAGGTGCCTACATGCGCGCGTTTCGAGTCGCGCTTCTTCATGTCACAAATATGAAGTTTATCACATTGTTGTAAACAGAACCGACTGTTTTCAAGGCGACACCTTGTGTCACACTCATAGCGGTCCGACTATTCAGCACGTAAGGTTCCACGTGGACAATGTACACCAGGTAGTTTTTTTTTTCAAAATGAATTAGCTCTTTTCCTCAACGGGAACTATCATTGACTGACAGCTTGCATTACCGAAATAGTATATTATGTAGGTTTGTGTGTGACTTCATTTGTCATGTGATAATCCAGCCTATTTGACAACAACTGGTATTTTAGCCTATGTGTTGAAAGAAAGTTGCCACCCGAGAAGTCTGCATGGTGTAATACTAAGAAACATTATGATAAATGCAATTTTGAGATGGATTTTCTTTTTTTTCCTGAATACGGAAGCAGTGCATGGTGGTTTAAAAAACACTTTTATTTGTATTTTTAAGACTCTTCAAAGGAACATCAAATTTGGAAAAAGTTCAGATTCAATGTACATATCGATTCAGACAGAAAACCTGTGCGTCACATTGGTTTGAAAGTTCAAAGGAAATTGAAAGGAACCACATAGAACAAGCACATCGAGTCAACAGATCAAGCCCGCGCGTAATTAAGCACAAGGGAGCAACAAACACGCTCGCGCTGCAGTTTGTATTCACGAAGCACCTGTACACCCCACGCCAGGATGTGGTAGCTCAATCACCTTTTCTGCAGATTCTACACATTTTTGTACAAAAGGAAATGGAAAGCAGCAGAGCAATACGTGAGACACCTTTTACTGGATGTAGCACGCGCTGACTCAAATTATATCTCAATCATCTGTTGTTACCAACCCCGTCGCTCAGTAAATCTACTGTACAGGCGACCAGTTTCAAAGAATCGTCATCATCGACTCTCAGCATTACAGAATGCCTCTGAAATACGAAGAATTTACAGATGTCATTAAGTAAGGGTCGTGTTGAACTCCATGCTGAGGACAGCTGTGCTGAGGCCTGTTGGGTCTGGCTGGTCTGAAGCGCCTTCTGAACTGTGGAAAAACACAAAGAAAACACGGTCATTGGAGCGCCGCAGCGTTCGTCTCTGCGCGATCGCGAGCGCAGGCCCGTCCGCTTCGTATACTCACTCGTTTGCGTCTCACGATCAGCGCTGCGACGCAGAGGAACAGTACGACGCAGAACGCTGCCACGCTCAAGCCAAATAGGATGCGATCCAGGATGTGGCCCCTGCATTCCTCCTGGGGGTCTCTCTCTGTGAGGGGGGGGGGGGGGGCAGGAGAAGTAAGTTGAGGACAAAAAAAGGCCTTTTTATATGACTGCGCAATGTGTGTGTGCATGTCTGAACTCAAGCGACTGGTGCTTCTCACCTCTGACAATTATAACGGTGCCGGGGACGGAGGACAGGGTCTCAGGGGTCGCCGTCTCTTTTTTGAAGAACTCCCAGCTGCAGTAATACAGGTTCGTGTCCTCCAGTCCCAGCAGAGACAGATGCACGGTGAACCCGTGGCCGTCCCCGGTCTGCTGGCTCGGAACTGCGTGAATCCGGCCGTGAAATCCTGCGCCTTGCGTGGTCTTGCTCACCTGTCCATTCTTCAAGGCCAGGTACGCAATCTGCTTTGTGTCGGGAAAACGCCTGTGCAGGGACAAGCTCATCGGGTCCAGCCGCAACGTGGAGCAGGTGATCTCAGCAGAGGAGTTGACTTTCATTAGAGAGATGGACTTGGGGTCTTGGGAAACTGTCAGGGAGAGATGGAGGCCCCATTTATGGAAGAAACAAGCAGGTCATGGTATCAGAGGAAACTTAAAAGCAGTCACTTTGAATGATCAATTTGTATCAAAGCTAATAGACGGTTTCAGACGGACAGTGACTAAGTACATGTACAACTTTGAGGTACTTGTACTTGAGGTATATGACTTGTCCTTTCCTTTAGATGCTGCCCTTCTGCTTCACATCATTGGAAAAGGCTGTACTATTTAGTATTCGGCTGACAGCTATGGTTACTCTTCAGATTAATATTTCACAACAACAACATGATGAGCTGATAACATACAAGATAAAACCGGTCGTCCCCAACCGTTTTGGCTTACAAAACATAGTGTCTAGTTTCTTTTTTTTACATTTCAGATGCAATACCTAGAGGGGTGGGAATCACCAGAGATCCCGCGATACGATATTATCACGATACTTGGTGACGGTACGATATTATCACGATACTGCAATATATTGCGATTTATTACTTTTTTGAACTTCAAATGATGTCCCCAAAGGAAAACTGTTTCAACATGTTTTATCGAATAAGATAACGTTTTCAGTCTGTTCATCTCACTTCAATAATTTTTATTGCAGCAGAATGGGATTGTCAAGCAGACAGACTGACCAACAATGTCATAAATGTTGCATGAACCTGACAAACTGAACTGTTTGTATATAGTCCAACCTAACTGAATGCAAACCTGTCTAGGTAGGATATAAGAGTTTATATAACTCAGTAGAACTTGCGATGCGTGGACGTCGAGGGCAGAGAGCCAGTTATGCGCTGCACTCTCCCCATGAGCCTGGCTACTGTTGGCAGATTTAACCCCGTTGTGAGGCCAGATGTCTTTGTTTTGACCAACTTACTACCAATCACGCTGACCCGGGACCTTTCCTGACCTCACCAGAAAACAACTCGGCACCATCTAGTGGACTGAAATTTTTTTTATTTATTTTTTTATTTTTTTATAGTTTATGTAATAAAATATCGATACTTGGCGTCCATGTATCGATACAATATCGCCACGCAAAATATCGTGATACTATGCTGTATCGATTTTTCCCCACCCCCTACTAGATAGACATACTCGGCTATTTCACAAAACAACTAATATTAAAGAAAAGTTTATAGTTTGCCGATAGCAGAACTTCTTTCCTGCCACATGAATCCTCTCACAACCACTCAGATTTATTTTGTGACCCACTGGAGGGGGCTCAACCCCTGTGTGTGAACTCTAGACTAAGCTACTTGCAGTAAGTGTAGATCAACTTTATCTACACTTACTGCAAGTAGCTTAGTCTAGAAAGGAGCTAAAACCAACTTCACGATGACCTGCTACACGAGTAAAATGCTTAGATAGATAGATATAAACTTTATTCATCCCCAGGGGGAAATTCGTTAAACTTTATTCATCATTATGTATCTGTTACAGGGGATATTTGTTTCTGCAGAAATAGTACTTTTAATGCATTAAGTACATTTAGCTGAAAATGACTTTTAATCGAGCATGATTATGAATGAAGGACTTTTACTTGTAGTTTATTTGGTTCTTTAATGTTCAAGCCGCTGCTTTCAGATACACAACAGGATGAGGCTGCAAACAAACAGGAACAGATGACTCAGAGTCACCCTTCAAGACTTCATCGTTTTAAACCCCAATAACACACATCGATCCTTTCTCTCATTCTCACACACACACTCACCCTTCGAGGCGCTGAGCGTTACCCCAGAAGGCATGAAGAGGAACCCCAACACGCAGCTCCACCAGTGGGCCTTCATCCCTCCAGCTGGGCTACAGGCGAGCTACCACTGACTCGACCCAAGACGCAGCTGACTGACTGACATGAGGAAATGTGACACTGAGCCTTGTCACGTGTGTGTGTGTGTGTGTGTGGGCTGCATCAGATCAAAGACGTGGAGCTTGTTAGACATCTTTTCATTGCTCTTTATTTGAAGTGGTGTTCCATCACCGGTATAGCTGTTACATGTTATATGTTCAGAGGCTGAGTTAACCCACTAGCCCCAATAGATTCTCCACACACACACCGTATGTCCAGCATAGCAGTCACTATGTATACAATAACACATTTACATTGCTTGTTTTTAAATGTACAATGAATCTAGGTTTTGTTTTTGCACTTTTATAAAGTTGTACACTTGCAAATGACACCGACAAAAATAGGCAGATTTCGAATCCGTTGTTTGGGTCGAGCTCTGTAAAAATGCTGGAGCCTATGACCACGACGGTGCATGTAACGCAGTCTTTCCATTATATTATTTTTGCAGTCCCAATGACATCATCGAGCGTTAATCACTCTAAATTGAAGGGCAACCGATTTTGCACATCAGAGTCTGTTTACAGGTCTCGAGGAGGACAACCACACATGTGCCCCTTTATCGTTGTATATTTACATGGATCAATCTGTACAAAGACCTCAAAATACGTCAGTATGATTTTTTTTTTTTCAGAGGCAGGAAGCTCCACAGCCAGCTGCGGTGAGCAGCGCATAGTTAATAAAAGAAAACACACAAGCAAACGTCAGGCAGTCAGCGAGTCTCCACTCCCCGGTGCAGCGTTCATGTCACTGTGGTCTGCTCGAGTCTTTTCCTTCCTGATGGCCTTCGTTATTTTTCTGCCTCTGCTGGTTCCAAACAGGAAATACAAAATGCCCAAAGCAACGAGGGGGATGATAATAAACCATGCGAAGGCTTTGTTATTGTAAGGCTTGGTTGTTGGTTCCAATCTAATTGCTTCTGTATGAAATGGATAACAATAATAATAATACTGTTAATAATAATGCACACAAACATTAATTCACATATACTTTTGGTAAAAGACTTTAAGACTCTGGAAGCTACTCACCATCAAGCTTGATAACTTGTACTTTGATTGGAGATGATGTGTCAAAACCACGGTTTCCATCTATCAGAACGCTGTAATTGTTGTCCTTCACAACATTTGAGATGATCAACCACACATAGGTGTGATTATTCCAGTCACACTTGTATTTGATATTGTCACAAGTTATGTCACCTGTGTGATTAGACCACACAAAACGATTACCATTGAAGCTATATAAAGAACATATAGAGCAGTTTAGTGTCACCGTTTGTCCAGCGTCAACTGTCACTGCTGTCTTGCACTTCAGGCACACCGCTGGATGAGAAAAAAAGGGCATTTATGATATGATTTCCAATTTTTTTACACTACAGAATGTATTTGTAATATGCTGTACTTACTTTGGGAACAAGCAATATCAATACAGTCGTCTGCTGAGGCGCTGCTTTGTAGAAAAGTAGCAGCATAGAGCAGACGCAAGGTCAACCACAGGCCGGACATTCTGCTGCAAGTGTCACTGTCTAGAGAGTGAGAGAGAGAGAGAATGAAGAACGGAGGGCCTCTGTGCTGTTCTGCCTCAGCCTGGTGTGAACAAGGCTCACCTATTGTCATAAACCAGGTAAGACAAACTGGATGGGTTGGTGCATGTTAACCTGTCATTCATCTTGAGTAATATTTGTTTTAATAACCTGAAATCAACTCAAGTTCTCTATGTTCTAAGTGAAATGAGTTCATGATGTTTTACGTCACTGTGTCCCTTGTACCTGCTGATCAAAGTTATGAAAGGGATTCTGATCACAGATAAAGCTCAGCCCAAACAGGATGACTGATTACAGAGCAGTTTGGAAGAGGTCCAATTGAACTACTTTTTAGTTATACATTTCTTTTTTTTATAAATGTATTTTTCATTGTTTGCTAACTTTTTCAATGAGGTCCAAATTTGTACTGCATTAAGAATATATCCACTAACAGACGCTGCTTGAATGGGACACACTACAGGTGACCCGGGGAACATTTAGCATGAAACTTTCCCAGTTTATTTATTTATTTATATCTATACCAGGGACAGTGCACAGTCCCTGAGCAGGTTATTACAATTTCTTAGTGGCCTAACATCTTTACAATGCTACAGCAAACACCACAGCGCAACACAATGCGATACGAAACAATAGAATACATAAATACAATACAAAAACAATGAGATGATAGAACGGCAGTGTCTCAGGTGAGGTTGTATGATTGCAGGTTTTGGTTTGCTTTCAGCCATCTCTAGTTTATGTTTAAAGTTGAGCTAATTTGTGCTAAATAGATTGTCCTTTTGAACCATCTGGCAACTGTGATAGTCATTGGCTCGAGTTTTTAGTGTCTGTTTGATTACTTACATTCTGTAAATTATGTTTTGTTTTACAAGTTTTCTGAAATTTAATATTGAATTTTGCAAATGAGGCATTACTTCATCATATATGCGCTAATTTGCATACGTTTCCAGAATAGAAATCGAATCATTGGCCGAAGCATGGTTCAAAATGATCATTTCATTTTGTCGACATATTAGATTCAAAGGTTTTTACATAGGGACGTATGTATATATATCGTTTTATCACTCCATCAATCAGAAAATACTGTCAACAGCCATAAGGGGGAAAAAAATATTTTCGCCATGTTTTACGAATGTAATGTTCTATACATTATAGGCATTGAATGATATATGAACCCCTCAGTAAAACCCTTCAGAATATAGACAGGAATTAATACCGAAGAGGTGATTTCTGGCTAGAAAGAAAATCTATTTTGAGAAAACAGCCTTTAAAGACATGTATTGTAAAATGACACATTTTTAAAGACACTACAGGTGAATGAGGTAAAAAAAACTAAGTAACAGACCTCACCATGAAACTCCCCCAGTTGATAATTATTTTAGAAATTGTATGTTTAATATGCAAATGAGTAAGTACTGCTATTGTGCTACAGTGAGTAGTTTGCACAGAAGCAGGTACAACTATCATATTGTGTGTTCATCCTGAAACTAGATTCCAAAACTCGTCAATTCTTCTGCAAACTGCGTGTCTGCTCCCTGTCGACCACACAACACTAAGAATATGTGCAATACAAATACTATTCTGTCTGTATATGTAATATTTGTAGTTATATTTGAACTATTGTGGATTTTGACTTCTTTACTTATTTATCATACTTGCTTTGTTCTTACTATGTCTCTTGTTTGCACTATGCTGCTGCAATCCTGTAAATTTCCCCGCTGCGGGACTAATAAAGCATTATCTTATTTCATCATCCTCTTTGGATCAATAACTCGGTTCCCCCATTAAAACCACAGCTGAGCTTCTGAGTGAGTAACTGCCATGTACACAGGAAAAGAGAGGAACTCACCTCAAAGAGGACTTCTTTCTGGTGTGAGCATCAGGAACAGATTCTGAGAAACAACAAACCTGACGGGTGACACTGGCTCCCAACCCACAAATCTCATTGTGACTGGAGTAAAACATGACTGAAGGGGGAAAGTGAAAGTGAGCCGTTGAGTGATAAGCCATCATGGCAAAATCGTATGGGAGGAACAACTTGTTGTGCATAATTTCCCTTTTTCTTTGAAGCGGAACACAAAGACGTCTCGCAGGCACGGCCTTTGCTGTTGTTTGCCAAGTGACAGTTGGTTGTGCGGTCGGTGGTTTCCATCAGCGACAACAAACTCGCCGGGTAATCCCACGAAAGGAGTGACCGACGTTAAGTGGACCTGATGCAGCTCAATGCGGTCACCAAGTGTGTGAATGAGCAGATTAGAAGCCGAAAAGGCTCAATTATGTTTAAATGAATGGGTCGGATCATTTATTGGTTGGGTCAGAGTACGTTGGTCACATTGTTTCTCTGATGGGTTTTTCTTTTAGGAACTGTTGAGTTCCAGAGACACTAAGTAAAACCTTCATGGATATAAGACATGTCAGGTCAGCACTGGTCATCCGTTTGTGTCACGTCTACAAACTGGTCTCTATGAAGGTTGGTAAATGCTACCTGTTAATATAAGACGGATGAAATGGAAATTTTCTTGCTAAAAGTGAAAAACAATAACCGGTTCACCTTATCTTAGTTGGAGTTTCTATTGGCTGCCCGTCAACATCACTGCGATAACAAGACTAAACAAGACCAACTCTCTGCAACACGACAAACAATACATTCCTTTTTACGTGTTCGAATGAAGCAAACATGTTACGAGTGAGCGTTGAAGTTTTGGTGGAGAAGCTGGAGCCGGCTTGTTTGGCAATTTTTAATCATAAAGAATTCCATTATAAAAAGTGTTAAAATTTGATTTTTGCTCAGTGAATAGATTGTTTCAGCACCACACACACACACACACACACATGAAGTCCTGTTGAAGGTTCAATTCAGTCACATGACAAAAGAAAAACACTCTCTCACTAACTTCTCGTCGTATTGAGCCATGAAGGTAGTTTTGGTTAAATTTGCTCAAGTTTTGAGATGACAATGAATGAATTTAGCATGAAAAACTCTGCGGGAGGCAGAGGCTGTTCAGTGAACAATGACATCATCCACACCTCATTGTCAGAATATTTTAGTGCGCAACATGTCACACGTGATCTTGTAAAACAAAGAAAAAAAACATAACTTAAAACTTACTAGATTGCGGAATGGGAACAAAGTGACAAAACAAATGACATCATCATGTACCATTTAAAAAAAAAAAAAAAAAAAAAAAAAAAAAAAAGAATCACTCGGAATCAACAGTGGGCTGGTGGAGACACTCACTGTCAGGTTAAGAGTCAGCAAAAGGCCTTTTTAACCTGTAGGCCCTGCCTTCCATTGACTGTTGAGAGAAGACGACCACACTGCTGCACAGTTATCAACGTGTTGTTGAGGAACAGTGGAGACAACTTGGAACGCAACGTAAAACGACATGTTTGGTATCGGACGGTTTACATTTGGAACACGCATTGATGAACATTCAGCATCAGCAGGTTCGGTTCATGAGTTCCAGTCGTGCTGAAAAAGCGTCTCATACGTCTCCTCAGTGGCTTATTGCTCTGTAGGATTGACACCAGAAGTTGCACTTGCTACGGATTTTCCTCATTTCCTCATTTCTCAGATCAGCTGACTGGCTGACCCTGTGCTTAATATTTTTGGAAGCAGTTATCCGCATCACTGCTCCAGTCTGCTGAGAAATGTGCGTTCTGGACTCCGGACCCCCGTTTCTCCTCGGGCTCAGGTTTGGCACAGGAGATCCGCCAAATTTGATATACAGGCACCGCCCCCCTGTGGCCTAATGGTAGAAATGCACCCATTGGCCCTCGGCTCGTCCTTCATCGGTGCCAGCATGACTGATGGGATGGTCCAAGCGGAATCGGAATCAACCAGAGGCAGCGCTCATTCAACTGCCATTATGTCTTTACAGCAAAAACTCTCCCCTTCCCCCTCACCACTGCATGTGCGGGGGCTGCGTGTGGACCTGAGTTCTGTACTGGGTGTGCAGGAGCGCGCCGGCCTGCGGGGAGTCCTGGCCCTGCAGCCAGTCTTGATAGAGGGTGTGCAGGGTGGGGTTGACCTCCGGCAGACGGACCGGCAGGCTGCTGTAGGCCTCCTCCATCTGATGGACCAGGTCTTTATCCACCCGGCCGTCTGCGTCGCTCTCTGCCTGACCGCGGCCGCTCAAGCACCCTGCCACGTGGGAGACACAAGAAGGGCTTAAAAACAGCAGGAACGAGGCGAAAGGTAGGATTTCAAGCAACGTTTGTATCACTTTGAAGCAGTATTATTTTTAAAAATCACGTTGGTAGTTGTGGACGGCGTTACCTCCTGGGCAGGACAGCACCTCCACCAGCTGGTAGGGCACACGTCCCTTTCTCATGCGGTGAACCAGGGTCTGGATGTTCCTGAAACCGTAGACGGCGGCAAACTGCAGCAGAGTTTCCCCATCACGCTCCAGGGTCACTTCCTGGAAGTCCCGGTTCCTGCAAAAACCAGCGTGGAGGAGAGTGTTCAGACGAAAAAAAAAAAAATCATATTTGACGTCCAAATCAACCGACGAGACAAGTTCTCTAAAACCAAAGAAAGTATGGTACGGAAGCTACGCGATGTTCTCTCACCTGAGGGTCTTGTACGTGACCTCGTGGACGTCCAGACCGAAGAGCTCCTTGGCGGCGTGTTTGAAGACGTGTTCCAGGAAGCCCTCGGAGCCTCGGCCCTCGTGCCTCACCAGCGCCGCGTCTCCGGCCTCTCCCAGCCTGCAGTGACAACACAGACCACCCAGTGAACATATGCAACCGTGAGTCCCGTGTTATCGTAAACAACATGTCGGGTGGATGGATAAAATGATCAAAGAATATATGCAGAACCAAATATCTTGATGGGGTCAATAAAGTTGCTACTGAGTGAGGGTGACATGAATATAATCAATAACTACGCTACTTTGAATATTGATTCTGGTATTTATCCAGACTTGCTAACTGCATCATGGTCGCTTCAATGCGTTTCATCGCTTTCTCGCCAAACACAACCGATAGGATCGAACTACTCACACATGGTCCAGTGGAACCGAGTCCAGCTCCTCCACCGAAACCTTCCTCTGCTCCATCAGGTAGTAGATCTCACCTGAAATGGAATAAAATCTTGCTACTGATTTTACACTCCTGTGGTCTCGGACACACCTAACCTCCAGACAATAAAAGCTGTAATTAACATAATCAAAGGGTCGAAACAAACTAATATTGTTTGGCTGGAGGCAGCGGCGTGCGAGATAAAAGAGGACTGAACCTGAGGTGAGGACACAGTCCACGTCTCTGGCCTCCAGCAGGCCGTTGTAGAACTCCTCTCGGACAGCCTCCAGCTTCTTATCAAAGCAGGGAGCCACCAGCATGTGGTACACTTTCCCCGGACTCAGCTTCTGTTCGCAGACAAGGAGGAAAAACAACATGAGAAGGAAGACTTGTTTTTTCATGAAGCATTTTTTCCACAACATTTTGAATCGGCTCAGAGTGGTTTCATTTGGTTTCCACTGGACACAACATCTGGACAGGACAGAGTTTGGCTACGACGCAACTCAAAGATGCCTCCGTATTTCTGTTCCGCACACTCTGTTGACGTCAGGCCGCTTGGTCTCAGTCAGGAATTCACACAGCTCACCGCTTCGCCACCTTTTTTTTAAAAATCCGTTACCTCCAGCTCTCAAACTGTCGGTGTTGCCGATAATTGTCCCACAACAAACTAAAGGCATGTTACTGCTGTGGCGGTGAATGCTCACCTGCTGTTTAGAGAAGTAGTCCTTGACCAGGCAGCCCATGATCTGCTGAGGAGACCTGGCTGTGCAGATGTGAGGGGTGACCAGGCTGCCCAGCACGCGCTCTGAATAGCGGATCCACCCTGAAAAGCACGCCCGAATTCAAAAACGATGTACAGGCAGACCGTGTAACAATCTCTGTATTCAATTAAAATACCCAAATATTAGATTCCTTCCTGGTTTGTTAATATGGTTACTGGATGAAAAGTCTGCTTTCCACTGGAGTTACAATTTCTCAATCTACAGACAATGAATAGCCGGCAATTTTGTTAGTTGATTATTCGTCATTTATTAAGCAAAACCGAAAAGAAATACCAAAAATTCTCAGCTTCCAGTTCCTCGAGTGTGAGAATGTTCTGCCTCACTTTGTTATATAAATTAAATCACGTGTAGTTGTAAAACAAAATTGACATTGTAAGACTAAATAATTTATATATTCGTAAAAAAAACAGTTTAATCGATAATGAAATTACTCATCAGGTGCGTCCCTACAATAATGTCAGACTCCTGTAAAAGTCTAATCTATGGATTTGTCAGAAGGTCTTGAACCCCTGCCGTTTATCTCTGATGAAGGGAGTGGTGAAAGAAGAGCTTTCTATCTTTCCCCACCAGCACACCACCGCTATCTCTACTTCTAATGACAAGCTCCCTCTCCCCCCATTCGGCAGGCAAAGTAACAGCCTGGAGCCTGAGGAGCAAGAGGAGAAAGAGGCTAAACTCATTTTTTTAGGCAAATATAAGGCTAGAGCAGCGGTTCCCAAACTTTTTAGGCCGCGCACCCCCTTCTACATCCCGACCGGGTTCGCGCACCCCCCCCCCCCCACCCCAACAAAAAAAAAAAAGCAACAGAGCCTAAAAATCGGACCAATGAGAGAACAGTTTGCTCGCGCGTGGCGTTTGTTTACAAGATTTAGTCCGCTGTTAAATGTTGCAGTGTGAACACAAACCGAACAAAGGGGCAACATTGTATCATATTAATCCCTGAATCAGAACAAAGCAAACAAACTGAAGGTGTGACCCTGAAACACTGCAACAACGTGAGCACACACGCACAGGCTCAGAGGCAGATTATCACATTTAATTTACAATTCATGACCGACTAATGTAGCCAGGATGTCTTCGGACAAAGCATCGATGCGGCGCGACACAGTGTTGTTGGACACCGGGATCACGTCCAACTTGTTTGCTTCTTTCTCCCCAATCATACATTCCACCATCTCTCTGGCAGCTGGCGAGCACACGTCTTCGGCGATTGTGTGCGGTAACTGACCAGATATGAAGCCCGCAGTGCGTCATTTATAGACCCAACACATGAATGAGACTGCAGTTGTTTTTGGCTGTTTTGTAACTCCTCCAATTTCGTTATTAAAATATGTAAGGGGCTTTTGACTTGCACTGGCATGCTTGGTGTTCAGGTGGCGACGTAAATAAGAGGGCTTCAGACAGCTGTTAGCCAGAACCTCACTGCACACCACGCACTGTGGCTTTGGGGAATCTGCGTTGCCAATCCAAGTGAAGCCCAGACACAGATACTTTTCATCATATTTCCTCTTGTTTTTCCCAGTCTGATGCTCTCTCGTTTCCTCTTTTTTCACCTTGACTCCGCGATGGGCCGATGTGTCTGTGCAATCCCTTCCTCCTTTTCGGTCTCCTCCGTCTCATCTTCCTCTGACTCGATTTCCTCTCTCTCTCTCGCTCGCTGTCTCTCTCTCTCTCTCTCTCTCATGGCTTCAGATGTCCCACCCGACAGTTTCCCCGATTTCAGCCAGTTTAGCATATTTAAATGAATGTTGCTGAATGCATGAAGTTCGCTGTTAGCTGCACAAGCTAGGCTGGCTCGTGTGTACGACTGGCGGCAGGCAGCAAGACTGCCGGAAGGAGCTCAAGTGCATTTATTAAATTGTACGTTTTTAATTTTAAATCTTACAAAGGGGATTTTTATAATTCATGTTTTTATTTTGTGAAAAATCCCACTTTTTAAATTAAAATTAATTTCTTTTTTAATATTTAATATTATTACACCATCAGACGCCATTACACTTTTCCTCTCGCGCACCCCCTAGAGGCAACTCGCGCACCCCTCGCTGGGCTAGAGGATTAGTTCAGCTGGCTAGAAAATCGATCTGACAGGTGGGGAACAAAACAAAACAGCGCAGAGGGGGTGGAGAATGAGAGAAGGGGTGAGGACTGGAGGAAGGGAGGTTTACCTGGGCAGGAGGAGGTGAACATGGGCAAGGCGTGGGAGTCGTGGTGCCTCCTGCGAAACCTCTGAATAAACTCCTTCTGGCTCTCCAAGATGCTGAAGCCTGCCGCCAGAGTGGTGTCGAACACATACTGCACTCCTGCAGGGAAAACCCCCAGAGACACGAGTTTAGTTTACTTTGATATGGACGTAAAGCTGTAACATTCATTTATGCACACAGGACAGACACACTGTGTTCAGTGTTTGTGGTAAAACACCTGTCCACAGGAGGCTTTTTAAATAACTAAATAAAACAGAAATCATATAGAAAAAGAAAAGAGATGCGTCAACATATAAATACAGACACAAGATCCAAAATACAGGTGTGAGAACAACGTGGGTTCTCTTTCGGCCATGATTTAATACCTGGAGCAGAACACAGGCGGTGGCTCGGGGAGAATGTCGAGCATCTGTGATAGATACCGATGAGCGGGTGGAAGTTTCTACACACCGGTCATGAAGACATGTCTTTTAAACGGTTTCAGGCAGACACATTTCTCACTTGCGGAATTTAAAATAAAATAGAAAAAGCTGTCAAAACAACCCTTTTTCTGACGGAGTGAAACAAATGACATTGTGAGACACGACATGTGAAAGAACAAAGTAGCACAGATCCTGGATCTGATGTGGACACTAATCCTACGGCGGACACGCAGACAAATAAATCATACACTTCATGAGGAGTATAACAATACCTCGAATAACTGCATACAAGAGCCCTTCAGCGCTGTGTTGAGATTTGAAAATATGTTTCCTATTGTGATTCCATGTGAATCCCACTCGCTCACCTAAACTCTTGAGGAAGCCACAGAGCTTGTGGGCGGCCTCGGTGACGTCCAGACCGAACTTGACGGCAAAGAAAGGCAGAGACTGCGGACACACCGACGCCACCAGCACCTTGTGCTTCGACGCGTCACACTTCTGACGGGGACAGAGACAACAAACAAACAGGGTCCAATGTAAAAAAAAAAAAAAGTATCGCTCAAAAAGTGCAACCGGGACGGTTTCCTCGACTCTCTCAGGTTCCAGAAGGCCGCATTGTACCTTGTTGAGCGCCAGAACCCGCTCCACTTGCTCCAGGCTCTGCTGAGAGATCTTCAGGCTCTCCTCCTCTGACAGACAGCCGTCGCAGGACAGGCAGGCACTCAGCAGCAGCTGGGATCCCTCGTGCACCTGAGGAGAACAAAAGGGGAGTGTTTTAAGAGAGAGAGTGAAGGTAGATTTTAAAACAAAGATCCTACACTTCCCATGATGCAACTTGATACCATCTTTCCTTGCATCTCCTTGATTATTAACTGCACAAACTTTGACAGACTCCCCCCCCCCCCCCCCCAAAAAAAAACAGGAGTGTTACAATAACCCAGGGTTACTTGTCAGACTTTAGAAAGCTCCAGAAGAAACTACACAACCGGTTTTGCAGTCCTGGAAGTACTCCACGTGATTTTGACGTACGAAACGGGAGGAGCCGTCTATAACAACTTTAAAATCCGCGAGTAAAAACAGACATTACCTGTCCGTTGACTTCCACTCTCTCCTGGTGCGAGTCGGCGCCATCGTCACTCTGTTTCTTGTTGCACTGTGTGTGGAAGATCAAGAAATATGTAACTTGCGATTGACAAAACGACACCGTTTAAAAAAAATCCATCTTATATAAGAAAGTCGAATGATGTATTAAAAAAAACAACACAGTGATGCTGATCTAGAAACTCACCTGTTTGGTGCAGTTCTCACACTTCTCCTTGCGCTTTGCTATGTTGACTTCGGACATTTTCCTTGGCGTGACCTGTGAATTGAGGGTGATGTCTCTGTTAGACAGACAGCAGTGTTGATCATTTCCTCACACGCTTCTGTGATGGTGGTTTGATCAGCTCCACCCTCCTCTGACCGTCCCGCTATATCCCATCACAGGCAGCCCACGTATCACCCAGACAGCAGCTCTACGGTGGGGGAACTGGCAACAAACAGGAACTAGTATATCCAGTCATTAAAATGTCAATTACATACACAGCGCCAAACAAAAACAACCACAAAAGTCAATTATTACATCATCCTGTGTGAACGCAGCTCGCGATAATTAAAGAAAAACATCGATCATTTCTTACGCAATGTGTACCTCTAACGTAACTTACGTCAAAACAGATTTGAGCCAACTTTAAACATTAGCCATTGCGTTACAAGGCCTCCCCCACCGGTCTTGACAAATCATTGAATCGATGTGTTGGTTTAACAGTGTGACAGCAGGCCTCGTGCTGTTATTTAAAGGTCGGATTTTAAGGGCAACTCACCGGAAGAGTTTTATTTCGCTGCTCTGTCGGACAAAGACATGGGAAAAATGCAGAGGACAGGCAGGAGAGCAGCTAATGGTAAAAGAAGACCGCTACAGCACAGCAGGTGAACTCGGCAGTTACTCAGCACTTTGTTTTTAGTCTCAAGTCTGTGGTCGGTGTCACCGCCACTGCTCGCTTGAACCTGTCCGGTTATTGCATAATACCGGTATTCAAACTAGCGCTTTTCGAAGGCGTCGGGGTCTCCTGGTATTCACGCCACTCATGTCTGTGCACGTCTGACTCCATTGTGCACCGCTGTGAATCCACACATGCGCAAACGACTTCGTGGTCTGCTCCGGAAGCTTTGAGTTTTTGCCAAAGTAAGGGCATTTTCTCATTGCAAATAAAATTAAAATAAATATCGCATGTCTTGCGTTAAAAACCTCATAATTGGTCGGGAAGTGTCTCGGCGTGCATGGAGCGAAGCCGTGGCCAGATTTCAAAGTATGTGAGGAAAGTTGTCCAAAGTTAAGCCAGTTTAGTAAAAAGAAGAAAAAACTAATGTTTTGAACATGTAATTGGGTTGTAGGAAAGTGAAAGTATTGCGTAGTGAACGGACTACGCAGCCAAATCCTTTTTTTAACAATGCAGTTAAAGCTTTTATTTTGAAGGCGGGGAGAACACGATCCCGTCCATAAGCGCAGACGGATCCAGGAAGGAAGTATTACCCATGCAGGACAGTTGCTGCAATTATGTGAAAAGAACTTCCTTATAAATTAGTACACGTGCTTCCTCGTACAAATGCTCGTTTGCTAAACCTGCAAGACGCACATTTACAGAAAGGAAGAAGAGTTTAAGGTAAGTGATATGAACATGTCGCATAGTTGGTATCTTTGCACAGTTCTGGACAGACAGACAGTTGTGTGGGGTCTCCCATCACATCCAAGCTATCATCTTTAATGTCTTACTTGGTTTTCAGATCGAATTAAAGGGTCAGTTCACCCAAATTGCAAAAAAAATGTATATATATATTATCTTGTCCCTTGTGATATGAAGCCATGCAGAAATGGATGGCTATCAGTTTTGTGATTATATATTCAGGTTGAAAAGAGTTCCATTAAAAAAGAAGGGGTTGTCAGCAATATATCTGGATTATCTAAAGGAACTGGTCAGACAATGGCTGGATTAAACTGCTCGGGGTTCCATTCTCTGTGTTGTTTATAGTTTTTCATCATGCAGAACACTACCTGGGCCCAGTTAAATTCAATTAAAGTAATTTAGAAGTACGCAACATACAAGCTCAAAACTGAAATCATGAATATCTTAAAAGTAGATACAGTATACAGTGTACTGTGTATACAGTACACTGTAAACTGTATACTGTGGCTTACTGCTACACTTATATAGAACAGAGTTATTTGTGGTGTTATGAGGAACACATGTGCTTTCCTACTAACAATGGATAAGCGAGGCCTAGCTCAGTACAAAATTAATGTTTTTGTTATAGAAAGTCAAAATGTGTGCTATGAAAAAAAGGCCTATCAAAATAGGACAAATGTGTTAATAAACGTCAAGCCTGGGAGGATATTTCTGTGATTTGGGTGAACTGGCCCTTTAAGGTAGGGGTATTATTTTCATGTGAAATAGGCTTAATATTCCTGCTTCTGTTCAGATGGGATACATGATCGTAGCGGAGCACAGCTCCACCCTGCTCCACCTGAAGAGATCTCCGGGCATTCGTTCCTGGTCTCTTCTTGTCGGTAAGTATGTGCATACAGTGTACCCAATCAAATATGAAACATCTCCTCTGCATTCTCTCTAATAATAAGCCTCTCATTTGAATTGCAGGCATAGCATCTGTTGGGTTGGCAGCTGCATACTACAGCTCAGGTACACAAACTGAATTCACCTTATTCTGTTATTCAATTTACCCAACGTCCGATTTACATAACCTTCCGCACCTGCTTGTTGCAACTTACGCAGCTTTCTTTTCCTTCTTTTTAAAAATAATTCTTTGTGTCCCGTGGATCACACAGACAGCATCCCGTGGAAGCTTTTCTACGTGGCAGGCTGTCTGTTCGTAGCCATGCAGAACATGGACGAATGGGAGGAGGCTGTGTTCGACAAGACCAATAACCTGATTGAGCTCAAGACGTTTAGCTTGTACGCTTTAGTCCTGACGTTATGGAAGAAGGGGCAAGAGAAAGGTCAGTGACAGCCCAGAGCGAGTACGGTAGTCTCTGCAGAGTGAGAGTGCAGAATCATAGATCTTGAGCCTCCTCTCTCTCTCAGTTGTGTTAGATCTGACACAGCTGTGCGACATCAGCGTCCAGGAGGAGAAGGTTCGCTATTTGGGGAAGGGCTACCTGCTGATGCTGCGGCTGGCTGCCGGCTTCTCCTACCCCCTGACTCAGAGCGCCACACTGGGGGAACGCAAGTAGGTATCTGCTGCCGACGCTATGGGATGACACAGTGACGGCTCACTTAATTAAAACAACACGACGTGATGAATGCTTTCAGATCATGGTGTGTTTGCCCGCCTGGTAAACTGATGCAGGAGCTGCTCTTTTTTTGTTTATCTGTCCCCAGCGTCTGTGGGAAAAAGTCTTAAAATGATATTTAAAAAATACATTTTCAAATTCTGAAAATATATCGTTATTGTTAATAGATATCGTTAACAATGGGTCAACGTAACCACCTAACTAAAACATTCTGTGTTTAATTACGAGGATCCCCATTAGCTGTCACAGAGCATCAGCTACTCCGCAAGGCTTGCACTGAAAAAAAGGATTGTATTGTTAAGTCGTGAATGTATTTAGTTTTTTTTTGTCCGCAGATCTCATTCTGACTCTGTTGCAAAACCTCGAATCAAAATCTTCTTATTGTCTGATAATTATGTTATTTCTTAAGCCGAGCAATAATATGGAGAAAAAAAAAAAAAAGCATAACAAATGACACAAAGTAATGCAGAATATCCTGTTCTCCTTCTGTTCCGTCTGTCAGTGATGTGGAGGCGATGGCTGCGTTGCTGAAGCGCTTCCTGGGGCTGGAGGAGCTGCAGCAAAGCAGGCAGCAGGAGGAAGAGGCAGAGTATGAAGAGGAGGAGGAGGAGGAAGAAGATTCTTTGGATAACAGCAGTGATTCAGATGGTGAAGCGGACAAACTCTGATCTCTCTGACTTGCAACCCAGCTGCAACTTTGGGTGGATTGATTTTAGGGGCATTATGGCCTTGCTACGGCATTACAGAGGGAGCGGTGTTATACTGTTAGCATGTGCATGAATCACCAAGGATATAGCCTCTTTCAGTTTCTCCTAGCATACTTCCTTCCTCGGGAGACTGGTCAAATATTTCTTACTTTATTTTCATGTGAACTGGGATGGAAATATCAACAACTTAAATGTTTTGTCACGCAAATGTTTCCTAAAACAGAACAAAATTGTACTTTCGATGCAGTTCTCTGTAAGTGAATATCATGCCTTAGCTCTTCTGATCTAATTACTATTTGGGAATACACTCCAAATTACAGTTTTACCGTGCCTTCCTGATTAACTCTAATATGTGTTTATGTGTAAGTCAATGGAAAGTGCTTTTCCCACAGTTTCCCCAGACCACCCAGTTGATAATCACCTATGGTTTCATGTGTATTCATACCCAGTCCGCAATCCGGATGAACGCATGTGCAAACTGTAATCGGGCATTACTGATTCTCGTGGCTCAATTGAGAGTTAATTATATGTGAAATGCTTTAGCCTGCTGTTGTTCCGTCTTTTAACGTTTGTTTACTTTTTGTGAACCAAAGACTGAATCTCAGGCAAACACTCCGGTGCTTTGGACAAACTTCTTTAAAGTGTATGGAATCATGTCTGTGTGCTCTGCTCTGCTGGAAAGAAAATGAGAAGAATTTTTTTATTGTTGGTTGATTTTATTGTTTACTTTGATACATTTGGAGGAATTATATTAAAAAAAAAATGTATTAGTAAACCCAAAGTCTTTTTTTTTTTTTTTTTAGTAGTTTGTGCAATTAGTGCAAATTTACATGTAAAAGTCACTCCTGTTAAATTAAGTGCTGGTTGCAAAAAAAAAAAAATGTTGCAGTTTGATTGTGAGCTGGCAAAATATTCTACGGCACCATCTCATTGACGCAGGCTGCGATGTCCTCCGTTATCCTCTGTAAAGGAGCCGTGACTGGGCCGACGTGTTGCTCGAGCCACTCCTGGGCCGTTGACTCTGGGTAAAGACGCACCATCTCCTCTCTCACTGCCGCCACCTTCTCTTGTAACGTAGTCAAATACCTGAGAAGACGTGGTCAGATGGGCTTTCTGTTAAATGCTAAACAGAGTTCTTGAGCAATTTCAGGACGCAGAGAGTGTAGCTTTAGTATCATTAGTATTATTATTCTCACGTTGATGCTTGGCTGTGAATCTGCATGCCGATGAGAGGGCTTAACATCTTCCTCTGTTGGTGGTAGGGGCTGAACCAACCTCTAACAAACCTACAGTAGCACAGTTATTCAGCAGTTATATATATATATATATATATATATATATATATATATATATATATATATATATATATACATACATATACATACATACATACATACATACATACATATATATATATATATATATATATATATATATATATATATATATATATATATATATATATATATATATATATATATATATATATATATATATATATATATATATATATATATATATATATATACATATATATATATATACACACACACACATTTTGCAAAGGTTAAAGGAATAGTTGGACATTTTGAAACGTATTCTTGTTCGCGGTCTTGCGAGTTAGACGAGAAGATTGATACCACTCGTGTGTGTGTGTGCTAAACATGAAGCTACGGCCAGCAGTCAAGATGCCGAACTTGAGGCTTCAAAAGTGCAGTTTACAAACCAGTGGGTAACGTTACCCGT
This sequence comes from Lycodopsis pacificus, assembly GCA_028022725.1. NCBI lineage: Eukaryota > Metazoa > Chordata > Actinopteri > Perciformes > Zoarcidae > Lycodopsis > Lycodopsis pacificus. The sequence goes on from CM051708.1 coordinate 16,387,102, forward strand.
TTTCAGTTTTTAAGCTAAGCTAACTGGCTGCATCTTCATTTTTGGTGTACGGACATGAGAGTGGTATCGATCTTCTGATGAATGAAAGTCAAACAATCATTGGAATTAACATCTTGCCATAACCGCCCATAACTCACATGTTGTTGTCAAAAAATCGGATGTCCTCCGAGTTCAGCAGTGAATTGAGCTCCACAGTTAACTCGGCCAGCCTCCTCCCTGGGAACAGCGACTCGTCCGCAGTCGTCCTGAAGGCCACACGGAGCAAGATCCTGTTAGCCTAAAGATGCACACTGTGCAGTGACGGTGTAGTTCATGATGAAACGATGTCCGACCTCACCTCCCCATGGCCTCTACCTCCACTGAGGAGATATCCAGACTCTCGGCTACTTTGCTCTGAGCCTCGGCGCTGAACTGACCGTGGCTGAGCGTCTGGAGACAGGCCGCTAGCGACGGAAGGGCCACGTGCATCAGCTCGCACAGCACCGACAGGTGGTCGTACCTGACGGCGGGGGGGAATAACGGATCATGTAAAACGCCCCGTGTTAAAAAGCTAATGAAGTCCTTTGGACCCTTACAGATTCTAAAGTCTGAGCCACAAAGGGACAATTTAATTATGGACTAGAAACTGAAAAGAATCCCTTGCATACTTGCCTTTGCCAGCCTGTGATGGCGATGCCCTGCAGGTTTACAGCGGCAGATAAAGCAGCAGCCACCTTGAGCCACTGCTCATGATTATCCACATGTCTCTGCGTGCTGGGCACACAGGTGTAAACACTGGTGGAGCCCTTAAAGGAGCTGGCTGCCCACAGGTCGGTCATACCGGCACTGCAGTACTTCTCCAGCAGAGACACTGGACAACACGGAGTAAACATCACTACCAACAAGGCTCTGGGCATGTTGCAGAGTATCTGTCACTGTGTAAGAGTCTGATGTTTGAGTACTCATTTCCACAGTATAAGGTAGGTTCCCTACCAGTTGTGTCCACATCCAGATTAGGGGTGTAGTCCCACAACATGGGCTGGACCAATCCCACCAGGCCACTAGCTACATGGATAAAAAGATCGCAATGAAAACAGTCAAATCAAGACGTTGATTTGTATGCAGTGTTTACTTTGCATTTCTAACTAAAATACCAGTAAACAGATGTAAAAAAACAACAAAAATTACATCAAATTGCCTCTTTCATAGGGCTTCTTGGTAGGTTGCCTCATTACGTGAGATCATAGCATCAAAAAGCTTCTACTTTAGTCACATGACATTGATGTAATTTGATACAGCTGAGCAATCAACCAACACTTATTCTATTTCTTAGCTATTATCCTTGTTGACATTTTTTTTTTCTATATTTTTTAGAGTAACTAATCATTTCAGATACCAGTGCTCATCTGGTTTAGTAGGGAACCAGTACCTTTTAGTGTGTCCTGGCCCATGCCTCGCATCATATCATCCCACATTATGATGGTCATGTGTGGCCACGCCTCCTTGATGGCCTGGGCCACCTTGGTCACATGACTCAGGAAAAGGTGCTCCACCGTACGTCCGGGCGAAGCCAACCACAGCTTGGACTCCTCCCCCTCGCCGAGCATGTATACCTTGAAGAATAAAAAATAAAATAAAAAATGATGATGAAATGATGACGCCTGCCGCCACAACTGGCTGACGAGGGACCAATCTGTACCTCGTCTGCTCCGATGTGCAGTGCGTTCAAGCCCGGATGCAGCTCCACCACCTGCCTCAGCATCTCCATCACCAGCCTCACCCCGTCCTCTCGGTGGGGATTCAGGGTGCCCACACAGGGTGCCACCTCTCTCAGGCTCCACAGGGGCCGATGCTTTAACACGAACTGTAACAGAGGAGGGACGGCCGCCGGTGAACAACAAACACAGATGCTGAACACCGTCTGAAAATTAAGCATTCGTAGCCAATACAAACAGTTTCAAACAAACAGTTCGCCTCACCTCCATGTGACCAAACGTCTGCACAAGTGGGATGACCTCCAAGCCCTTCGATTTGGCAAACTCCTGCATCGACAGAACCTCCTCTCGGCTGAGAACAGAGCAAGCGGTAAACAGACATTGAACTTACTGAACCAAAGCATTTGTTTTTTTACAGCACGGCAGACTTGTACATGAAGTTTGATCTGTTTATCCCACACAGGAAGGATTATGATTTTTGTTACAGGATCTGACAGCATGATACGGCAGATAAACAAGCACATACAATTCCACCCAGCCCATAAATCAGGAATGAATCAGGCGGTGTCCGTGTGTTTCCGTCCCAAACTGCACCTGTAAGCAGGCTGAGCTGTGGCCTGCAGCAGCTTCAGCTCCCCATCATAAGGAAACATGTCCTCGTACTCCACCAGCAGGCCGTCGACTCCCAGCTGAGAGAACAGCTCGATCAGCTGAAACACACATAGAGTGGACAGAAAACCTCATTTAAAAATATATATAGTTACAGTGGTGCATCAGATTACAGAGGAAGCTGCTGTGTTCTTACCCTGTGAAGGTATTCTACCCTCGGTGGGGCACCTTTCAAATCCAGGTGGACCAGTTTCTTTCCTTTAGGCCATGGTGGACTCTTCATTCTGCCTGTTACAGACTGCAGGCACGGACAGACTTTCATATTAACAACAGGTGAGTGTGTTTTGTATGTTTGTGACATCATCAGATCCTTTGTTTGACTCACCGGGACCGCAGAGTCCAAGCCAGAACCAGAGACGGGATATTAGAGAGGACTGGCACTCCGAGGAGGATGTTATTGTTGTGAAGCAGATCAACTTTTGTTCCTGCACAAGAAACGTCCACCGCTTCCTGTCGTTTTCGACGTAAACACGCGGTGTAGGTAATCGATTAGTTTAGTCTCCGCAGGCAGAGCAATGGATGAAAGAGCACACGCTACATGCTGTAAAACGCCTGTAAACATCTGTAAAGCATAGGACAGAGTAGCATGCAGGTTAAGCACATAGCCCAAATCGTACAACCCATTGTGGTCGAACTCAATTGGACCAGGACGGGGACCAATGAAAACATAGCTTTCTCTTCCGGGGAGCCAATGGGTTGGCGGGCGAGCTTCCACGAGGAAGTGGAGAGGCATTCAGGTGGTGGTACGAGCTGCTAGCGAGCTACACGGTATGGTTAGTCAAGGCCAGAATAACCGTGTATGACGGTAATTTTTGTTAATGCTACCTAGCAGGCATATTGAGTCAAAATGGCGCTGCTGCGAATGAGGGCGAATCCACAGGGCGCGAATGCCACAGAGATAGAGAAGAAAATTAAAAGGTGAGTGAGTGAAACGACGCTAGTGTGAAGCCCAACAGGGTGGCGCGTGCCAGTCAGGTACTGTCACCAGGAAGGAGGGGGACACCTTAACTAGGACCTAACTAAAATGGTGATAACAGTGTCAAATTTATACTATTATCATAAATATAGTCTTCAAAGAGAAAATAAATGTGTACGAGCTAATGTATAGCATTATTTTGAGTTTTACTTTAGCATATCGCCTTCCACATATCACATTCCTGTTTGTGTTATGGAGGATAATCACAAAAATAAACTAATAAATAAATACTGTTGTTACCAAATATAAATACATGTATACATGCATGCTGAAATATAGATTGAATTGATAGTTAATTGCATGAATTCTAGGGAAATACTTGTAGTTAATTCATTGGGACATGAATAGATACATCAATGTCTTCAAGTTCTTTCTAGGTTTCTACTTTTACTCATTTTGGTGTTTTTGCATTTCTACTTTTATTTAATCTGTAATTTTACATTTCTTCACTTGTGTTTTTCTGTATTTCTGTATGTTAAGACGAGGTTGGCCGCAGGACCGACATCACTCTATTTGCTTAACTCAATCAGCAACAGATTATTGAGATCAATCAGTAATGAAAATAACTGTTAGTTGAATCACGTTAAACACCACAGAGTGATTCCCCCTTCCACCGTGCGTTCAGACTACAGAGCACTTTACATGGGTGTCCTATAATGAATTACGAATGGAGTATAATGAGGCGGCTTTGGATGTATGCAAGTGAGGCCTCGCACACGTTTGCATACACACAAAACTGCCCACTTTCACACGCATGCAAAATGTGCATGAAATGAGGTGAGGAAGCTTTAGATGCACATATAAAAACGTATGTACTTGTGTGTGTGAATGCATGCTCCCTCAGACAATCGAATGGGTTCACATAAACACACATTCGCAGGATTTGTACACAGATACACACGCTCTTGCACAACATGAATATGTATTCCTTAACATTCAGAAGCGAGTACACAGCCATACACACGGATGGCACATACTGTATAGCGTACAGACGCACACTGAGCATTGCCTGTGAATATTCTTTCTGACAATCAATTTACTAAAGATTGGTAACTGATAAATATGTCTGTTGTTTTTTTTCAATCAGAATTTCATATTATTATAGTTGGTTGAGCCTGTGTTTGGTGTGTCTGTGTTGCTCAGAGGTAATGCGCTGCGGCAGGGATCGGCATGGAGGGGTTCCCGAGGGCTTGTGGCCTTGCTGCTGGTCGTCGTGTCCTTGTGCGTGGCGGCGGTGTGGCTGTACGTCACCTCTCTGGACAGTGACATCACAGAAACGCTAGTCCGCCAGGGCGAGCTGGTCTCCCCCCGGCCCAGAGTCTACTCCGTCCAGTGCTCGGAGGACTACGAGAACTACCAACGCTATCCAGGTGAGGCTCTGGTCCGCGCCGCTGCTGTGTAAACATTGACTGGGCCGAGATAAAACCACGCCTGCTTCATAAATACCAAATGCTGGTAAAATATTGACCCTGCTCACTTGCCCTCGCATGCAGCGATGTTCTCTGACACACCATCAAACAGATTTTCTGTGAATTATGTTATCATTAAACAAAGTATTTAAACTGGAACTTAAAGGGTTGAAAAGTCTTCAAAACTTGAATTCAAACCATTTTCTCCTGATTCCTGAAACGGTGTGAAACGGCATGGTAGCAATCCACTAGATGGCGACGTAGCACAAGCCTGGCTGAGCATCACGTCACTGTATCTGTACTATTTGATCGGCGGACCAGCTGAAATAATGCAAATACTAACCAGTTTGTTTGTGCACTTAGATACGAGGCTAAAAAGCCAAGAGCCCTCGAACACACCTACATAGACGTGTGTTCACTCATACTCATGAACCGCCACCGTGGTCAGAGCACAGCAGGGAGCAGAGCATCTCTGATGACGTTATTTGTTGAAGTGAAACTTCACTGTAAAGTGAAAAAGTGCAGTTTCCCCCCAAATTGAGCCAAACTTTAAGACTAAACTGAACTCCATTGTCTTGGAAATAGTAGTTTGAATAAACAATCCCAACTCAGAAGCCCTTCTCAGACATGGGATACGTAATATTGCTTTTTATCATTCTGTCCCATCTTTTACATAACTGTTCCTCATCAGTTTCATCATTTATTGGATGAATAATTGTGCTTCTGCAGAATGAAAAGCAGTTCAGTTGGGACTCTCCTTTTAATGTCTACTTGCTCGCATGATGAATGTACAAGTTTTGCTTGGTATTCATTTATTCATCTGCATTGTTGGCATGAAGGAAAGTTGAAAATATGAGGATGTTGAGAGAGACAATGTTTATTTTTACAGACTGACACGAGAGGAATGACTTAGATTTGTCTCCGTCAGCCTGGCTGATGGGCGAGAGAGGCAGATTTATTCATTCAACTCGGAAATAAACAAATCGTAAATGAATAGAAAGGAAATATTCTGCTCAGTTATTGGCATCGGTGCACTCACGACTCCCTCCGGATCCATCCACTGCTCACTTTAAAGCAGACACAAATGTACTGTATAAATGTCCCCTCCCCCCTTAATCTCCTGTGAAATGTGAAACCGCTCTGAGAGCATCCTTGGCAGAAAGAAGAGAACAAATTGGAAATGTGTCTTTTCAAACACATTAGGCTGCTGGGAGTTCAAACGGTACGGCTCCAGTGTCTAAAGAAAACATAGCATTGGGGGGGGGACGCTCCGAGCAGCGACTTCTAATCATCAGGAGGTTGGCGGGAAAGCCTTTTCATTTTCTGGCATTAATGAGCAGAACTCCCTGCGTGGCACTTTGTTTCTCCACAGGGCCTCTTTCTCTCCCTGCTGTGAGGCCCAAAGCCTTCAAAGCACCCGAGGCTTCTCCCACCATTGATTTCTAAATCCTCTCTCGCATGTCTCTCTCCCAGGATGCACCCCTCAGAAGTGTGGCCGCGCGGTCACAGACGCCGTGGTGACGAGGGAGGAAGCTCAGGTCCTCCGGAGGTAAACGCGTTAGTCCTACGATGCGCAGCGCGTCTCTCTCTCTCTGTTCTCCCCTCGTTGTGTCACCTTTCTCTGTCCTCCAGCGCCGTAGCGCAGCGGACTCATTCATCATGCTTTCTGTCTCCGACTCACAGGCTGGCTGAGAGAGGGCTGGCGCTGGCCGGGTCAGAGGGCGGAGTGAGTATAACGGCAAATTCAATTTTGGAATAAACATCCCGGAAAATTCGGGACAGTCCCGACTTCCGTCTAGTTGAACACAGGTGCACAGGAGTGGGGAGGGAGATACTCGTGGATCATTGCTGCCTTATGAGATCCAAACCAAAGTGTTTTGCAAAGTCTGCAGGAAAGAATACGACTATTATTATCACTGCAGTGAGTTAACACTGAATGCAATTATGATCTGTCCTTTATCATCTGAATTTGCCATGGCAGTGTTTCCAATATTCTTTACATGAAAAAATAGTGTCTTCAGTTAAGAGCTATTGCCACCAGCATCAGCTTAGAAATCCCATATTTGTCCCGACTTCACCCACGTACAGCATGCTCCCTAATACACCGACTCCCTGCTGTAAGGAACCTCGCTCGACACTAGGAGGCAGGCTGCCGCAATATGCGGAGCTCCGGCTTGATGAGCAGATAGAACCTGGAGTCGTCTACGTCCAGATGTCCCTGGCATGCCCTACCCCCTGCTCTCCGTCCCCAGCAGTTTAGGCCCTCTGCCTAATAAAGGGACTGTTTATGGAGTGTTAAGACACTTAAGCGAAGTGGAGCAATATTGGGGGGGAGGGGGGGCTTCAGAGAAAATAGCTTATTTTTTTAGCTTGTGAAAAACAGAGCAGGGTCCCAAAGGAGTTGAAAAGCAATAACAAGTAAAGGGCAGAACGAGAACGCCACAGAGGGAGCAGCGATACACTTTGATACAATGACATCAACTGCCAGCGTTTATCAGCCCCACTGACATTTAATTTGCACTAATTCCTATCTGTTTTTTCTTCCTTTTAACGCCTCCAGGCTTCGATACTGGACCTTCACTCTGGAGCGTTGTCGATGGGGAAACAGTTTGTCAACATCTACAGGTGGGAAAGGACATATCGTCTTTGTTCTGTTCGGTGTGTACACTCATTTTATGCCAGCGGGAATGACACCCTGCATAATTTGTAACATTAGCATAAAGACATTCACCAAAATATATGGCGTTGGCCATCAATCATACAGATGCCGGTCCTTGTGAGCTGTCCTCTTCAGTGACCCATACGGCCCTCATTCATCACTGCCACCAGAACCCCAGTTTTCTTCTCCCTCACTCCTCCTCCCTTCATTCATTTCTCCCTCAGTCCCCCCACACCCCCTCCCCCAATATCTCTCTCCAACACGGGCTCCTCAGGGACCATTTGGCCGATTTTAATCAGGAAGCGATGACTATGGCGCTCCCAGCCAGCTTCCCACCATTCACCCCTCATTGGGGACTCCCTCATGTGAAGCAATGAGTCGATTAGTATCTGCTGTGTTTGGATGGCTGGGTGGCACACCCGTCTGGGTAATGGTGCACTGTGCCGTGCAGCGAAACGCTGATTTATGCTAACAGGTCCCATCTTCTCTGCTCTCTTTTTTCTTCTTTCTTTCCCGTGTCTGTGCTCGTGTTTGTGTCTGTGCTCGTGATTGTGTCTGTGCTCGTGATTGTGTCTGTGCTCGTGATTGTGTCTGTGCTCGTGATTGTGTCTGTGCTCGTGATTGTGTCTGTGCTCGTGATTGTGTCTGTGCTCGTGATTGTGTCTGTGCTTGTGATTGTGTCTGTGCTCGTGATTGTGTCTGTGCTCGTGTTTGTGTCTGTTTGTGTCTGTCTGCTCGTGTTTGTGTCTGTGCTTGTGATTGTGTCTGTGCTCGTGTTTGTGTCTGTGCTCGTGTTTGTGTCTGTCTGCTCGTGTTTGTGTCTGTCTGCTCGTGTTTGTGTCTGTCTGCTCGTGTTTGTGTCTGTCTGCTCGTGTTTGTGTCTGTGCTCGTGTTTGTGTCTGTGCTCGTGTTTGTGTCTGTCTGCTCGTGTTTGTGTCTGTCTGCTCGTGTTTGTGTCTGTGCTCGTGTTTGTGTCTGTCTGCTCGTGTTTGTGTCTGTGCTCGTGTTTGTCTGTCTGCTCGTGTTTGTGTCTGTGCTCGTGTTTGTGTCTGTCTGCTCGTGTTTGTGTCTGTCTGCTCGTGTCTGTCTGCTCGTGTTTGTGTCTGTCTGCTCGTGTTTGTGTCTGTCTGCTCGTGTTTGTGTCTGTGCTCGTGTTTGTGTCTGTGCTCGTGTTTGTGTCTGTCTGCTCGTGTTTGTGTCTGTGTTTGTGTCTGTCTGCTCGTGTTTGTGTCTGTGCTCGTGTTTGTGTCTGTGCTCGTGTTTGTGTCTGTCTGCTCGTGTTTGTGTCTGTCTGCTCGTGTTTGTGTCTGTCTGCTCGTGTTTGTGTCTGTCTGCTCGTGTTTGTGTCTGTCTGCACGTGTTTGTGTCTGTGTTTGTGTCTGTGCTCGTGTTTGTGTCTGTTTGTGTCTGTCTGCTCGTGTTTGTGTCTGTGCTCGTGTTTCTTTGTCTGCGTGTGGAACTTTCTGTCTGTGATTGTGGCTGCAGGTATTTTGGGGACCAGCTCAGTGATGTGTTCACACAAGAGGATTTCCAGCTGTACAGGTGAATAAGGAATCTTAATCCAAAAAGTTTTTTTGCACCAGAATTCCATGACATTTTATTTTAAAAAAGTGACATAAACTCAAATAATGGTACTTTGTAGAAGATAATAACAGACATCATTCCTTACTGAGTGTGGCTCACTCTATGACGGTTATAAATCATACTTCCTTAAGTGATTAAGTCCGCTCTTTCAATCTGACTCTCATCTGTCTGTTTTTTTTTCACCGTTTCAGAAATGTACGTGAGCGAATCCAGGCAGTTATTGCTGAGACCTTTGGTTTGGACCCAAAACTGATGTACCTCACCAAGCCCACCTTCTTCTCCAGAATCAACAGCACGATAGCGAAGACCCAGCACGACGAGTACTGGCACCCACACATAGATAAGGTAACGCATAAAAGCAGAGCCGTGACCTCGCTGAGAAGCAGGAGTCTGGTCGATTTGGGTTGCACAGGGGGCGATATTGACGTCAAACAGATAACAATCCGCTACATGAACCTGGGGAGGATTTCTAGAGTTGTTACTGGGAGCAAAAACATCTGGATCGGTGCATCCCTAATGACATGGCTTGGATTACATCTGCTCCCATTAAAAGGGCTGATGGGAAACGTCTTTATCTTGAATTGGTTGATTTAACCTGAAAGCAAAGCGCTCCAGTTTCCAGTCAATCTACCGTCCAATCCTCCCCTTTGTTCATTAGGTTTGTGTAGAAATGGAAACGGTCCCATTTCAGATCCAAGCTCCCAAAGTGAGTTTCCAAAGGGCAGCCGGGCTCACCGTTGCGTACAGTGGGAGGAGGGGGTTGTGTCCTCCTGGCCGGCCGTCCGTCCGTCCCAAGGAGCAAATGTCTTCACATTAGGCATAAACGTCCACTTGGACTCCAAGACTGAAGTGAATTTAGCAGTTAAGAATTCATGTGCTTGTTATGACACATTTCACATAAAATGATGACGGGATGACATTTTGGAGAGACGTGGATGTGAACTGCGACATAACTTGGTGGAGGCGTACAATCGGCAGACGGTAATAGTTGTCGTCACGAAAGAAATCACCCGACCTGCGTCAGCTCAGCAACGAATGCATAACCAATTTATGGAATTTATTATAGTGGGTAACTCCTGATTTATTAGGGTTTCCTCTGATTGGGAGTTTATATTTGTTCTTATTTAATGTTTATTCTTGTTGTCTTACCAAGGCTATAAAACAGATCATTGTGTGAAATACAGCTGACATCCCTGAATGTTTTTGTAAAGATTTATTTTTTATCTACAGGCCTGGGGATGTTATGTTTGGCACCATTCATAAAGCCTTTGAAGCATCTGCCTCAATATTTCCCTCTGTTCCTCTCTGAAATGAGAAAGAGGCCAACAGTCCATATTTACTTTGCTCGCGCTATTTCTAGAAACGTTTCTAGAAAATATTTGTCACCTCATCCTCTCCCGCTGGCCCTCGACAGCCGGAATAATGTAATCCGTAAGGACCCACGTCTCTTCCCCATCTGTGTCTGCCGCAGTTTTGGTGTTAATTGGCTAACCTAACCCTCATTTTAATGTAAATGGCCTCTGACGTGGATTTTCTCCCCATCGATCATGTCTCTGATACGGTGTTATAGCACCAGTCGTAATGGCAGGGATGATCTTGCCATCTTATTGAAACTGAAATATAGTTACAGACGCTAATGTCAAATGCGGTGTTTTTTCTTTCATTCCTGACTTTGTCTTGTCTTGCTGCTGAAGTAAATAGAGTATTCGTCGTCCCTGTAAAATTGCCTTCAGACACTCTTTTCAAGTGATTGACAATTTGAGAAATAGTTTTTGTGTATTTTTGGTAAACCAACCCTTAAGAGCTGCATTTTCATCTCGCTTCTATGTCACATTTGAGCGTCTTTTAGCATCTTTTAGCACATTGTTTTGGTTGTCTGGCCCACAAACTCTGCTCGCATTGACCTCGTTTGTCAACTGCAAAAGGCAACTGCTTTCGCCCATGAAGCTACCTTCCCAGAGCCAAACAGCTGGCAGGCAAAGTTGACGACTAGCTAGTAAACATAGTGGAGCATTTAGCAACTAAAGAGCCAGTTTTTACAGGGGTTGGTAGAAACCAAAAGAGTGAATATTGGACTAACGTCGCTCCGTTTTGCTGGATGTGCTGATTGGAAAACATTCACATTGCACATGCACATGCAACATGCACATTCACCGCAACAAATGAATATGTTGATGATACGTGTGGCCCAAAAAAGTAATCAATGCCGGTGGTGGAGGCTATATACCTGTGTGGGGCTACAGGCACCGAGAGCTTCAGCTTATAAAAGTGGCGGCAAGTCTATTTGGCTTAAAAGTCGAATAGAGTGGATACAAATCTCTTCTTCTCTAATGATGAACTACAATTATTGGACAGCGCGACCAAACGGGGGACCCTTACGAGATGTCCTGGCAGATACAAGCTGATAATTCATATAAATGAATTGTTGGAAAGTTGCACATTGAGAGTGTTCTCTGAACCGGGGTGGTGTTAAGTTCCTTCGGCGACTCTTGGAACTCCCAGCAGTTCACTTTGAGGTGAGATCGAGTGAAAGCGCTGTGTCTGAAATGACTCTCTGACTCTTTGAAAAGAGATAGATCTGAGCATCTCTTATTGGTGCTGTTGTGCAGCATAAACAGCCCACCACAGCACAGTCCCATTTGCGGGGTTCTTTTAAGACTCTGCTGTATTTAATCAGTCCCAAAGGTCTTTTGAGGAGAGCAGTTCAGGTGAGGAGTCGGCCGCAAGTGAGCCAACGAGAGAAGAGCACTCATTACTCTCTCCAACCAGGATGTCTGACAGAGTGGCCTCAAGCGTGGCTGAGCCGCTGCAGTGGCGGGAAAGCCAAGCTTTGGAGGCTCTGTGTGGTCATACAAACACCGTAGCAACATGCCAACACATAGAAGTTGGACAGCACTGTATGTGTGACTGATTAAATGAGACGCAAGTAAGACAGAAATGCTAATAAACAGAATATTACTAAAGCTTTTTTACTGTCTTTTTACTTGGATTTTGAGGTCGGGGGTTGGTGGGGTCGGTGCCGAAGCTTCCGAGTCGGAAATCCGACTTCAGGCGACATTCCAGTTGAGATTTCCGACTTCCCAGTTCAAAAAGGAACGCAGCAGAAGTCCCTTGTATGGGTCAATCTGACCGTTTTAATATCTTGGATCTGCTTTGAGCTGGCTGGTTATGGAATTCCACAGAGGCGTGCCTTCTTATTTACTCCATGAGTTAGTGGTAGCATCATTAAGGCTCAGGGATAGAGTGGGTCGTCCTCTAATCGGAAGATCGGCAGTCGATCCCCAGCTCCCCCAGTCGGCATTTTAATTGCCTTGTTAAACAATATGCATTTAGTCAAAGATAATAGTCTCCTTTTTTTTTTCCCCCTCTCATCAGTAAAACATCCAGTCTTTGGCATGCACAAGTGCTGACCTAAGACCATCTTAGGTCAGCACTTTTGCATGCGAACATCTCCTTATTAATGGCAAATGTATATCTCAGATTAATGCAGACACTGCCTTCCTCTGTCTTTCTCCGTCAGGTGACTTACGGCTCCTTTGACTACACCTCACTGCTGTACCTGTCTGACTACGGCTCTGACTTCACCGGAGGGAGATTTATCTTCATGGACCCAAATGGCAACCGGACAGTGGAACCTCGGACAGGTAACCGTCAGCTGTTACTCTAGACACACGTTGTGCTTTTTTGCCGCTTCAGCTGCAAAGACAGCGATGGGCAGGATATTGTAAATCCAGAATATCGGCAGTAACACCTGGTAACCCCTGGCTTTGTCTATAAGCCTATTAGCCCTCACTAAAAATAGAAAGGATTTTATTATTACAGCCGCAAATTATGATTGCTGTACTCAGCTGCATTATGAATCTGGAGGTGGTTTTAGTGGGCGTAATCCTTTTGTAAGTGGGTAATCAGCAGCTCCGACTGAAGGTTCAGGGGATTAGGCTTTACCTCGCACATAGTACCCAAGTGGTTAGACATAACAGCATCTGGATCCCGCGGGGGGGGGGGGAATCCAGTGGTCTGTGTAGGTATAGAACGTAAATAAAATATGGGTAAGGCTGTGAGTAACTGGACATTGGGGTAAAGGGAAGGAAAATAAGGGAAGTTTGCAAGCTGGGAAGGGAAGGTTTGCAAGCTGCTCGCTTTAAAAGAATGTGACACAATGAGTTTGCCAGCTTGTGTCAGACAGACGTTGACTTGGATGTTGAATCTTCAGCCTTTTTGCTCCTCTGTTTTGACTTGTACCCGCTTTTAAACTTTTGTAAACTATTCAACTTGTCTCGGAGCCAGATGAAACGCAAAAAAACCACTCGCCTTAACAATGAGTTCAAAAACTGTTATTTACAGTATGTACTGTAGCCCTAAATCACAAGTGTGTCTCAAGGAGCTTACAGTCTGCACAACACCCTCTGTCCTTAGATGCCAAATTCCAAAAAGTAATAAAAGGGAGTTGACAGAAGCAGCATTATCACCACACTGAAGTAGGTGGTGCGAAATTAAGGCTGGGCGATATGGTCTAAAATTGATATCGCGCTATAATTTTGAAGCACAGTATTGTATTCGTTTCTAAAATGTCAATATAAATGCTTGTGAAGCACTGGTATGGCAACTGCATAGCATCATTTCAACCAAGCTTAATTCACTGTAAACCACTGTAAAATGTGTGGTTATTTACAGAAAATGCCTAATTCAAATGAATAGGAAATAAATGATCGCATTTTTATTCATAAATGTCCTTTGATGTTTTAATGATGTATTATAAGCTGCTTAGAGCTACTGTTAGGAAGTTAAACGGGTCATAATTCTCTAATATCATTTTATATTGCTGTGAAAACATCTTCTTTAAACGACTGTATTTATTCAAGGTTCTCGCCAAAAACTACATTATTTTACAAGATTTGATTTCAACACATCGTGATAGCGGCATTTACCTTCGTCCGATACAAATTTTTACTGAGTACTACTTGGACGCACCGTGCAAGTCAACGCAACCTCCGTTAACGAGCGTGCACGGAAATTAATTACAATACAGCGACTGTCTTATTCAGTTAGTCGTTCCAAATGTTTTGAAGGTTGTTCCTCCACGGCTTATTTTGGATATGCAGTTGTGACAAATTGTGAGCTTTACGTCTTCCCTTTCAATAGCAGCCGATCGATCGGTGCAGTCTGTTCAAAATTCACACTAGAAGGCAAATTCATACCGGTGATCTTTCGATACAATTTGTACCTTCCACTCCTATGCTAGAAGCTTGGTGACTTGGTGACCTCTTGCAGGGGGCAGATGACAAACTACTTTAGCTGTTAAGCTAACTAGTAACACGCTCGCACGTTAAAAGCATGCTAGCATTAGCCAGCCTCAAAGCTAGCTGGTTTTCTAACTGGGAGTTGGCAATCAGCCAACCTGTTGGTTTATTCAAGAGCCATATTTGTACCATTAACTCTTATCTCATGACTGCAGCCTATGCCTCTTTTATGCAGCACTTTATGCTCCAAAGGAGGTTTCTGTAAAAGTGGAGGCTTAGCACTCATTGCATGGCCTCTGTGGGCACTGGCGCTCCTCAATGAGCAGAGGCTTAGTGAGTCTGTTCAGTATGGAAACAGTCAACTCTTCCTGAGAGCCTTACTTCCACTTTTATCATATCTGACAGCTAGCATACCCTGGCGTCTCCGTTCACCTTGCCCCATCTTCCACTCCCCCTTACCGCTCCGCCCTCCTCCCGTTATCTCACCCATTGTCCAGCATCTCCTGGCCTCTAAACCGACTCCTCTGCCACTTTTAAATGACACCACACACAAAAAGAGCAATCCTTCTCTTTCATCGCCTACAATCTTTCACTTTTCCTTCCGCCTTCACGCCCCTCCGTCCTATGATGGAACGGAGACGGACGCTGACCGGAGGACGTACGGTAATAAAGAGCGTCCGTCGCCTCCTCTCTGCCGTGAAGGCCATCTTGCTTCGGTGAAGTGAGGATAACCTCCAAACTGCAGAGATTATGGTGACAGTGTAATCTTGAACCCAACGCAACCTGCTAGAAGGAGGAGGAGACGGGGACAAGAGAGAAGTAAGGTCTCGCCACGGTCCTCCTTGATTGATTTCTAATTCTCAGCGGAGTTGGAGCCTGCTCGAGATTTCAACTATCACAGGCCTGTCAAAGCAGCTGGTGAGACCCGACCTCTGTGATTCCGCCCGGCGCTGTGATTTTAATTAGACAGGTGCATCGAGCGGGAGATGCCGCAAAGCCCCATGCATTATGCATGAGCCAGCCCAGAGCATTTATTTGTCTCCTCTGAAACACACCCGGCCTCGTCGAGAAACTGTTTGTGCGTCATGCTGGGCCGTTGACAGACGGGGCCTCGGCCTGGTGAGAGTCTGATCCTCATGCCTGGACGGATGATTAGTTCGCTGAGGTAATCACGGCTCTTTGAAGCGACAGCGACGAATAAGGTGTAATTATAACCCCCCCTCCCCCGTGACGACAATCAGGAAATAGCTGCCAGAGAGCAGAAGTCAAGAATATAATGACAGTTGGCACCGGGGGGGTGTCTGGAGTGGAAGTATTGTGCAAGTTGCGGTGGAAGTTAAGAGGATGAATGTGAAAGCGTCTCCTACAGGGCAAGGAGAGAGGCAGTAAGGAGGGTGGGCACAGACAGGAAATGGCTTAGAGATAGATAAAGAGTTGATATGCGATGAAGAGATAGGGTGGTTGGCTGGAAAAGGCAGATCCAAACAGCAAACAGACAGATGGGGGGGGGGGGGAAGGCACGTCTGCCATTCAGAGGAGCCAACAGGGATTAACCTGCCAGCGTAGACGACCACGGAGGAATTAGATAACCTCAGCCGGGCTGCCGCCTGAAGACCGCCAGCTTGCTCTTGGCGGCTGCGGTTCTGCATGCATAGACACACAGAATACAATGAAAATGTCTAAAATGATTCTCGGCACATAACAGGGATGCTTTCACAGGTTGCTGTGCGTCCAGCAGATATGCTGAGTTATTATTTTTATTTTTATAGATTTAACTTTTTTCTTTTTCAGTTTGCTGTTCGATTTGTTTTGGAACACGAGACGGTGTAGATATTCAGCCGAAACAGAGATACGTTGCTTGTGCAGTTAAACGGAACACTAGTTGCAGTAGCGTTAAGATAAACTGATTCTGACTGGTCAAAGTTCAAAGGTCAAGATCCCTGTGGACTCACGTCCGTCCCACTCTGGTGAGCGCGATATCTCAGGAACGCTTTGACCGAATCTCTTCAAATGTAGCACAAATGTCGACTTGTGTTTTTGACCACCAAATTCGAATCAGTTCATTGTTAAACATTGTTTTTGGCAATTTACATGCTAATTTTGACAACTTCACACACATTTTCACACTTCTCACAAAAATTTAGGATAGACGTAGATCGAAACTGCAACTTGGCTTGGTTGGCGGAGGCGTACAACAGTGAGGTGGTAATTGTAGTTATTTTAGTTGTAGTGGTTGTGAAATCAATTTATAAAGTTTTTATCTAAGCCCTGTGTTTTCAGGCTCCGAGATTTTTCACCCGTGATCTATCCGGAATCTTCGACCTCCGTTTTAATCCGACATCACTCCACGTCATCAACCTCCAACTTCCATCCCAGCCTCCCGAGACACACCATGCAGCCTGAGTGATTCATCCTCCACTAATCCATCGTGGGGCTGTGGGAGTAATCAATCCATTGGCTGGACAGTGCGCTGACGTGTCTTGTGATTGTGCTGATGGCGTTTGTGGGCATTTGGACGAGTCACGCAGGGTTCAGCACCTTGTCGGCATTGCGCACTCGTTCCCTTTGGGTCACTGAATTCCTTATGAATTCCTCCACATAATAAACTTCTATCAGATCATTGTACCTCATTGCTAATGGAAGTCTAAATGCTACAGGGCCAAGTAGGGAAAATATTTGCTTGAGCTAAACTCTCTTAAAATAGTTTCCTTAAGCTGAAACACTCAAGCATATTTTATATGAGGAAGATTCCACAAAGATTTCCAATTCATTCCATTGATGCAAAACGGAGACAGTAAGCCTAATACGCAGCGTTTGACAATCATACAAGAATAGTACGAGTGGCTAAGTGGAGCGCAGGGCCGTCCTTCAATCAGAGGGTCGGCGGTTCGATCCCCGGCTTTGCTCGTCGCGTGTCGATGTGTCCTTGAGCAAGGCACTTAACCCCAAAATTGCTCCCGTAGCTGTGCATACAGTGCATGAATGTGATAGAATCTGAATTGTAAGTCGCTTTGGATAAAAGCGTCTGCTAAATGACTGTAGTGTACTGGGATGCCTTCTTCACAACAGGCAGAGTTTAGAAAAACAGATTGTTTCCTGGAAACCGTATATTGCTACGACTCAGGGGAACAAACGAGAACGTTTCCACTTCTATGCGGGTCAACAAAATAGTTTCATATTTGGTCTCAGTCGTGTTGTTCAGTCCCTGCAGAAACCCGAGCCTTTGATATGTAATGGAGTCCGGTATTATTTCAGCAAATTCCATTTCAGCCCTGCTGTCTACATGTCAACCGCGACCTCGATTTGCTCACTGGTTTGCCTCTGTTGTTTAGCCCAAGTCCCCAGGAAGAGCATCGGGCTTTGAAGACAACTTTTGTAGTTGCACAACCATGGAATACAACTTCTAGGTCTGTCTGGTCATGCTGCAAAAAAACGATCTGACTGAATCGTCACTGTTGCACATCTGCATTTTGCCCCGTTGCAAAACAAACTGTAAGGTTGTGAGCACATCAGATTCTGCAGGGTCAGCACGTATTCTTCCCTGCATTCACATAAAACCAGCAACAAAAACAGAGGTTTTCATCAAGACGGTGTACTTTAATAGACCGGAGAAGTTGCAGTTCAGGTTCAGAACCTCAATAGGACAGTACACTCCAAAATCAATATTGGGTGAAATATTGGCAAGAAAACAATACATTTGAAAAAAAAAACAGGAATCATTACCTAGTTAGTCGATATAATCCACAGACATGTGAACAGTTTCATACGAGTATTTTCTTTTCACCAAACTACACCCTGCTAAACGTATCACCGCGCAGAAAGAAGCACGTTTTTACTCATAGACAAGAATTGCTGCGTTAACCCTAAAACTGATTAAACTGATTAATAAAAAACGTCTATTTAAAACAAAGAAGCTTTTTTTTTTTTTTTTTTTTACTCCTAGTCCTGAAAGAAGGTGAGGGTTATTCCACTGGTAACAAACCAAAATGTCTGAATGTTGTAAGGCTGATATTTGTTGGTGTCATCTCCCCTTAACGATTCAAATCGCACGATAAAAGTATCTCCATTGATTTCTGTAGAATGTCCTGTAGAATGCCCTGGAGCGTGATTGCTGGTAGAGTGTGAACCCTGTTGAGTTTCCTCCGTAAACATCCTCCCATTGTGTTGCCACTAATCTGCTCTGCTGACTGACTGCACTGAATCTGCTGGGCCCTTCACAGCAAACACTTAGAACGTTTATATTGACAAATGCAAGGGATTCTTTTTCAAAGATTATTTCATTGTGCAGTTATCTAAAGCTGTGTGGCTAATTTGAGCACTTGGGGGGGGGGGGGGGGATGCCCTCTTTTTCAATGACAGAAAACCAGCCGACCACCACTTATTGTCTTGCCGCTCACATTCTTTTTATTTTTTTTTGTGTGCCATTAATTCTCTTTCTTCTTATTTCCCAGTCTTTGGGTTTCCAGTGTTCCATTGTTTTACTGCGAGCACTGATTTCCCCCGACGTCCTCAGCCAGTTGCTCTGCCAGGGGGATTTACCCTCCCACGCACAAACACAGATGAACACACAAGACTTACGTCGTCAGTATTTCTTGGAGGGAAAACAGAGCAAACTAATTGGCGCGCAACGATTCCAGCTTTTTAAAATCATATTCACATAATGAGATAACCACTTTCAAAAGGCGAAGAACCTGGATGTTTTGTACCAAATCAAGAGCCTGGAAACTTATAAAATATAAACATCTCAGTTATGGTACACAACCGCCCGACGAGCTATGTAAACATCAATGCAAGAGTAGGTTGAGGTCAGAAAGAACCAGACTGGCTGGTAAACGGCGATAGTTCATTAGCTGGCACTGCGAAGCAACGCCTCTGATAAATAAAGAGAGATTACCCAGAGGCAACCTCTCCAAGTTCACACTGTCTGTCCCAAAAAAGAAAAAAAAGCTTTACAAAGGGTTTAAATCACACAGTCAAAAGTATGCATCTCAGCCTTCACTAAAATACAATCCTGGAATAAGTAGAGTGTGTCCTTGCAGGCCCCTTTATCTCCTCAGGGTCCCAGCTTGTGTTGTCTTTTTGGGTCCTCATCTGTCCCTCTGTTTCATGGACAACTCGTTATGATATACTTTGAATGAGCAATTGGGGGATTTGCTTTTTTTTTTTTTTTAATTGTCTCTCCAAGATTGAGATGAGGATACTGCTCTCACGTCTGTGCATTAAGTACAGAGCTGGAGTCAGAATAGTTTAGCATATAAAGTGGAAAAGAGAAAACTTGGCCCTGTTCAGAAATAACTCGAAAGCGCTCTACGATACGATGTGTGTTGTTCGTTCAAGCTAACCGCAATTTAGCTCAAGTCAGGACGTGTTTAGCCTAGCTTAGCATAAAGACTGGAGGAAAATGGGGAAACAGCTGGCATCACTGGGGCTATTTTAACTCCTCCTGAAATCATTTCTGTTCTCTGAATGGGCTAAACATTGGTTGGTGTTTTTTATTTCAATTTTCGCCAGAGCCAGGCTAGCTGTTTCCCACCTGTCTTTATGCTAAGCTAGGCTAACAACGTCGTGAATTTCCTGCATTTTCAAACAAGCGGCTTTCTCCTGCTTCCAGTTTTAATGCTAGGTGAGCCACGTGCTGACAGATCTGTAATGCAGACCTATTATTGATATATTATCTCAGTCTTGGGGAGACGGCAAATTGGCGTATTTCCCAAAATGTTCCTTTTTTAAACCATTTGTTCTCTCCTCTCGTTCCCTCCTTCCCCAGGACGAGTCTCTTTCTTCTCTTCCGGCACGGAGAACCTCCACCGCGTGGAGAAGGTGGCGTGGGGGACACGCTACGCCATCACCGTGTCCTTCACCTGCGACCCAGCGCACGGCATCTCGGACCCCGCCATGCCCTGAGGCCCCCAAGGGCCACGCCCACTGCTCACTGGCGCAGGAAGAGCCCTGCAGAGAGGGCGACCAGAGGGGAGAGACAAGAAAGGAGGGGGAGGAAGAAGTGAGATTTTTACTCGTCACATTGGTGTCCCGCAGCTGCACCGCCAATATCATGTTATTTTCCTTCGTTTTCACTTGCTGCCCCGCACGGATTTTGCTACAGAAATAAAGCACACGCATTCACTTCTTTCTTACTTTTCTTACATTGCAACTTTTATCCAATTTTCTACAGCGGTTTCTTTTTTAATACATTTTTTTTTTATTGCATAATAAATTGCATAATTGCTAGATTTAGTCATGTGTGTATATCATTTATACACACAATCTGTTTCTTTTGATCACGAGGACGGCTCAAGCAGAGATTTTCTCTCGACTGATACCGTTTCTGAGGAGCTTAAGTGGGATTGTGTGTTTTCTGTGTCGCGGTGTGTTTTTCATTTTGAGGAGAGCTGTCAATTCCTTGGTGAATCTCCTTCTGAATCAACCTTTCATCACTTAAGTTCCCACTCACACTCGCCCCCACCTCATGACCCAGGAGGCGTTTTCTTCTAAGAAGAACCCTCTCCTTGTCCAGGAGGGATTGCTCTTTCTAGTATGTTACCAATTACTTCAGTGTGGTCGGTGAGGACGGTTTGAAATAAAATACTGACGTGAAAAGTTCTCGTCTCTTTGCCTCATTTCTTCACTACCTGAGCTCTATGACTTAGAACAAACCATACTGAGCCATACCTAATACCATAGTATTTATGTGTGTATATACCAGTTACACAACAAGCGTAGTGTTACAGTTAATGTTTTGATGTTGTACACCATGTGTTTTTTTGCTGTCCAGACTTTCTTATACAAATTAGCATTTGCCAAAAAACCCGATTTGGGCTGGTATTCTGAACAAGCCTTTGTTTATGCTGTCAGCTGCATCACATAAGTCAGTTTAAAGTACCCGCAGCTGTTTCCATTCTAGAACCATACCAGGGGTTTAGCCCGTTTTGTTGATTCACATATTCGTTAAGTTGCAAACCCTGCTATGACGTTTAAGAATTTTGAAAGTTTTATTTTTTTTATTCTACCTTCTCGAGGCAGCCAACTGCTTTCTTTTGATTTCTGAACATGACAAAAAATATATGGGCAAACGTTTGAAACTTGTAAGAGGCAATCGTTCATCAGTTAATTTGTGTTTCATTGTGGTTCGGAGGTAATGTTTAATATGATTTCATTTTGGCCCACTTGAGCCAGGAAATGGCTGAAAACGTGTTATCACCTTACAGCAGGGTGAAGCGTGCCTTGTGCTGCATTCATTCAAAACCCAGCAGGTTAGTGAGGTGTGGATGTATTTATTTGTGCTTTTAGAATGTAACCGTCCCCAAACAATCAGAAAATAACGTCCTGTGTCAACGGTCTCTTCCTTCATTCGCTCTCTTTAAAGCATCTCAAAGCTTTTCATTGCCATAAATGTCTCTTAAGTCACCATCACGGAATGGAGTATCTATAAATGCTGCTGTAGTGAAACAAATGTCCCTTGCGGGATTAATAAAGTAACTATCTCTCTATCTAGCACAATGGTGACTGAGCCCCTGCATTTGCAGCACTGGGTGTCTTTCCCCAAAAAGTGAGATTCAAAGACTAACCTGCATTTACGCCACAGGTGCCGCCAAAGAAAATGAAACGGAGATCTTGGAGATTGTAGCTTTAACAACATAAATGTGTCAGCAAATGGGGGCTTAATTACACATCCAGCAGACACAGAACATAAGCATTCATTAGTGTTTGTGGCGAATTTGACGAATAGATTTCCAATATTCAACCTCCCTTTGGCGCTCGATTGATCTCCGCCAACTAGAGAGTAGTAAGCCTCTGCGCCTATAGCACAATATTGCTCCCCTCAGCTCCCGAGGGACCTACATTCAGTCAATAGTGCCGAGAGAAGCAGAGCGGTGGTCCTACGTGTAGAGGTGGGCTGTGTGGGTGGAATGGCAGTTGCTAATGCGAAAGTACAGGCGTCGGCGTGACAGGGTCATGCCCGCCGGTCGCATGTGTTTCAGCACCTTGGTGAACGGTTTTTAATCTACTCGGATAATGAGCAGTCCACCTGATGCCCGTGGCTGGTTTTCCCATCACAGGAGTCATCGATCTCTTTCAGTCTTCCAAGCAAATGCTCTGGTCACTGTTAAGCACACAATCTTGTCAGATATTGATCAACCCGGTCAGAGGATTCTTTTTTTTCGGTCCAAACCTCATTGGACGTCTTTTACCCTATTTGTTTACCACTCCTTTAATGCTGTCAAGACGACGGAACCTTTCACGCAGCCTACAAAAATTGTGTCGACCCCATGACCTCAGCTGAAGTCTTCACAACATAAATCGATCTCTCGCCTGCCCACAACCTCGAATCCGCCCACTCCGACGAGGTGGCCGCTGCATGTCATGAAAATCCAATCCGGTTGATCCAACGAGCGCCGTAAATGGTCCAACAATCGGTCTCACAGGCACAGTTTGTTTTTACTTCGCTCTTAAAAACCTGTCAAAACCAGTATGTTTGCTTGGCTACGCATTGATGTCGCTTTAAAGTGCTGTTCGATTCAGGCAGATACGTTGGTTTCTAGTGATCGGTTCGGGAAAATTGATGGGAAATGGGCCAGAGTGGAGGCAAAGTCAGACTGAAGTTGACAATTATACTTTTGAGATTCTTGGTACTGAAGTTATTTTTTCCCCAAACAATGTGGGAATAACTGCCTCCACTAAATGTTTCATGTATTTAATAGCAGATATCAAAGCTTATCTTAATTCAAGTCACAAAATCAAACCCCGACACAGTTTTCGATAGCGGTCAAGGGGCAGAGTGATGACTTCATTAACTTTAAAACTAGCTTCTCAAAGCACAAAAGAGCAACTCTGTGTAAGATGGAAAGTCTTCAGTTTCTGTCGAACAAAAGACGATATGACAGACTCCTCTGATGGCATTTTAACACCTGAAGAAATGACACATGCATTGTGTTCTGTCATTTAAAGTCACCCTGCAGCTGTGAATATCATTTTCACTTCACAATGTCTCCAAAGTGAATTTATGATGTTTCGTCAAAAGGTTATTCTCAAGGTTCTATCTATTTTTGACACCTCTCTTTGTCCTTTCTGACTACAAGCTGTTTTCAGTGGTGGGTTCTTATGTTCACAAAAGTGGCACTCCACCATTTTTATGGATTCAAATCATTTATTTAATTTATTGTATAACCTCTTTTGTGGCTCTGGGGACATTTGGCAAAGTAAGGAAATACTTCAGGGACATCACTCAAATGTTCTCAAAAGACTACAAAGCTTTAACGGAACGCAAGCAGGTGAATTTCTGCAATATGCCGAAGCTGTAAAACCATGAAACAGACCAGAAACAGAAAGTCCAGAAGTATGATAAAATAAGATTTAACTTGGTTTCACACGGGACATGATCAGCGGTCTCCTGGGTGAAAGTCCTGTGTTTGTTTGACCCTACGCTTACGTTCTCGTTCTTTATTCTTCATCAGTTGCTCCGGCTGTCTCATACCGACGCAGATTGCCACTGACGTTAGCAGTGAGACCGGGTTGAAGTAGGTGATTATTTGCAAACACATTATAAGGTGACAGCCTGTTGTGTCGCCCCAGGCAGCCAAGAAAAAAAAAATCGATATCCATAATGAATGCACACATAAGTCTAGTTTTAATGAAACTTGCAGGGAATGCATCTTATTTCTGATTGAACAAAGGAGTACCTCCATCCAGCCCTTTAGATCTTTGCCAGTTTGACCACCTGGTGTCTCTGGCCGCAAGAGCAGTAGCCCAGAGGTCCTCAGAGCGTGTACTGGTGGTCACGTTAGCTGTCAGGGGTCAGCCAAACGCACCGTCCAAAGCACTAAAAGTGAGCAAACTGAAAGAGCAGCGGACTAGCAGCTGGGGGTGGTAGATGCACTGGACCGTGAATCAACGGCCGGGGGCCAGTTAAGAGGAGTAGGAGTGATTAAGAGTGCGCGAGGAGTCAGCAGAGAGTCAATGGCAGTATATATTAGGCAGTAAACGGTGTCTGGAGAAGAGCATGCATGCCATAACTGGCCGTCCAAACTATTATGCAGTTTGCTGCTGCAGAATGCGAGACTAGCCGCGGACAGACACTTCACTCACGGATACATGCCTGTGTGATCCTCCAGGTAATTATAGAGGGATTACAGAGATAATAACTGTTTAGGCTACTGTATATTAAGAACATTTGAATCTGTCTTTGAGGATGAAGGTGTTGCACTGCAACAAAAAAAAAGCGCTTCTCTGCAGCTCAGGGATGAACTGATTTTGCAGGCTCTGGAGAGAAATCAACAAATCCCTCCGAGAAGTCTCATGAATCTTGAATATATGCAGCCATAAGCTGATAAATCCCACACAGAGCAGATCTGGTCCAGACTTTGCATTGAGGAATGGCTGTAAAGAGTTGTCAGACCGTGTGTTTTTCCACAGCCGTGCTGTGACAATGTTTGCAGAGCACCGAGGGGCATTGGCTGCAAAGCATTGATGCAGTTTGTGACATTTTACATGCAAACACACACAAAAGTGTGGCAAAGCGCGCATTCCCGCCTGGGACAATATAGTTGGAAAATGTCATGGCTCTAGATATCATTCAGATATTATTCATGATCATAAGAAATCTGTCGCTGTTCGGGTAACTGTCCAGACATGCATGATATTACCACCCATCACTCAGCTTGTTCTCCAGTCGCTGCCTGGAGAACCTACAAAGGACCGAGTAGCTTCACAGCAGATGTTCGGATAAGACTTCACCAAGTCATCACGTAATCATTTACAAAAAAAACAAATCACATAAGCTCAATGCTATGATAAAGTTTCAACATTGCAGAAGTGTCATCATCGTCATTGAGGTAAATAAGTATAGCCACAGTTCAGTTGAGTTAACAGGGCGTACAAAGCCCAATTGGAAGCGGGAGGAGGTTTTGTCTCCGAGTTTGCCACCATAGTGGAAGTGTGTGCAGCCTCTGTGGGAGGACGCGTGCAAATCCAGTGAAAGCGATTGGCAATTCAGGTGCAGTTCCCCGTCTCCTGCCAGCGGACGCCTTTGCGATCCAGATGTGGGCTCAAATCAGTTCCTCTTCGCTAAATTTAGTCACAAAGCAAAACACCCCTCTGGCTTTACTCAGCATGTGATTGTTTGGGAAATCGATTGTTTTGAGCTTTAATGATGTTGTGTGGTAGATAAAAAGTGAACCAGGAGGAGAAGACAACAGCCCCGGGGGCCCCAAGACCCTTCGGGGCCCCTCAATTTGTATTGATAATTTGATTAGTTGCAAATTTGCTGTGTGCGCACCTGATGTCACAGCGGCGGGAGTCACTTTTACGTGCATATTTGCATAAAAAAATAAATAAACAAACCGCTAGACATCTCCCAAATTAATCTCCAACGTGGCCCTTTCCCCAGACTGATAACGACGAGTTGATAATGAATCCGTTCTTCTTGCACTGACCACGTGCGCACACGCGCCCACCGTGAGAGCTCGCACAAACCGAGAGCTCCCGACTCTCGTGCCACAGACCAGATCCGATTAATGTCCCGAATATTTCCTCGTGCGTGAGCATTAAACCAGGCACTCTGACATCAGATCTATTGGGCATGAACAGGGAAGGAGAGGCATGCGTGTTGTTTTCATATTTCCACACAGACAACACCAACAGTATTGTCTTTGTCTGGTAAAGGGGTCCTGTCTCAAAACCTATATGAGACATTTATTTTACATCATGTTTTTATGATGGTTTTTATTGTAAGTTTTTTTTTAAAGATGCCAAACACAAAATTCAGATTTATTGTCTCCACACTACACGCACACAGAGGGAGAACGACTTCTCTGCTCAGGCAGACATTACGCCACTATACCTTTAGATATGCAATGTTTAGATACTACAGTCCTTTCTCTAAACTGAGTTAGCTGCTGCAATAACCAACCAAGTCGTTGTAGTGGAAACTAACCTATCATAAGCTTTCTCTTTAAATCACGTCTTGTCTCGAACAAGCACGTTTCGGCTTCTGTAATCACCGCTGAGGCCTTTAACACGGCCCTGTACGATCACTTCCTCCTCTGAGGGTTGAAGAGGTGATGGAGCGCGGCAGAGAGAAGTGTCACTGTGCCAATGGGGCTCAATGGGCCTCGGGGCGAAAGCAGGCCAGGCATGGAGGTAACAACTGTCAGTTTTTCCTCTAACTAGAATGAATGTTGTGGTGACTGTTCTCATCCAGCGTTCGAAGCTACACCTACGAAAGAAAATGAGCTGTAATTCCATACGAAATCAAGCAGCAGTGGCGGAGGGTGGATGGGTCAACCAGGAAAACAATCTTCCGCCCAGGAGCCGGCCGTTTGTTCCCCGAGTGAAATGAGAAGTCAACGTAGCAGTGTTTGTCACGTAACTTGCGTATTTCAGTAACGTCACTTCCCTCGTTATTTGAACCCAAATGACGATCTTTTCCTAGGTTTTGTCGCTTAAACCTAACTGAGTTTGAAAATACTGTATGCGTGTAACGAGCTGAAATAGACAGGTGTTGCTGAACCTTCGGGAGGGAAACGTGCATTAAATGAGTAACTTTTCACGATATCACGCCAAACCCTCGTATAAGGACACGTTGTGTCTTGTCACATGATCAAACAGAGACTTGACATTGGACGACTACAATCATTGGATCTGCATATGACAAAAATCACCAAAGATAATAAGAAATTGTTCATTTAATTGGATTGTTTTTTTCTTTAAATACTTTATTAGTAATTTTAAAACGTATTAAGAAGCATATCATGTTGTTAAAGATTGCAACAGACTATTTTATTAAAAAAAATGAAAACCATTATGGAGAGAGGTTTTGCCCCTAGGAATCATGCAAATATATTATTGCAGTTCAACATAATATTACAAAACACAGCATTTAAAATAGCATCACTGTAACCAAACCCCTACCCTCCCACCCCCTAAAAAACGGGAGGGAGGGGGGGGGGGGGGGCAGTGGTGCCAAGCAGTATCTACTCACGCCCCTGCTGAGAAAGCGCGCCGGCCTGCTCGGGCAACACTTACCTATTGCGCCTCCAAAAGCTCTCTCCTCTCTCCCACGTGGTTCGCAAGTCACTTCAGGGTCCCCATCGCCAGCGTCTCGGAGTTGAACTCGAACTGATTGCTCGAGGACGCCGACCTCCCCCACGAGTAGAGGCTGGGCGGCCGCTGCTTGAACGACGACGTGTACCTGTAGAAGCTCCGGTGCCGGTTCTTCAGGTACTCGCGGTAGTTCTTGGTGAGCAGCGTGTAGAGGAACGGGTTGATGCAGCTGTTGCTGTACGTGAGGCTCGCCACCAGGTAGTTGATGCACGTGTGCGTCTGCGAGGCCAGGTTCAGGGGCTCGGTGCGGTACAGCGACAGCAGCTGCCAGATCCAGAACGGCAGGAAGCACGCCCAGAACACCAGCACGATGGTGAAGATCATGATCAGCACCTTCTGCTTGGGGGACCGCTTGCCACTTGACTTGCTGATTGTGGATTTGCGCTGGGACTCCAAGTAAGTGCGGGCCAACTTCACGTACAGGTATCCGATAACGAGCCCCGGCGCCATGATGCTGGTACCGAACAGGACAGTCAGGTACACTTTGTAAACCAGGGGCGCCCAGGTCGGCGCGCAGATCCTCTTCACACCCCCGTCCGGCGTGTCCTTAGTGGTCTGGGCGACCATCACCATCATGGGCACGGTGAGCACCAGCGAGAGCAGCCAGACGCCCCACGCCAGGGCTTTGCGGTAACTCTTGGAGCGCCTCACCGTGTCCAGCGGCTTGGTCACGGCCAGGTAGCGCTCCGTGCACATGACGGTGAGCGTGAAGATGCTGGCGTGCATGGTGAGGAGGTCCAGGCTGAGCAGGATGCGGCAGCCCACGTCCCCGAAGTACCAGTCCTTCAGGAAGTAGGTGGACACCACGAACGGGATGGTGGAGAGGTAGAGCAGGTCCGCCAGAGCCAGGTTGATGATGGAGATGTACATGGAGGTGGCGAAGCGGATCGAGTGGCACATCACCACCAGCGTGTACACGTTCCCCGACACCCCGAGGATGTAGACGACGGAGAGGAGCGTCCCGAAAGTGGAGGTGATGACGAGCTCGTGGTCCACGGTCCCGGACGGCGGACTCGCGTTCAAACTGACTGATTTGTTATTCATCGCTCGCTCGATGATGTTCGTGTGTGTGTGTGTGTTTATTTGTTGTTGTTGTTGCTGCTGCTGCTGCTGTGCTCCGTGCTCTCGGACGGTGCCGGAGAAGTTTGGGGGAAAAGATGCGCACCGATGGCGCAGGTTGCGTCCACTTTGATTTTCTTTCCGCCTCTCCTGCTCTCTGCCTGCTGCTCTTTGCTCCTGACGTCACCACGGAAGGACACTCACTCTGAAGATCTGATATCAGAAAAACAAATATGGACCATGATATTCAGCCGTCTCATGGGTGCAACGTGCACCTGGTCTCCGCTGGGTTTAAATGGAAGAAATATGAATGAATGCGTGTGTGTGTGTGTGTGTGGAGGGGGGGGGGGGGATGTGAATGTGAAAAAAAAAGTTTGGTACCACACCGAGTGCGCACCTGATGCCACAGCGGCAGCGACGGGAGTCACTTTTACGCGCAGATTTGCAGCGTTCATGATTCCAAAAACATAAAAAATAAATAAACAAACCGCTCTCGACATCTCCCAAATTATTCTCCAACGTGCTCTTTCCCCAGACTGATAACGACGAGTTGATAATGAATCTGTCCTTCTTGCACTGACCACGTGCGCACACGCGCCCACCGTGAGAGGCATTCATGTTGTTTTAATATTACACAGACAACACCCCCCCCCCCCCCCCACCCAATATTGTTCGTTTTTTTCTTCATTTCAGTGAGCTCTCATGCAGCCCCTCTTGTCTTCTTTAATCAATGAGGATGTTCTGAGCCAGTAATCATGAGCCAATAATCTCCCAGACAGCGGTGTCCTCAGACTCTATGCATCCTCGGGTGACTGATCTCCTGGATGGACTAGGATACTGTACCATCCATCCTCAAAGCCAAAAAAGAAATAGACTCTGAAGCACTCTGTGTGTGTGTGTGTGTGTGTGCATGTGCATCAATCACAGTTAGAGTTTCAGCTCATGGCAGAGCAGCACCGGAGCGACACATTTATCACTCAGTTGGTTGATGTTGTACTGCAAGTGCGGTGGACAAAAAGGCGAGGTGGCAGTTAACAATGACACCCACTGTACTTTGTTGCTGTAATGTCTGTTTTCAGTTGCATGTCACATCCTCCGTCCTACTCAAAACACACACACACACACACACACACACACACACACACACACACACACACACACACTCACTCCTCTTCCCAGATAAATGACTGAATCAGTTGCTACAGGACAAGAGTTCAGGTACCACAGGAACACGTGTACTTCCTTTGATGTTGCACAGCTCTGCACTTGTCAGGCAGATTCTTACGGACAGTAAG
This sequence comes from Lycodopsis pacificus, assembly GCA_028022725.1. NCBI lineage: Eukaryota > Metazoa > Chordata > Actinopteri > Perciformes > Zoarcidae > Lycodopsis > Lycodopsis pacificus. The sequence continues at coordinate 16,416,785 of CM051708.1, forward strand.
AATCAGATCAATATGAATCTTAATGCAACACAGATTGTGGAGAGAGAGAGAGAGAGAGAGAGAGAAAAGAAGAAAATGTCAGACTGGTCCAGCTGTTACTCTGTTGTCTCCTGCTGCTGATGGCATGAACATTGTGCAATGTGAGTTTTAAAGTGCAGGTGTGAGTCCTAAAAGGCGACTGTTAAAGTATGTTTTGCACAGTTATTTATTTTTTTTTAGATGTGCAACTAATGGAGTACGCAGAAGATATTGTGTGTATCTTTGAGGCCCAGCAAATGTGTCTAATGTATTTATTTTCTCAAAATACATTTGCGTTGTTGTAAAAAGCTGCGCTAATCAATATTATCGAACTGTAAAGCAAGACATCTTTGTCTGTGTGTCCTTCGCGTATCTTGAGAACAGTTCATCGGACTTCACACCTGGCGGGTGGATTGCAGGGGACCCGATGGTGCGCGGTGTTGAATTTGGTGCGATGTGGACGTGTGATATGTCAAATATTAATAAACCTTCGGGGCTTTGCTGACTCAATCCAGCATTTGGTATGCTTTTCTTCCATTTTCTTTAATTGTATTGTGTTAGGTGGATGGTAACACGTAGAAAAGGACACACACACACACATATGTGCTTTCTGTGGGTGTCTTATTGGGATTGGGAATATTTGAAATCAATTTCAGGAGTAACCGTTTCCACATTTTATTCTTCGTGTGCCATGCTCTGTGGGACTCGCACTGGTCTGGTCTCGGTCCAGACTCTATAGCTCTGCCTTGCTCGTGGTCGCGACTTGGCCTCGGCTCAGCTAGTCTTGACCGCAACACTGCCTCCAGTTACTCAGAGCTACCAGAGCTTCATGTTGGACACGATCATTTGAACGATGCGGGGGGGAAAAAACGTGTTAACTTCACCTTTAGCCACCACATACTACAGCTTCCGTGTTGACTGAAAAAGGACGTTAGCTGCTGACCTGCTGCTGATTGGTCAGGGCACAACATCGAACCCCTTGCAAATAGAAAGTGGCTAACATAACACGATGTCAGACAGAATAATAAAGCAAAAAATAAATTGTAATTCAGACAAAAACGTCACAAAGTACCTTTAATGTATTTAGTACTGCTTATATTTACGAAAATAGTGTTTCCAACATGTGTGGACTTTGTGCAAAACGGGTCTGATTGCACATTAAGCATTGTTTGTATGGAAGGAGGCATATTAATTAGGGCGATGCGTCGAAAAGAAGAAAGGGACAGGAAGAGTGATGGGTGAATAGGGACGAGGGGAAAGCATCCGCCAAGTAGAAAGATATGGAATTGTACTAGTGAAGAAGAAGAAGAAGAAGTGCCATCTCTATCTGCATAATTGAATTGCAGAATGTATCTTGTCTCTCAGCAGAGAAGCAGTGAAGCAGTGAAGGCCAGGCTCTATTGTCAGACACTTTTCAGCCTGACTTATGCAAGAGGGGATCCATTCAGCGAATTCGTACTCGGGAGGGAGGCCATGAATCATAGCGTCACCGTGACAATATGATATGTTTCTCCTTTAGAAATTCTCGGCGCAGTGGCACCGTCCGCTGGGTCCCAATGCCAGGCGCCGTGGTAACGGTTCCGACAGCAGCAAATGACATCACGTCTGCCGCGTCTTCCGTGTTGGCGAGTAGAAAACGACATCTGCTGTTTGATCATCGCAACACACACGTTGTGTGTGTGTGTGTGGCGGCAGCGGCCGCAGATGGAAATAAGATGAGGTGTTTGATACATTATGTACAAGGCGCTTGATATCCAGATTGTGGAATAACGCAGGAGTGCAGTTGTGGAACGGTCAGACTTGTTAGTTTAAAAAAAAAAAAAACATTTCCACAGAACTCACTTTGGTGCATTATGCAACGAAGAGTTGTGAAGAGGACTTCTGTGTAGGAGTGTGCAAATTCTAGTTTGTCAGTATCTAATTTTACAAGATTCACTGTGCATTGCCGGATCAGACTGCGTATAATATCTTCAGATGTACAGTATGCCATATACACATCCACCTTTTTCCTGGGTATTCTCGGCTCACGTCCACTCTGATATGCTTTGTAGTGATATTCGGCGTGGTCCTTGGTAAAATCCTGCAACGCAGTGTACATTATTTTTCTGTTTCACTGTGAAAGACCAACAACACCTCCATGTCGTTTCAGTTCCTGCCCTCACATGTTTCCCGCCTCCGTGGTTAGCCACGCCTGCCCTCAATTACTCTCCTGATTTTGCCTTCCGTCAACTCCCTTGCAGTCAACCGACTTCTGACGATGTTGCGTACGTAGGTGCACAATGCTACGGCCCGGCACTGCTAATGTCACTCATTTCATCACCTAGGTAGCAAAGACAAAAAAAAAAAAGATACGCGGAGAAAATCTCACAAGCTTTTCTGGCCGCTGATAGCGAAGACGCCCTGACATTGCGTTTATGAGTGCAGGACAAATACATCCACCAGATGGAGACCTCTGGGGTCCATCCCAAGTGTCTGAATTGCATCCCCCTTTCCCTCACTTGCGACCTTTCCTTGCGCCTTAGTCCCTTCCACCAGGGATGCATGGAGAGACGCAAGGAGAGAGGAGACAAGGAAATATTTTTTAGCTTTATTTATATATATATAGTGTTTCGTCTTTCCAGCTCTCTCTGACTTTAATTGTATCCATAATAAAAGTTATTGAGGGAAATATCAGATCATGAAAATACAAATCTTTCTAATAAATGAAGAAAGTTGTTTGTGGTCCTTTTGTTGTTCAGTCTACAATGAACATTTATTTAAACCAGATAGTGAATCAGAAAACCAATCAAATATAAAGCTTGAGTTTAATCTGCGATCCGTCTTCACTGTTTGCATGTTTAAAAAAATTCTATCAGTCCGATCGGCTGCAGCGTCCAATCACATGACTGATGCACAATGAGGGGGCGGGTCGTCCATTAAAACACTTGCCTTCTCTTTGCCTGGTATTGTTTGCTCTTCTTGCACTGATTACCTGTGTGTGACAGCCTTGCTGATTGGTCTCTTTGTTGGCGAGGTAGAAAGGTGAGTCTTTCTGTGTGACATCTGAGGCTCACATGGACCGGGTCTACGTCGTGGTGGTGTCGACACTCGTTTTCACTGATTGAAGTTACAAATGAAATCAATTATTTTCTCCTGCAAGAACCACAAATTGTGTTTCTTGACCTGATTTTTAAGTCAACTTGCCCTTTTTCAGACCCTTTAACCTTAAAATCAGCTTTCTTTAAACCACATTGTTGTTTCCTTTCATCTAGCGCACCCATGAAAGGGGCGAACAGGAAATGTGGCTTTTATTTGCAACACAAAGGGCTTGAGTGATTTCACAACAGGAGTGATTGGTGTATAATTCCTCTATAATTATGTACATTGGTCCATTCACGAGTGGCTTGGAGTCTATCCGAGCACGCACAGCATTCGGGGCAGGGCACTACTTAGAAACATAATAAAGACAAACACGCTAACAATCACACTACACATTATGGCAATTTGGAAAGGTGGTAGAGATAACAAATGACTCATAGTTGATGTGTTTCAGCCTGTATCCTGAAGAAATTGTTTGACATTTTTGGTAATGAGCTGATTTGCATTTGCTGTTTGTGTGGTAAATATGAAGCCACAGTCAACAGTTAGCTTAGCATAAACACCGTACTAAAAGCATGGGAAAACGGCTAGCCTGGCTCTGTCCAAAGTAAATGCTCTTTTTATATTGGGTTCATAACAAAATCATTAATGTCAATGTTAATTTGTGTCAAATATCAGAAACACAAGTTTCGTTATACCTACCTAAACCCATATTAGGTTGTCCAGACACATCCACTACACCGTGTTAGTTTCTTGGGATCCACTTGAGCACAAATTGGCCTAATTCTAGCCTGGCACCGTCAGCAAAGCCATGCTTCAACGACAGACAGTAGAAACTCTAATTCAGCCGGCAAACCACAGCGCCTCCCACTCTGGAGCGGCCGTCCACTCTCCTCCCAGCTGTCTTGGGCTTACATTCCCTGAATAGCTGCACCAATTATCCCCAGAATTGTCTCATCATCCTTCAGGGCAGCAGCTGTCAATTATTTTAGTATTCTACCGATTATTCCATCAATTAATGAACCTGTGGGACGACAAGTTTCTTTTAGTAATGGCATCACTCTGGGAATAGTTTCAGCCCTATTTTGGATAAGAGCAGGTTTGGATGGTGAAGAACGTTTGGTGCATCTGGAGTTGACTTTTGTTCATCTGGACTTTTGTTATTAACAAAAAAGTAAGAGAAACTAGAAGAAGGTTGAGAGAAGGTTGCTGCATGAGACCCGTTGTCAAAGTGAAACCAAATATCTATAATCTCACAAAATAAATTAAATGTTCAGTTTACCCAAATCACAAAAACAACAAAACACATTTTCTGACTTACGCCGTGTGATATGCAGCCGCTGGTGCAAAAGAAATCATCCAAAAGGAATCTGGGCTCGAGTTTTCCCGGGGGCATGCGACTTTGAGACCAAGTGGAGGAAAGGTTTATTGATGAGAACAAAGTCATCATAGCACGAGCATGAAGAATGGTGGTGGCAGCATGATGCTCTGGGGATGTTTGTCTGCAGCAGGCTCCTGGGAGACTTGTGAAGGTGGAGGGTAACATAAAGGCAGGAGATAAACCTGCTGCAATAACTGTCACTTGGGAGAAGATCTGTCTTTCAACATCGCTGCACATAAAGCTTACGCTGCACATGAATGGCTTTGAAGAATCAATAGTAATACGCTGGAGTGACCAAGTTAGAGTCCAGACCTCAGCCAATTTCAGACTTTGTGGCTGGACTTGAGGGATGTTCACTGACTGCTAGTGCTAGGAAAAGAAGCCTGAATATAACGTATGATATCATGAAAAATCAATATGTTAAGACTCTTGTATTTTGGGTGTCTTGAAAAAGGACGACCTGTCATTAAAACATAATCCAGGATCATTTCATGGCAAAGTATAGAAAAAAAGATGAAATAGTGTCTCTCCCTATACATACAGTGCAGTCAAGCGTTGAAACACATCCTTTATGTTTACATTCATCGCATCAATCAAGGTAAGACCTTTTTGTTTGAATTTTGTTGAACTGTGCCAAAAGCATTGGTTTAGGTGTTAAGGTTAACTCACCAACGAATTCAAGAATAGTGGAAAAATGACTGTGTCCAGATGTGCAAAGCTGATTCACATCAATTCAACGGTGCCTCTCCTGAATAATATATATCCTAATATAACTCAGATCACGATGGAGAGATTTGTTTTCACTTTTTCTATTCACATATATCATAATATTAGTAGGCTGCACAGCAGAGGACCAGGCAATTCTGTCCTTCACTCAGACATCAACACTAACCCCAAAGGTTGAACACTTCATATCTGACCAGACTCAACTGATCCTCAGGGGATGTTTTCCAGACTTTGATTTCATAGTGGGAACTGAGTTTAACAGATGGAGCCTGGTATTGTGAGACCATCTGTGATGAATACACTGTGGAGGTCCAGATGAGGAACCATGTCCCGGTCACTTTCAGCCTATGGATCAGACTGGCAGCTAGTAGATACATTTGTGATCTGACTCTACCGTTCTCTATTTTGTTAGCTGGCCTTATTTCCCAAAGGAATCACTCATGTTTCCTGAAATGGAAGTGATTGATGCGCTTGATGCACACGGGAAATAACCCGAATGCACGCCTGGCATCCGGTTACGCATGTCGATCTATAGGTTAACCTACGGTCTATATGTGAATTAAACATGTTGACCGATTGTGCGGTTAAGACAGGAAGCATCGCGGTGAGCTCTGCGGTGCTGCATGGGCTCGATATGTGTGCGAAACTGGTCCGGCTCTTGTTCGGGCCACAACTTTTGAACAGAGAGAGAAGCCGTCCGTAAACAAAACGGCTGGTTCAAGTTAAAATCAAAAGGATTTATCATCCAACAAACGCAAAAACAGTTACAAACCGAATCACACTATTAATAATCGAATGTTCCATGAGACCAAATGTGTTCTACCCGACAGACCGGCGTGTTCCAGTTAGCTGTCCGGCAGGAAACAGGAAACAAGAGGTCTAAAGCTCTTCAAAGTTCCACTGTCCTTGAGTATCTCAAAGTCTCTGCAAAGTCTCATAACAGCTCAGTGATTGGCTGAGATGTGATAAGCTCCTCCTTGGCCTATGACTCATTCTTCTGGTCTGGCCTCCTCCTTCCTTAAGGCAGCATACTCCAACGTCCTTGCTTGGCACACATTTTACTCATTCATATGGTCCTGAAAACCCTATCTCACTTAATACATTTCAGCAAATCTTCTTCACAGTGTTTAATACATTCAATGATTACACCTTTGGTTTAAAACGTCTACAAGGAAACATATTGTGACATATAACATCCACCACTCGGAGTGCTTCTAAACAGAATGCTTTTAAACTTCAATTTCTCACACTCTTCTGATCGGCTTTTAGACCGCCAATCAAGCGATTGGGAAAGAGTATCGGCTGATAGCAATCGGTCGTCGGTCAATCGGAACACCGGTGACCTGATTAAAATGCGGTAATTAATTCCCGTAAGCCAAAAGAAACGCAAAACGTTCAAATTGGATGGATATATGGCTTCGAAATGCGGCACCAAAGCGCATCCAGTCAGCGGAGCATTAAAGGGAAAGCAGTTCTTGTGTTTCGCATCATTTGTGGAGTTTCGTTTTCTAAAAAATGAACCGGTTAATTACCAGTTAATAAGTGTCGGGCTATTGAAAGCAGAACATTTACCAAAACAAACCAGTACCATGCTGTTTCCAAAATTGTTCATCATGTATAGCTGATATTAAAAAATGAAGGATTTTCATACCACTTAAATCAGATATTATAGACTTTCAGCCAGCTAAGGTTCTGTATTCTGTGACAGTTGCTTCTCTTTCTGACTGGATTAATACACCCTGCCTCATCTTCAGAATACAAAGAATGTAACTGGCAGTTCAGCTTTATCTTCATAACTCTACACCGATATTGAGTTGGATGAACTGCTAAGCAGCTCTTTTTCTTTTAACTTTGTCAGCGGGAACAAGAGGTAATCATGTCGGTATGGCCATACAATCAATGCGAGAGCAGCAATAGGGCCTTCAGCTAGTTTGACACACGGAGGAACTGAGCTCAGCGTCCCAAATGCCCCAACAAACCTGAATTCATGTTTGGACTGACCACTTCAAATTGAAGCAAAAAGCGTTATCCTCCCTCTTCAGGCTTTCTGTTATACACAGTGAGAAATCCCTAGAGGCGGATAAGCGATAACATGGAATACATTACAGAGCACTGCTGATTTCTTTTGAATGGTAGCTTGAAGCTTGGTTTGATTGAGGGTGTCAGCGGAGCTGTCCTCCTCTCTGAATGATGCAGACGCCCCCTCAGGTCAATCAGCAACACGGCGTATTATCGCTCCATGAAGCGCTTCATTTTTGGACCGAAATGTCAAATCACTTTTCTCCGGCTGGAAATTGAAACATCTTGTTACGCTCCATGAGTATAAGGTCAAGGGGATGAGGCGAGTTACAATGTAAATAAACCCAGGGAACAAGAAGCATTTCAGAGTTACTGAAATGCTCACAAGGCAACAACTGAAAACGACTTTTAAAAGGAGAGAGACGCTAATTAACTCGAAAGATCGCCATACGACAGACTAACTGGTCACGCTACCAACAGCAGCACACATGTCTTGAACGGAGGAGTTCACCACATCTGACACACACACAGCTTGAACACTGCCACTTGGACCACAGGGGGGTGTCTTGTGTGGATCTCCCGGCCTTTTAACCACCAATCGCCACCATCACACGCTGCAGCAGCTAGGCAGGGAAAAAGGGTGGCACCTACATAGAGGGGTCCAAATAGGGATAAAGAGAGAGAGAGCATAGAGAAAACCACACCACACGTAACGCAATAACTAATGGATGGATTGCCATAAGTTTGGTTCAGATACTCATGGTCCCCAGAGGATGAATCCTTCTGACTTTGGTGATCCCCTGAATTTTCCTCCAATGCCACCAACAGTGTGAAACACATCGATTTTGTACAGACATTCACGGTGCCTAGATGATGTATCTTATTAATGACTTTGATACAGCGACTGAGGCGTTGGAGTACCCAACTTTTTGTAAATGATTTATATGATTATATGATTTATATGATGGTCACATTAGGTCAAGTAAATAACTGGTATGAATTTTGATGTTCGTCCGTCTTGATAAATGTGTCATGTGATAATAAACAAACCACCATTGTTCTTGCATTGGTAACAACCCTTTCATTTATATATATTTAACTAAATTTCCCAAAATGTACCTCATCAATTGCTACTCATTGGTGCTCTCTTTATCCCTGTCGTGCTTATTGTTCTGCCTCTGTGCGACATCAATTATCTGAAGACACAGCCTGTAATGTCAGTATGATGTCAGCCCACTATGGCGTTAATCAGTGCTTTTGGATGGCAAATCACTGTTTCAGGATGTTTGCAAGATTGGCAACTATGCATGTTTCTTTTATTTTATTTTACTTTTGTTTTGGATTACGTCACTTCAAAGACATCTTTTCTCTTGGGGTCATGCCCTTTCCTCCTTTAAAGCAGCCAGTATTAATTGGTGCGTCTCTCAGTGTTCAGCCTTGCAACAGTACGCAGAACAACTTCTTCAGCTTTGTGGTGTGTATCGTGTCAAGGCTGTTGATGAGGCTGTGGAGGATTATAAAGCAGCACGGAAATGACACCAATCAGGAGTTGGTGGGTGAAACCAGACCATCCTCTCCAACATGTTTCTTTTTGTCCAGGAGATACAGCGAGGCAAGATGTCTATCATCTGCTATCAGACTCTACTCTGCTGTAAATAATCACTGTGTCTGGGATATTAGACACTAGATATTAGAACATTGTTAGAATCCTTATGCGTCATCAAGGATTGGATCAGAATGCAAAATTAGCTTTTTCTTTTTGTTGAGTTTATTGTTAAGAACACCCACTGTCCTGTTAACTGTCCTTGGCTCACCATCCAACGATAACAATAAAGCTACCGCTGAGAAATGAGCCCCTTAAGTTATTATACCGAAGCAGTGGAGGGTATCGGGCCCACTTCTAGAAATAGGTTAAAACAGCTCTGTTTATGGTACAGAGAAAGTATTGTTCCTGTCAACCATTTGCTTTTTATTGTGAGTTCACTTCAGATGTCACCAAAATGTTTCTTCTTTAAGTCCCCGATGATCTACTCTTCAGCAACCTGATACCAACCGAACCGTTCCACCACGAGAGTTCAGTAAAACCGGGATTTTAACTTGGGTATTGAAGGAATAGTTGGAAATAAACTTATTTGCTTCTTTTCGCCAAAATGAAAGGCCGCAACCTTTTTTCCGTGAGACGAGAAACACTTAATCATGTTTCGCCATTACTGCTAGTTCAGCAATAAGATCTCATCTCTGAAGCATTATCTCGTAAAAGTGGAACATGACAGGAGCTCCATAGATCATTTGGTTTCGTTGACGAGGTACACGTCCCCATAACTAATAGTCTAAAACAGTCCTGCAGTACATCCCACCTTCATGAATGTCATTTAGAGAGGTACTTTATTTATTCAGTGTGGAGGCTGTGGTGCTGAATTGTATTGTTATAAACTGAGGTGTTTATGTAGTTTATTCTTATTGATATAAAGGGTCCAAATTGACTTGTTTTTGTTTCATCATATGACCACTGCTGCTGTGCAATTGTCAATTACAGCTGAGAAGCCCTATTTTTCTCACTGCATAGGCGCATAGACAGTTATGAACACACCATTCTTCACGGTACAGAGGCTGTCCCCCCCCGAAGGTGAACTGAAAATGACGCCCTTGAGAGGGCTTGTATAATGCTGCTGCTGTTTTACATGGCGTGATGATGATGTATGCTAATACTGGCAGACTGCCTGAGATCTAATGCATATCATCAACATATTGTCACGCCGCTGCACCAGCCCCTCTCTCCGCTCATCTGTTCCAATTAATGTTACATTTTCACAGCATTCATGAGCTCCCAGAGCGCTACAAATGCAGCCCTTCGGACTACAATTAACTTTATTTTCCCTGATATGAAGAGCGTAACTAAAAGCCACTTTGTACCGCGTGTTGCGTGCAGAAGTTTGATTGACACGCACCACCTCTGTCCGAGCGGGATCAATCACACCCTTGGAAATAGCAAATTTGTAAATGTTCCACTCTTGACAAGCTCCATCTTGTTAGTGCCCGTGTTCATGATGTGTGCCTGTCCGAGGAATGATGAATGAGTAAGAACTATGGAAGTGAAGTGAGAGCTCAATACATGGCTTGTGCATGGGGTTTTAAGGATTTCAGCGTGGATTGGGTAGATGTCCAGCCGTGTTGTAGCATGATAGATGAACTCTTCACTGTAACCTTTCCACCAGCTTACTACGTCAGCTCAATTTCTAGGAGACAGTGGTTGGGTGTTGCACCCTGAGCGCTAGAGATCAGCAGAAAGTATCATTTCAGCTTGTATTACAGTACTCGACGAAAACTTCATGGATAACTGCAACTGCATACAAAACAGCACGACCCAGCATACATTAATTAAAAGAGCCAACAGCCACGCCAGAAGCGCTGTGAGGCTGCAGGAACTGAGGTAAAGAAAGAGGCAAACTTCCTCAGCAGAATTACAATTACAGAACAACAGTTTTCAGTGAGTTCAGGGTTTTGGTCTCCGATGAGACTGCTGCGCCCAGATGCTTCTTTAAACTTTGTCTCATCCAGAGAGTCTCACACGGAGTTCTGTGTTTGAGGCTCTGAAAGGGATACTACCGTCAGCAGAGCAGCAACGCGATGCAAAGCAGACTGTAGAACAAGTCGATTTTTTTCCTGAAATATTAGGACTTTATTCTCAAAAAATAATCACTTTATTCTCAAAATATTGATGATTTATCCTCTAAATCTCAGAGAACACATACTGTATATTGGATTTTTGGATTGTGCAGTACGTTTTGAATCTGAGCAGAAATCTTGCTGAAAGACATGAGATTTTTAAGTCCAGGGGTTTATAAAATAATAAAAATTCATTCACGTGTCCCTGGCATGAACAAGTGCTACATGCAAATAAAAAAAAAGGTTAAAGACACAAAGCGGAGTAAATAATGCCTGCAAGGAGAATAAATACTGGACAATTATTTGAAAGCAATAGAGAATGTCAGAGTTCCAGCACATTTTCATATTTTGCATTGTCACCTGGCGCCTACATTTTGTGTTTTCCGTGACACGAATAAAAACCATCCATTGTCTCTCTCTTATCCGGTATCGGGTCGCGGTGGCAGCAGGCCGAGCAGGCTGACCCAGACTTCCTTCTCTCCCGCAACATTTTCCAAACTCATTCTGGAGGGTCCCGAGGCGTTCCCAGGCCAGCCGGGAGATGTAATCCCTCCAGCGTGTTCTGGGTCTTCTCCGGTGTCTCCTACCGGTTGGGCGTGCCCGGAAAACCTCCAGTGGGAGGCCCCCAGGAGCCATCCTGATTAGATGCCCGAACCACCTCAGCTGACTCCTTTCAACGCGAACAAAGACATGTAGACCATAAATTGGTGCATAAAAGTCCTTGACTCTTAACTCCCAGACCCCTCACTTCTTACATGCAGCGGAGGTTACGTTCATAGTCCTATCCTGGCACAGTGGTATCCCTCTCTGGCCGAGGCTGACCGCCAGCAGTCTGGTACATCAGGGCGATCCGCTGACGAGGCGGTTTAATTGATCAAGCACCAATTAGCTGCCTGATCTTCCATTGAGGGACGTGACCTTCCAACGGCGCGATGCCAGAGTCGCACCGCGGCAGCTAGCGGTGAATTGCTGTCATCCTCAAGGTTGTGTATGATCCCTGTGTGCCAACGACAGAGTGATCATGGAGGTTTAGCTGTCCGATGCTGGGAGGACTGCTTCTAATGAGATGCCTCTACAAAGAGGGATAAACTGCAGACTCGCTGGCGACCACAACCCTGTGAGGTGCATGTCAATGGAAGCGTACAGTGATACCTGGCACGCCTGTGTGTGTGCAGCGGTGTAGAACATCAGCCGTCACTTTTAGTACTAAGTTCAGAGTGTCGTCTAAATCTTGTTATCCTGAAATTATAAATCCATTATCTTCCAGGCATAATGAGAAAATGATCTTACGTGATCCATATCGTGACAATTTAATTTAATGATGTGGTGCGACCTGACCTGAGTGGCTTCTGAAGTGGTAGGAGGCAGACACGAGAGACTTTGTTCCAAAAGCAAAAGGTGTTTTATTCATAAAACATCCCTGCGACACGTGTTACCAAACATATAGACAACCAAAACATTGAACTTAGCTTAATTGACCAACCCTTAACTCATCTTCCAGTAACCTGGTCTACGCACTGGTCTACGCACTGGTCTACGCACTGGTCTACGCACTGGTCTACGCACTGGTCTACGCACTGGTCTACGCACTGGTCTACGCACTGGTCTACGCACTGGTCTACGCACTGGTCTACGCACTGGTCTACGCACCCCCTTCTGTTCAGTCAAAGTCCTCTCCTTATATAGAGCCTCCTATCAGCAGGATATAGTTCCTACCATGAGTGCAGGTGACACCAATTACTGACTCACTAGTTAACAGACCAAACTTATAATTTACAGCACCCCTTTAGATAGCCCACACTTGTTTATGGTTTACATTTTGCTATACACTAATATCAATGTAAAACAACTCATAACCCACCTACACTCTACCGGTACATACTCTACTTTCCCCCCCATACTTGGTCTGACCCAATGACGTCACAGATGACGTCATCCAGTGTATAAAAAGAGGAAATGGATGGGTGCCTCCCCCTTTAGCCCCTGGAACACATGGTGGGTATGGTAAGCAAACAATTGACAAGCATGGTCAGATTTATAGATGCATACACTATGGGACAAATGGTGTGTTCTCACCCACTTTGTCACAAATGATCATTTTTTTCTGTCTAAGTGACACTACACCACATCTTTCTCTCTTTTGGAAACTAGCAGCAGCCCTTAAATCTGATACCGGTGCCAGGTTCCCCGGCCAATCTGCCTCACAACCTTGTTGAGTTTTTGTAGATTTGTATGGAGATGGAATTTTCCTTTAATTAAGTTTCTTTCCTCAAACGTTCTGCTGCATCAAGCTGTACATTGGCTTCTAACCTTTGCTTTCAAAAATTGCTCGCTCTGGATACTCTGGAAAGAGTCCCGCACATCGTCGGCGACCCTCTTGCAAAGCACTGGAAAGAGTAATTGAGCGCTCGCGTAGTCTGCTGAGTTGCAGCTAAGTTGCAAATGCATAATGTGGCAGTTGGACAATTAAAATAGAAACAAAAAGTCAGCCGCTGAACCCACAAGTTCTAAAATAGAATACCCAACATAAATTGGTAACTGTGAAACCCTTCTGAATATAGTCCTGTGAATTCATTTCACAGTGTTAAAGCCTTTGTTTGCAATAACAGTTAGCAGCTTATTGGGATTCCCATTGCCCGTTCTAATCACCTCAGCTTCTGAGAAATCATGTTTTGTCAATCATTTTGCCAAGGCCGACGGTTGTAAATACTACAATAAAGTCATTGAGCCTCATCCACTGTTACCATGGAGAAGAGGCCATTCAGAAGCATGAATCATGAGTCGCCTAAACACGCCGCCATATTTGCTGAGTTTGAGAGTGAATCATTGTGTTTTCAGTTTTCTCAGCGTTATCAGCTTCTATACCCGCCAGAATGTTAGGCTCCGTGATTGAATGCTTCTTGCTGACACTTTGGGGGTCTTGGTTAACGTTTATTTCAAAGTTTTTATGTCCACGAGCTGGTACCGTCGCCTTTTCACCGAAAGAACCTGGTCTCAAGCTTTTGAACTATTATTTGAACTAGTTAACCGTGAGAGTTTCATGCTCATCCAAGTCATAGAAGAGCTCCTACTTTTCAAGTCCGTAGCAGATTTGGGATTTGTTGAGTGATTTTTAAGATAGGACGTCACCACTCTGAGTTGATTAGGCATCATATATTATATCATATTAATCACATGACACACAAATTAAGGCAGGGAAGGAGAACCCGTTGAAAAGATATACACTTGTCTGACTAATGTACACTGTGGGTGTAGCGGTCTCCTTCCCTACCACTGTCTGAGCTGTGGCTTTTGAAAGGGCCGCTGCATTCTGGGCTGAACATCAATTGTGATTGCTTTAAAGAAATACAAGCAAGCCAGAGTGTTTTTTCCCCTCTATACCAGAATATAAGAAACACAGATCACACAAACACAGCAGCTGAGCCTCACGTGTGGAGCCAGACCTTTCTCTAGCGCCGACACAGAGCTATGGAGGTTAGACTAAACCATGCCAACATTAACATTCTACATACTCTATGAATACGTGACTGCAAAGCAGAAGGAGCACACGTTTCTGCCATATTTAATGACATTGATGCATACAGCCATATTTGCACAAGGTTAGGAATGAACCCATAAAAAATACGCGCGTAACCTCAAACGCGACATACCGAGGCGTATTTGCATTTTCAGTCCAACCAGACTTTTCTAAATTTCCCCTCAGGGATGATTGACATCGTGCTCACGCATTAGAAACGGGAAAGTCGTGTTTTTGTGTGACTGGAGGAAAATGGCCGGGCTATTTTTGGCCACAATCCACTTGTCAATTTCCTGTTCCAGAGTGCATCGGCTGATCGAGTGATGAAGCAGGTAATTGCAGGTCAGAGTGTTGCGGTGAAAGAGGTCCTTGTGGTGGAATTGGTTGTGACGGTAGGAAGCGATGCATTGTTAAAGAAGGGCTTCTATTGTCATATCTCCGTGTAATCTTTTCTGGCCAGACTGGATCTATTTTCATGTACGGTTTTCACCTTCACAGGTAAATGCGGTCAACACACGTTAACACGAGCAAGCCTCCGTCTGATACATCGTATGAGTGAGATTAGAGGATTCTCTCGTGTATTTACGGCTTATTAATCCTCTTGTGTGCTATTGTGTTTAAAACATTAGCCAACCAGTTAAATCTGACAACCCAGTATTTTACATACATGTTAAGGAAGCTATCGTCTCATATGTTACAGCAGTAATGGCTGCCAAGACTTTTGTCTCTCTGGGAATGTGCAGGTCAGTATTTGGTGTTGCTAATTGCTAATAAACAAGTCAACTGACAACTCCGTACTTCTGATGAAGAGATGTTGCTCATTTATGACATTATGCTGAGCGCAGCATAAGGACACTTCGAGGATGGAGATCTTGTGTAAAAGTGTTTTTTAATGTGATTTAATTAATTGTTACTGACGTAAAATTAAAATAAATTGAAGTCTTATTTGCAGAGGTCTAGTACTACATTGAGAAATCAATCCCACACGTCTCTGTTTATAGGGAAGTCTGTACTTAATGCCAATTAATAATTAATTAAATACAAAACAATGTTTACTATATAATATATATTAGTGGTGGGAATCACCCGAGGTCCCACAATATTTTGTTTTCACCATAATTATGTCACAAGATCTCATTGCGATTTTTTAAACATTTTGCAACTCATACGTTGTGATTTATGACCTTTTTCGACTGCAAATGATGCAGTTTGTCGATATCTGTTTGATCAACTGAGGTTACTTATTCTCTCTGTTTATCCGACTTCAATCATTGTGGGGGAAAAAAGCGAGGAAAAAATCTAAAGACTTTCAAAAAAAACCACCTCCAAATCACAGAGGGACTGATATCATGACTTGGTTATTTGCAGTGGAGCGTTTACTTGAATAGTTACGGACATGGCAGATCACACACGACCTCCGCAAGTATGACAAAACACTAAAGGTCCCCAGGTAATATGAATTATTATTAGGTAATACTAGCTACTAATAATAGCTCAGCCCTAATGCATTACAGCAGTTGAAATGTCAATGACCAGCATACTAATTTAAATCTCATCAGGCAGCTCAGCTCAACCCTGAATCCAATCACGAGCAGAAATGCAATTTAGAACAGCCTCTAACAATTAGATGGTCAGTTCACCCAAATGACAAATAAACAGGTTTCCATTGATTAACCCCTTGTGGTTTTTAGCCATAGACGGGTGACAAATTAGGCGGAGAAACCTGAATGAATAAGTGGAGACACATAACGAATACAGATGATTCTATACAAGGCACAAAAGGTCCCTTAATGAAAGTGATGTTGATGATATGCAATGGCCTTCACAGATCTCGGCCCAGGATAGATTTTGAAAAAAAACGTGTCAGACAGTGCTCTCCATTAATTATCAGGACACCAAATAAGGGAATATCTATTGGAGGAATGATATTTATCCGTCCTGTAGACTCGCTCACAGACTAACGGCAGCCATTACTCTAACACGGTGGACTTGACTGGAGTTTCACCTGTAAATTTCAAAGCATTAAAAATGTGTTTTTGTAGAAAAATAGGCCTCTAGTAAGAACATTTTTGTATTTTTACCCCAAATTACCCATCTCCATACCGACAAACATTTCAAATGTTCATTCAAATAAGCATACATTCTTCTCCTTTTAATCAGTTCAGCACAAATGTCGCCTGCTTTTATAGTCGCCCAGAGTGCAGCCAGAAGATGTGCAATCAGAGCCTTCAGCTTGGCCTCTCGATGGTGGAAATTGGGGTCTTGAAGCGGGGGGTCTCTACTGTCGCTGCCTTCTTCATTTTCTCCTCTCGTCCCTGACCTCCAGAAAACACTGAAGAGACCAGCACGCACTCTCATCCAGCCATGACCGGACTGAAGCTACGCTTCAAAAAGCAAGTCGAATAATCCCAGCCGGGGACGTGGCACCAATGAGCGCTTACATGAATCTCACAATTTACATATCAAAGAAGAGCTTGGCGACCTCTCCAGCACACTCATAATGCCAGAGCAAAGCAACGGGTTAAGTCACTAATTGCTAATGTAGTTTGAGCATTTGTTACCATTATGTGTGTGTGTGTGTGTGTGTGTGTGTGTGTGTTAAGAGTAAGGAAAGGAAATAAAGGTCTTACTTAAAGGTAAGATTACATCACAGTTACTTCACTCTTGACTAAAACAACGGCCGGCATGTTTTGAAGGAGTCTGACTTCTACTGTACATATTACCAGCCATGAGTCAATTAGTTCCAGTCTAACTGGCGTATCAAAAGATTGACTCTTTGACATGCTGCCAGATCAACTCGCGAAGAAACCACTGATCACACTCTGACGCGCGTCGCTGCGCTTTAATGGGTCGTTGGCTCCAGTCCCCGTGCGCACACGGCTGTCTGTGATTATACACAATAAATGAAAGCAGCATAGCTGTCACTTATTTAGAGTAACATAAGCCTCCTCGGCTTCCGTAATGAGACACAGCTCCAAGTTAAATGGAATATAGTGCTGTAATTTAAAGAGCAATTTCAATTTTGGTGTGACTAAAGAAGCTGGAGAACCATCAAAATCTGGAATGAGATAATCCCCACTATAGCACCCACTCCTTCTTTGTCTCTGATGAAACACTAGGATGCAGTCAGAGGGAGAAATCAATGAGTTAGAATTCAAATACATTTTAAATTGACCTTGAATTGAACCTTTTCTTTTTCTTTTTTTTTGCCAACTGACTTCCAAACACACGCCTAGCGAATGAAGACAAGTGCTGTTTTAAGATAACTGAGCTGGTTTGCCCAAATCACATTTCACTGGCTAAGTGTTTGGATCAGAATTAGAATCAGCTTTATTGGCCATGTATGCGTACGCATACGTACATACACAGAATATACAAATAAACAAACAGAAACATGGACAACAAAGTAGAGCAGAGGTAAGCATACATTTAACTACTATGAACAACAACAATGACTATGAAATGAAGGTAACAGTGCAGGATGAGTCATCATGAATATATTTGGGGTAAAGAGAGGGATTCTGGTTGCTATTTATGCTTTTTTCAAATTTCCAACGCCGACGTGACAGAATAACTGTTGGAAAAATTAAGACAATTGAGCAAAGTGAAGGCAGCACGTGTGACATCAATAACCAAATTATTTAGTCAGTTTTTGCATCATCATCAATGACGTGACTTTGACAGACAGTCGTCATCGAGACAATGTTTCTCCTTTTGCTCAGTGTGTGTCTGTCAACACATTCCTTCATTCAAAATGTATTTCACTCAGCCCTTGGGTTTTCTGTTCTGCTCCCTCTGTGTCTCTTTCAAATGAACTGACTGGTTTCTGCTGGTGGGAGATCTGTGTGTTACTGCCTGCTGTCCTCTCTGAGACCCCTTGTTTCCTACCCACCCCATCCATCACCACACAGGAAATCCAAGGCTACTCTCTGGTATGGACTGCCATGCACTCCCACCAGCATTCCCAGAACTATAGAGCACATAGAACGGCTCTGCGTCCTCAGGCTTCCTGTCTTTCATCATACTGCTCCTGAATGTGAGCGGAATGAATCGGGCTCTACTCATAAAGGTATTGTCACAGATAAACGCAGGTATACGGCGTGTCCTTTTTAATATAAAATGAAAAAATAGAAAGCATTTGTCTGTGTACCTGGACTGCCCTCTGCTATACATTTGACAACAGAACGTACACAATTTGATCGGTTTGGACCTTCTTAACCGGAGCTCTTTAACCGGAGCATGTATGCAGTTCACAGTGATCACTACTTCAGATTTCCCACTTAAAATTCACGATAATTTCTCTGTTTTAAATGGGTCCTTCATTTTCAACGAGTAGACAAAGCAGACAAAAACGGGAGCTGATTAATGTAAATTTTGTCAGTTGATTTGACGATATCTTACATTTCTTCTTTATAGCAATAACAACTTGACTAAGTAAGTGATCTCTTGGCAAAAATGTATTTTCACTTCAACTGAACAGGTCCAATGTGTAACATGCACAGACTATATCAGAAGTGGACGTAATGATCGTTACAGTATCTATCTGTTGGTTTGTGGACTGCCGTTTTGCCGCCTCGAGTTCGGCATTTTGGTCGTCGCCATCTTGGTTTTTTGCAACGAGTGAACGTAAGCGACCATATTTCGACGGTGAGCGACCTGTCAATCACAAGCCAGCCCTGAAGCATAGCCTGCTTCATTGTCTATTTTACTGTAAATGGGACCAGTACAATGTTTACTGAGGTAATAAATCAACCCCATCTGATAATAACTGCTACTTTTTTGATAAAAACAAACAAAACAAGAAAAAAAAGACAAAACAAAAACATGCAGCACCAAGGGTTTAGTGCAACAGGTGTCTGCTGTCAGGCAGACATTTTCGCCTCATTTGATATCTGGGACACGCAACGTTCCCGCGTCAGTGTGCTCACAATATGCTAATTACAGCACATCACTCTCACCGCGACAAAATGTGACACTTTAATGTCGTTCAGTTGAGGTCAGCCTCCAACATCATTTCAATGTTTCATTTAATTCAGAAAAAGGCGGTTCAGAGCGTTTCAAAGTTTCACACGTTCCTCTTTTGATACTCTTCCCACTCTGCAATCACGTCAGATGTCTGTGAAACGCAACCGTGCGAGCTTAAAAGGGAAAGGAGGGTATTTGCTCATCAGAGCAGCTCTAAAGTAAAGTTGCACCTCTCTCGTTAACTGAGCGACAGGTTTCCTTGAGAGAGGATCGTGGGGAGTGCTGCACAAGTATTGTGTCAACTTTTCTATTTTTTTGTCATCATTGTTGTGCATAATCACGCTTGTTTTTCTAATCCTCAATTTGATGCAAATCCAGTCACTCTGCAAACCGCTGCCTCCTTCCAGAGTGACGCCGGTGGTTTGTTTTCTGCCACACAATCAATTCCGAGACTCTGCACTCAAAACAATGTGTAAGTATCCCCGGTGCACACTTTTTCCTGAAGGAAGACATATTGCCTCGTTTCAACCCTTTCTTCCATCTGTTTATTTTGTTCCTGTTTGTCTGCCTCCATACGGTAGTAAAGGGACTATATATCCCCTATAGGGGGAAGAAAACAAACAAACAAACAAAGTGTTACGTGGGTGCAGAAGGACAGACGCACAACCGCTCCCTCTGGGAGAGCTTTGTGTAACTGCTCAGCCCGGATCGTACATGCTGTACATGCTGTACAGCCCTGACTCTTTGTTCTGGCTTCATCACGGATGAAACTTGTTATTGATGAAACCTCGGATAGGCCCATTAGCTTTTGATGGATGATGAGGGAAATGCAATGTTGGTTTGATTCCTATTCAACTACAGCGTGGACCCTCTTCTGAAGGACATATGCGGTGTACAGTGTAATAGAGTGCTGCATGAAAGAGCCCGAAAACATGGAAAGGAATCAGCGTTTTTCCACTTCCAGATCCCCCCCCAGTCTCAATGTCAGTGTTTTTTTTTTTTGTCAGATGCTTGAAATAAGTAACCTGACCCGCCGGATACTGGCAGGTGATTGTATGAAACATTTGTCAATCCAAACATGGAGAAACGCCTTCAGTGCCATTCTTTGCTTTTCTTCTCGTTCTGATGTAACTGATGCTAATGCAGCATCTCCGCTAACCTCTTCAGGAGCTGCCATTGTTGTGCTAAAAACGATTGGTCATCAAGATACATTTTTCGGGTGTGTGTTCCGTGTGATATGTGATTCTCATGAAAGCTGCTGTGTAAGGTACCAACATAATGTCTGTGGTTAAACGCGAGCTGAAGAGATTTTGAAATTGAGTTCTGCAACATCAATTCTTCAGTAAATACCCCTCTTCTGAATTTTGAAGCCGTTACTTGTCGTTAAAAAGGCGGTTGCTAACAAGTGGCTAAATTAGACGACTAAAAGTCGTCCTGAAGATGACGTGAAGTCATGTGACCGTGTTGTCGTTTGTTTATCCTAACGTTAGCTTTTTACTTCTGGCGATTGCATTCACACTTCTGCAGCAACTGTACGTTGAGACGATTCAACTCCTTTTATAATGCTGCTGAAGGAAAGAGAAACGGGAGTAGAGGTAGAAATTACAATGCACATCGCGAGCATAGCCGATGGGATTTCCTTGCTAGGCTGCATAAGCGCGGGGATAATCACGTTGAGGCGGAAAGCCGCCGACCCACTGAAACAACAACAAAATAAACAGTTGAGGTTGCTGTCTCTGTCTGTGCATGCTAGAGACAATTATTATTTTCCTATACAGCGGGGGTATTCAATTAAAATCCATCAAGAGATCATTCACTCAACTAAGTAGATAACAGCTGTATTAACGTCTGTATGTCGTCAACAACTGACTGAAAGTTCAGTTGAATAATATTTTAGCAATATTTATTGTCATTTTTCAAATTGAACTGGATGAATCATAAATAATACAATATAGATATATACGGGCATGTAATTGGTCGGTGTGTTTCCCGCGCCGCTGAACAAGCGCCGCAAAGGCTGGAAAAGCTGCGCCGGTTAAAATTGAAGCTCTTCGTCAAAATTGAATAAGTATCTATTATCTATCGGTTCTGGGTCTGGATACAACGGCGTCTGGGTCTGGAGTCGTACCGCGGTCCGCCTATTTGTGACCCCTGCTATACAGTA
This sequence comes from Lycodopsis pacificus, assembly GCA_028022725.1. Classification (NCBI taxonomy): domain Eukaryota; kingdom Metazoa; phylum Chordata; class Actinopteri; order Perciformes; family Zoarcidae; genus Lycodopsis; species Lycodopsis pacificus. The sequence continues at coordinate 16,438,319 of CM051708.1, forward strand.
ATCGAGGTAAATATCCCATTTATCATGGGCTATGGAGGTAGGTTTAGTTCTAAGGCTGCGTCACACACAGAAGCCAACAGCAGTGTGGTGTCTTTCTCAACTGACACTTTTACTGCTCTGGTTGAGCAGGTTGATGTCTTGCGTTTTGAATTGTTTGCGGGGCAATTTCCATTTAGGTTATTGGGTTTAAGCCCGGTAATTCATCTAGATAATAGCTATAATGTTAGACCTCGACCGTTTGTCTTTCTATTATCTGATTTGATGCTTTTTGGCTTCCTAGCTTTCTTGCTTCGATGAAAATGAGAAGATCGATACCTTTCTCTATATACGTTGAGCAACATAAAACACTGCCACTTAGCTTAGCTAAGCATGCCCCTCCAAACCTAACAGCCCAGTTTGACCAAAGAAAACATCCGAATTCAGTCAATGGATGAGAGGGAAAAACAGCAGTACCCTGTTCATGTGCTTTATTCTCCACTCTCTGCAGTCATCAAAGCGATGGCATTGTTTTACAGCCCCACAACAGGATCTGGCGCCTCAAGGCTCTCTTCTGTGGCCATAATTTGGTTTTCTGTTTCCTGTGCCTTTCAGACCCACACTGCTCTCTTTTCCTCTCAACCAAACCATATTTCATTAGCTCCTTTCTCGTTTTATTAAAAGACTCTTCCATCTATTTATACCGCAAGCCCCGCAGCTCTGGATGAATCGCTTCCGAGCTCTCGCACCGTGTTGGACAAATGCAGGTGCCAGACTCAAGAACCGAAACCTTGCACCTGTGCAATTACACAAAAAGCTCCAGTATAACACGGACAGATGAGTGCCACCTCCATTGTCCTGCGCAGCTTTATTTTTTCACGTCAAGTCTTTGTCACGTCCATGACTGCCAACTGTCACTCAGGTGCTCTCGGGGGGGTTTAACACAAGCGGTAGTTGAACCTGTCAGTCATTTCTGTGGCTTGACTATTGAGGCAAGAGGCGACCTAGTGGATAATGGCAGACAATGAGAGGGATATGGATATCAGAACATAGTCCTTCCTGCCCAAGCACTGTATTATCTGGGAATCACTTTTGAAAGATGCACACAAATGTTGCAACCACTGCACACATTGTGGTCGAGGTGTAGAAGTTGTTTGTACGACTGACTCACTGTGAGGAAAAACACGACAATTCATTTTGTAATGTTCTTGTGCCTTGTATATATGCTGTCTGATAATGCTGTGGCGTTTATTAGTCATAGATATTAGACATTGAAATAATAATTATTGGGATAAATTGACCATATACTTAAAATCTGAGTATTTACATTCTCAACTCACAGGATATCACAACTTAATAAAGTGGCAGTCCTAGGATGGAAATCATTAAAAGTAAAAAGAAAAAGGCGTAAAGTTTGTTGCGCTCTATAATCGATACGATGTGTTTTTCGGGCCGTTTGGTGTTTTTGGTGTTTTTGGTGTTTTTGGGCCGTTTGCAGTGTGAGACTTGGTGACAGCCGCTGTGGATTGAATGAGGTGGCAGACTGCTTTGGATGGAAAACGCATTACGTTGACTTTGTTATGATGTGACAGATGTTGTCAGTGATTCGCAAGACTGCACAGTCTGTCTTCACATTGCCCTGCAGCTGATAAATAGTTGTAATTATTAAATCCGGTATTGACACGGCTTCCAGTGAGCGGAGTTTTCCCTATGTAGGCTGTGTTCTAATCCCTAAATATTGTGAATGTTTTGCATCGGACATCTGGCATATTTTGCTGGAAAACGACAGGGACGATCGGTGCGACGCTGTTCTGAGACTATTGGAATTAAGTCCTCAACTCCAGCAAGAGCTGTTCCATATCAACTTTTGGAAACATAATTTGGTTGTTTTCCACGTGAATTCTTTCATGATGTGTGTATTCTTGATTGTTTCCATCTGTCGAGCAATTTTTTTGACATTAGTGTATATTTATTCTGCAAGGAAAGGAGGATGCGGGTGGTTATGTAGCTGCTGGGCAACATTGGGGCAGGATTAGTCATAAACCGCGACACTTTGCCTGCTGTTTGAAAATTGTATTAAAATCACTGTTTATCATCCCTCTGTCTCCCCGTGTCGCTCTGCGTTTGGGTCCATCCCCCTGCTACCATTTTTACATAAATCCCTGACACAATCTTTTTTGGGGGACTGCCCATTGTTCCGATGGTGCATTATTTAGAAACCCCAATAGTCTGAAAAATGTCCAATTGAATTAAAAGCCCATTTGTCCGACAGCCCGTTATCCTTAAAACAAACAGCTCGTTGTTCCAAAGGCCCACTGCTCCGAAAATACAAGCGGTCACTCCAACAAACTGAATTATTTAACATTGTGATGTCAATGAGCTGTTAGACAAATGGGCTTTTCATTCAATTGGACTATTGGGGTTTCTGTTAATCCTGAACGCTACGCGTTTGCTCAAGTTAGAGAAATGTATCAGCAATGTATTGGGAGGATGTCACGTTACAATAAAAGGTTTTCCACCGCCATGCTTTCCTCATTTCAGGAGATGAGTAATGACAATTTAATACACCAGAGTATGGAGACCCGAAACGATAACATATCTAATTATAAAGCAAGGAATCCCTGATCGTGTGTGCGAGTCCTTTGCATGTCTCAAAAACGTTCATCCGATCCATTTCACACTTGGCGGGTGTATAGCTGGTGACCCAAGGACGTGCAGTGTTGAAGCTGGTGCCATTTGGAGACGTTTCAATACTAATAAACTTTGAATAAACAATGTAGCTCTGTGGCTTCAGGGCATTGACTGTAGTTCACTTCTGCTGCATGGATGCTGGATTTGTTTGGAGTGTTAACAATATTGGCTCTTTGGACCAAAGACCAGTCTAATAAGTGTCACATCCCCGAGTCACACTGAGTAAAAGCGCAGGCCAAATAAGCCTTGGCATATTTGGCCATACTATTCATACGGAAACACAGCCTGGCCTCATCTACCTCAAATGAGGTCCACTTATATTGACATGCTTAGTGGACAGGCTCAGAAATAGCATGTGGTTCAGTGTATTAGGTAGTTCAAAGGACTAGTCATGGAGTCATGGAGAAAATGAAAGGTGTATACAGTGGGTGGTACTTATACTTAAGTGCTGTACTTAAAGGGACAGTTCACCAAAAAAAGAAAAACATATTTATCCTTTGATTTAGTGTATCAATCTAGATTTTGGTGTGACATTATCCTCTCAGGACATCAGAGCAACTTATAAAAAGGGATGCACAATGTTTAATAGCAGAGAAAAATACATATTAACTGATTCATTAATATTTCATAGATCTGAGATGGATGATTAACGGGTATGCCTTAACAATTATGTTTTGACACGTTCATTCTTGGCCTGATGCGTTTCTGTGGCAGGTGAAAGTAGGACTGGGTATGATTGATGGGAACATTATTGGCTGTATATTCAGCAAATTCTTTATAATGGATGTTCCCAGCTTTCTCTTGAAGGGCAGCCGGTCAAAATGTCCTCAGGTGTGGAGTTGTAGTGGGCACATGGTTATTTTGAGGCGTTTGTGCAGATCTCTAAAGCAAGTGATTTGAGAGGGAGACGGACAGAAAAAGGAGAGGCATGGAGGTGAACTTGTTCGATCTATTGAGGCACAGCTCCTCAAAGCGTAATCCAGCAGTGCACCGTTGGTATTGACCAGAAGCAGTTTAGCTCTCAATGTATTTGATTCATGTGGAAAAGGAAAATAACTTCTTATTTTTGTCTTTTATGGGGCTCCATAAGCATTTAAGCCAGACAATAAATCAAAGGTTCTTGGCTAAAACTCGCCCAAACCTTGCTGCTTGATGAATTATTGCACTTGAAGAGGTTCACAAGAAATAAAAAAACATCTGAGATCATTATCAAGAGCTGTGGAATGAACAAACCCGTGCTTTTGTAATAAATCACAATCGGATATGATCTGGACTTCTCCAAAGCACATTTCTGGACAAAGGATTAAAAAATGTGCTTTGAACTGCCGTCCTCAGCGCTTCTAACTCCAACACCTTCTTTTGTGCATCGCTGGCCACTTAATTAGTTCCATTTAATCGGCCAATCATGTGGCAGCAACTAAATGCATATATAGGAGCTTGCAGACGTGTCCAAGATTCAGACTTTTCAACTGGGAAGAAGTATGATTGACTTTGACCGTGGAATAATTGGAGCTGCCAGTCATGGCGACTATTTCAGAGATGCTCTCCTGGAGTCTTAACGACACAACGGTCCCTAGTTCACAGAGGAAAACAAAAAACATCCAGTGAGTGACAGTCCAAAAATGCTTCATAAAAGGGATAGTTTGGATCTTTTGAAGTGGGGTCGTATGAGGTACTAGTCAGTGTATTTACCTTCAGTAGATCGAGAAACAGACAGCAGCACCAGCACAGAAGTAAAGAAATGTGCTGTTGTGGACGTGGACAGCAGCAAAATGTATTTTAGCCATGTAAAAAAAAATCAAGTGTATGTTCAGAATATTTTCACCGCTTTCCCTTGATGTCAGATGGCTCTTTTTGACGTGGAATTGAAGCAGTTATCTTTCTTCAAAGCCACAGGACTCCTTTGAGAAAAACAGTAATTTTTTACCTTGCGGAACACGGGGAGTTGCTGGTATCATTGTTATATCAACTCCGTCTGAAACCTCAGAGAGAAGAGAATTGGAACATGTTCTGTCTGGGTAAAATCTATTCAGCAGCGGATTGGAGTCAAAACAAAGCTGATTCCGATAACTGTCACTTCAGCTGAGTAAGATTGAGTTGCCTGTGATTTCTGCCATAATTTACCCACTGGTGTTCAGTCCAGTTATGGACACATGAAGAGAGAGAGAGATGAAAATAAACATAAATAACATAAATAAATAAGACTGTGGTTCTGTATTCAGGTCGTTTTCTTAGCTTTGGCTTTCCAAGCCTTTAGAGCTGCTGGCTACCAGATGTCCACCACCCCCATCCGTGCTTTGTCTGGATGAATCTTTATCTACTGAGAGGGCTCGGCACACTTCTCGGAGCAGGCAGTAAAAAGACAACTTTAACGTAGTTGGGTAGGTCGGTGAAAGGAGCCCAGGAATTTGCTCCAGCAAATTAATATCACTTCAGGTGTAAATTGTCACGAATTGGAGATGAGCGATTGTTCAAACGGAGGCGTGACATTTAGCAGTGTGAGAACGATGGAAAAAAAGAGGATATAGTTCCAGATCTAATTCTGAGCGCTTGTATCAGGATGCCGTTTTCTCTCTTTGCAGTCTCTTATTTACACGCAGACGTACAGACAGACGCTCATCATACACACACACACACACACACACACACACACACACACACACACACACACACACAAGGTCGGATAAGTCTCACCATCACTCCGGAACACCATCACCGCGTCTACTCCTTGTTATAAATGTGCAGCCCTTTTTATATTTCCAAGATGTTCTTCGGGCTTGTTTGACTCCGTGGGTCTTCAGAGGAAACCCAGAGGGCCGCTGCTGTGAAATCTTGACACGTTTCAGAAAGAGAGAGGGAAGTGAGTTTGAAGAGCAACTTGCCCGACCCCGATTGTCCTTCCATGACTCCTTGCAGCATTGCGCAGGAAGAAGCTGCCAGATTCTCTCGCTCCTCTGCACCTTTTGTTTTTGTTTATTGGAAGCGAGTCATTGCTTTGCACTCAGTGTACCATTCACAAACGCATATCTACAAAGGGAAAAATGGGTAGCACTTTATAATAACTACACACTATGAAGCATTAGTTAAGTATGAGTAAACACTTAATTCATCATTTATAAAGCATTGTTCCTACATTAATAATTCATTAATATGCAGTTATAAAGGTTTCATTCTTGATTAATAAGCTCGTCCATTATGTGTTTCATTATTGTGTACTTTATAAATGATGGATTCCCCATTTGTAAATGAAGTATTATATATTTTACAAACCAATTATTAAGGAGTTGTAGATGATTAATAAGATCATTTATAAAGTGTTAGTAAATGATTAATAACTTATTTAGATGTACATTATTCATGCATTTATATATATAATGGTTAAGGACTATGCTAATATATGCTTTATAAATGCATATTAATACTGCAATTCATGATTAATTCATGATTTATTAAGGTAGTTACTACTCGTTAGTAAAGTGTTTTATGTGAGCTCATCTAAAGTGAGGACTATTTATGCAACTATTTATGCCTTATTCCTGAAATTTATGCCTTAAGCATTTATAAATGACATTGAAAGGCCAGCAGTGCCTCAAAACACAGGCAAATAGACACAACACAAAGTGATCAAAAACATATTAATATTTATTGCAAGATGCAAACAATATACTGTTAAATACAAACCTCTCATCCATTAACCAGGAGCTTTGCATATTAGTTTACATTTACTTATTTAATTATTAATTTCATACCAAGTATATCATAATACCATCCATCTTGGAGTTTTCCTTGAAGATAAGTCGTTACTCTTGGGGATACATTTTCTAGAAAAGATGAAGGGATGTTTACTTGCGTTCCTGAAAGAGTATAGTTGTCCGTAATCGGATCAAGATTCAAATTCCTGAGGGTTTATTTTGCCAGTGGTTGCAGGTGTGCTCTGCGTGTGGAACCCTTGCCTGTCTTCCCAGAGACAAAGGTTTTTGAAAAGGCGGCAGAGGATACGCCCAGAGGAATTAAGATCAACAGCACTATGCAGCTGATGGCCAAGTGTGGCTGCAGTGGCCGACTTTTCCACAGTCCTGCTACCCGTCAGGAAGAGAATCCAAAGAGCTACAACGGTAAAACCACCTGCTACTGGATGCCTGTTGGAGGTGGAAGCAGAAGAAATGGTAATGAACATGAAAAATGGGGAAAGTGAGGCAACTGTAGGTGTGAACACTGGATAAAGTCGCAGAAAATCCCTGAATTTATCGCGACCGTTGTTTGTAGCTGACATTTATGACAGACGTCACTTGGTGCTATTTTTACAGCAGCGATTCCCTGCAGGGAGGAATATTACAATGTCCATATTCATAATGTCATCCTTGTTAGTAAGTTGGATTGTAGCCAGATAGTAGCTTGGAATCACAGATCTGACATTTGGTGGCCCTGCGGGGAGGGTGGAATAAAGGAAGGAAGGGTTGAGGGATTCAGCTCAGCTTTGAATCGAAAAATAATTACTGTATTCCTTCCACATGATTAATAATCTTGGTAGTGGCGCGTGGAGCCGTGGCTTCCCCACGTACTAGAGGTGATAGAAGAGTGTGTGTGCGCCCCCATGATTTGATAATGATGAGCCAATTAGGACGGGAGGCCGCCCCATCCATTCCTCCACAAGGATCGATAGGAGGCCAGAGAGCGCGCAGCCCGAAGCACATCGCCACCTGCTCTCAACCACTTCACATTCAGCAGCACGGTTGGGGTATTCTGCTGCTCAGCTGCTCTTCCAGTCACTGATTTTAAATGCCAACACCAACAGACATCAACAATACGAACTGATGACGTCTTCTAAGTTAATGCAGTTCACTGTCAGGGTTCCCACTTTTTTATTGAGCCCATTTTCCAGGACATTTTTTGGTGATGATCGAGCTGGTATGGCAGAGAGGGGGATCGCACCATACGCTAATATTTTCCTCTCTGTGGAAGTCTGATTTAAAACACGTGCAGGCTATAACTTATCTTGGAAATGCTCTTTTACATGCTTAGAAATTAGGACAAATCATCAGAATAATAGGATAATAAAAAAAGATACCACAGTTACCAGCCAGCAGTGACTGATATTTACATTTGAAGGGTAATGTACTTATTCAGCAACAGAGCAGATTCCGTGGCGACGTTGGGTGCCATACCAAAAGCGCTCCTTTTTAAAGGATAAATGGTTTACGACAAGAGTGGAATTTAGTCATTTGCTCTCCCTCACTCCAGTCAAAACTCTTTTTTTGTAATATAAATGTATCTTTATTTTACTTTTTATTTATTCAGAAGCCTTTACTGTGATTGGAAATCTGTTAAAGTGTCCTGAGTAGCAAAAGCAGTCACTTAGACAGACGAAAAAACAACAACACAGCCATTAAAAATAAAGACGTCGTAAAAAAACGACTCCACACAGCTTGTCAAGTGTCAAACATATTAGCTCTGGAACCAAAAATGTCCTGAAGAAATATTTTACGAGCCCTACACACCTGATTACGTTCTCGCTGCAATCAAACTGCACTGGGATTGGCTTGGAGACGGTCAGCGATCGCCTCTGGCAATTTGTCTCAGACCGGTTGTTTTGGTGCACACCAGAGTACGATAACTGCCAGATGTTGGCGCGTGAAAGTACCCAAAAAAAAGCACCTGAAGTGGACCAAAACAAGAATCGCCCGGGGCACCATTTTATATTGGAATTGCTGTTTTTTAGCTTAACCGCTTACTTGCCAGGTAAGCTCATTAATTTAGATAACTTGCAATGCAATAAAACGAACAAAAATTAAACAGAACTGTAATCATTACCTCCCAGACTGTCGATAATGGAAATGAACAGCAGGAATTGTTTCAGAGTGGAAACCTTTAGGAGCCATATGCGCTGTAAATATTAATATTTCTACTTTTGTCTTGAATTTCCCACCACAGCGGGTTTATCCCGAAACTTAAATAAAATACTTCAAATGGCAGCTTTCATTACATTCTGCACTGTGATTGAAAGTAACCGATTATCAATAAAAGCTGTAATCTCGTGAAGTGTTCTCCAGATGTTCTGGCCTCACACTGCACTCTGAAGCCAAACGCTCTGCTGGCAGTCACTTCTAAATCTAAATCTTTTCCTCAGCGTTGTGTGACAGCATTGTAAATGACGTTGCACTGCTACCGTAGCTTTGCTTTCCCCTCCTCCTCTATTATCAGCCGGTGTTGAAAGAGCCCTCGTGTTTGTCCTTGGCGGAACGTGGTTGAATTCCCATTCCCTTGAGTCCATTTGCTTGAAGACTGAGAAGCGTGTCAAAGAGAAGGCGCTGTGCATGAGGTGCAAAAGTTATACAGCTTTTTTCCCCATGTCTGCATATGATTGCCTTCCTTTGCTCGCATCTATGAAATCTCGTTGCATATTGAGTCTGTGTGAGACTTCTGCGCAATGCCGCAGCACAAAGATGGAGGTATTTCGCAAACGGACAGTCGCCCATATCTTCACACCGCGGGCATGTGCACGTGTTGAGGTCCGTCACTCATCTCGCGTGTGACTTTCGGGCCACAGATGTCGACCTGATCCACATCCATAAACTATTTATTCTTTACCCTGGGCACTGGGACTGTCTTGTGTACTCGTGTAAGCTGCAAATGAAAAATAATGTGTCAGAGTTTATTCCCCCCACAGGAGAATAAAGTGTATAATATGGAAATATGGCCGTGGCCATGAATCCGTCCCAGATCATTTTACAAACATGTGTGTTTCAGAGATGATATTACGATGACAGCGGCGCGCCGCTCACAGAGAGGCGACTGGAAAATAGAGGTATAATTCCCATCTGGGAAGCCAGTATGCACAGGGAGGCAAGGCTCTTCAAAATGTAATATGTAGCACTAAAATCACAAAGTAGGATTTTGGGAATTGTTAAATTGATTGGAACATTACTTAAAAGGCTCTTTTATTTGAATATTCCACTTTCTACTGCAAAGACAGAGGAAGCAGCGGCTGCTTATGAATATGCTTCTCTGGCATGGTTGTGTTTTATTTATTTGTACATAATTGAATAGGGTCAAGGAGTGGAAACTGCTGTGCAGCAAAGTTCCAATCCAAATGTAATTTTGATATGTACCATGTCTGTACATTCAAATTCCATTTTTTTAAGTTTTGCAGTTTTGTCCCTGCGTAAGTGTTGTACACTGTTGACGAATAGTATTCAAGGTTAACAAGCAATGAGTATACTTCCATAGTTTGGGTATTCTTAGGCATACAGGTAGCGTCACAGTATGTACAGGAACAAGGAGGGCAGGCTTTGACGGCAGAAAATGTGTACAGCTACGGCAAGCCACATGAAGTCTTAACCCAAAGGTGATACTTAAAAGTCAAAAGGATCACCAAAGTCATCAGGATACATCCACTGGGGACCGCGAATGTCAATACTAAATTTCATAGCAGTCGTACCGATAATGGCAAAACAATCAAATGTCGAACCAACCGATGTTGCCATCCCCAGAGCTAGTATAGCTGATGGTGTCAGTCACCACACACACTCCTTAGATCCTGTTTAAAGTCTGGATCAACATGATCCGATCACTCAAACCACTTGCAGAGGTTCACTGGGATGCATTTGACCACATGCCTTTTGTAGTGTGAACCCCCTTTGCCGACGAGGACGTTACAGGAAAATGTATCATCAAAGCTGCAGCTCTCCTTTTGCTCCACCTTTTTCTCATCCCCAGTTGGTTCCCAATAGGCGTAAGCTGTCGTAGCCAAGGCTCATGAGTTCGTTTTTATTTATTTTTTCATGTCTGAACAAAGTTGGCAAACTCTCTATTGTTCCCATCTTGTCAACAGCAGCTGCGGCGCATTATAACTTCACTCTTTCCGTTCTTACCTTTCACAATAAAAGCCCTGGACATATAAACTACATCACCAAGTCACTCAGAGCAAATAACTCAACCAAATAAATCACACTGGCTTTGTCCATGACATCTGTAACTTTCAGATAGTGCATAGAGATATATTACGAGTGCGTCAAACGCCTTGGGTGGATTTGGATTTCTTCTTCTTCTCTAAATTTCTGGCAGACTAGGCATGGAAGGAGCGATCACAATTGGTCACTCGAGAGGTATTCTAATGCCAGGTTTGAACTGAAGTACTTAGAGTACAGTCAGCTTTTGTCACAGCACTTACTAATTGCTTAACATTATTTTAGTCTGTCAGGCTTTCATCTTGTTTGCTGGCTGTGGGATTGGTAAAATACAGAGCGAGTATTCAGGGGGAGGTGTGGGCTTAAGGCTGTGCTATTTCCCAGCAGCGTTGTGTGCCTAAATAAAAAATCTGCACAAAAGACGTGTTTTCAACCAGCAGTACAAGAAAGCTACATTTCCTCTGCACTGCAGTTGGTACTATGACAAGTACAGATTGCAGTTCTGGAACTACAATTTACAGGCCCCGTCTTCAGTTCGTAACAAGGCCTCCGACAATACAGCCAGAGTGGAGACAGATCGGTTGGAAAAGCCCATTAGGTTAATCGGTGCAGGAACCGAAGATGCAAAAATTTCAGGAACACATTAAGCAACTCGCGTAGAAATCAATTAAACAGTGACCCGAGATGGGCAGAGAACACAGCTCAAGTTCGACGGGAACTAAATGAAGATTAACTGGATTTGAGGTTAATTTACATTACAAGTCATTGTGAATAGTGACTGATGAAAAGGCATAATACTGCCATATAAGGTCAGGGACACTGTGTCTACCTATTAGTTCCTGACAACACTTATTACACTTAAAAACTACAGGTGCATTCGGAGAGCGTAGACCTCCGCCAAGGCCATACCCTATATCTCGCAATGTTAATGAGAGTAAGAAGAATATTTTTGAATCCAGCAATGTGATTTAGATCTACTCCAAAATGTAAGGGGTTCTTCCTTAGCCCATGCTACATCCTTCCACCAATGTAATGACAATCAGTCATAGTATAGCATGTCGAAAAAGTGAAAACACAGTCATAGTATAGCATGTCGAAAAAGTGAAAAAACAGTCATAGTATAGCATGTCAAAAAAAGTGAAAACACAGTCATAGTATAGCATGTCGAAAAAGTGAAAAAACAGTCATAGTATAGCATGTCGAAAAAAGTGAAAAAACAGTCATAGTATAGGGTGTCAAAAAAAGTGAAAAAACAGTCATAGTATAGCATGTCAAAAAAAGTGAAAAAACAGTCATAGTATAGCATGTAGAAAAAAGTGAAAAAACAGTCATAGTACAGCGTGTCGAAAAAGTGAAAAAACAGTCATAGTATAGCATGTCGGAAAAAGTCATAGTATAGCGTGTCGAAAAAAGTGAAAAAACAGTCATAGTATAGCATGTCAAAAAAAGTGAAAAAACAGTCATAGTATATGCGATGGCTTTTGTATGACTTAGTATACTATGACTGCTTGTCACTCTTTTCTAGTGTGGAGTTGAATAGCTCAGTTGGATGGCAGACGGGCTAGAACCCGAGAGATTCTGAGTTCCAACCTCATAAGGTTTGACCAGTTTTGAGGCATGATGTGCTATTGCAGAGTCAAATACGACAAAAAAACTGTTCTAGTGTGGTGTTGAATAGCTCAGTTGGATGGCAGAGGCGCTCGAACCCGAGACATTGTGGCTTTGAAACTTATAAGATGCTATGAGTTTTGAGTCATGATGTGCGATTGCAGAGTCAAATACGGCAAAAAAACAATTCTAGTGTGCTGTTTAATAGCTCAGTAGGATGGCAGATGGCCCAGAACCTGAGAGATTGTGAGTTCGAACCTCATAAGCTGGGACTAGTTTTGCGCCATGATGTGCGATTGCAGAGTCAAATACGACAAAAAAACATTTCTAGTGTGGTATCGAATAGCTCAGTTGGCTGGCAGAGGTGCTTGAACACGAGAGATTGTGAGTTCGAACCTCATAAGGTGCCACCAGTTTTGAGGCATGATGTGCTATTGCAGAGTCAAATACGACAAAAAAACTGTTCTAGTGTGGTGTTGAATAGCTCAGTTGGATGGCAGAGGCGCTCGAACCCGAGACATTGTGGCTTTGAAACTTATAAGGTGCTATCAGTTTTGAGTCATGATGTGCGATTGCAGAGTCAAATACGGCAAAAAAACAAATCTAGTGTGCTGTTTAATAGCTCAGTTGGATGGCAGATGGCCCAGAACCTGAGCGATTGTGAGTTCGAACCTCATAAGGTGCGACCAGTTTTGCGCCATGATGTGCGATTGCAGAGTCAAATACCACAAAAAAACATTTCTAGTGTGCTATCGAATAGCTCAGTTGGATGGCAGAGGCGCTTGAACACGAGAGATTGTGAGTTCGAACCTCATAAGGCGCGACCAGTTTTGAGGCATGATGTGCGATTGCACAGTCAAATACGGCAAAAACACAATTCTAGTGTGCTGTTTAATAGCTCAGTTGGATGGCAGATTGCCCAGAACCTGAGCGATTGTGAATTCGAACCTCATAAGGTGCGACCAGTTTTGCGCCATGATGTGCGATTGCAGAGTCAAATACGAAAAAAAAACATTTCTAGTGTGGTATCGAATAGCTCAGTTGGATGGCAGAGGCGCTTGAACACGAGAGATTGTGAGTTCTAGAAATGTTTTTTTGCCGTATTTGACTCTGCAATCGCACATCATGACTCAAAACTGATAGCACCTTATAAGTTTCAAAGCCACAATGTCTCGGGTTCGAGCGCCTCTGCCATCCAACTGAGCTATTCAACACCACACTAGAACAGTTTTTTTGTCGTATTTGACTCTGCAATAGCACATCATGCCTCAAAACTGGTGGCACCTTATGAGGTTCGAACTCACAATCTCTCGGGTTATAGCACCTCTGCCAGCCAACTGAGCTATTCAACGCCACACTAGAAAAGAGTGACAAGCAGTCATAGTATACTAAGTCATACAAAAGCCATCGCATATACTATGACTGTTTTTCACTTTTTTTGACATGCTATACTATGACTTTTTTCGACATGCTATACTATGACTGTTTTTTCACTTTTTTCGCCACGCTATACTATGACTTTTTTCGACATGCTATACTATGACTGTTTTTCACTTTTTTCGACACGCTATACTATGACTCTTTTTTCACTTTTTTCGACATGCTATACTATGACTGTTTTTCACTTTTTTCGACATGCTATACTATGACTGTTCTTTCACTTTTTTTGACATCCTATACTATGACTGTTTTTTCACTTTTTCGACACGCTATACTATGACTGTTTTTTCACTTTTTTCGACACGCTATACTATGACTGTTTTTTCACTTTTTTCGACACGCTATACTATGACTGTTTTTTCACTTTTTTTGACATGCTATACTATGACTGTTTTTCACTTTTTTCGACACGCTATACTGTGACTGTTTTTTCACTTTTTTCGACACGCTATACGATGACTTTTTTCGACATGCTATACTATGACTGTTTTTTCACTTTTTTCGACACGCTATACTATGACTGTTTTTCACTTTTTTCGACATGCTATACTATGACTGTTTTTTCACTTTTTTCGACATGCTATACTATGACTTTTTTCGACATGCTATACTATGACTGTTCTTTCACTTTTTTTGACATCCTATACTATGACTGTTTTTCACTTTTTTCGACACGCTATACTATGACTGTTTTTCACTTTTTCGACACGCTATACTATGACTGTTTTTTCACTTTTTTCAACACGCTATACTATGACTGTTTTTTCACTTTTTTCGACACGCTATACTATGACTGTTTTTCACTTTTTTCGACACGCTATACTATGACTGTTTTTCACTTTTTCGACACGCTATACTATGACTGTTCTTCCACTTTTTTCGACACGCTATACTATGACTGTTCTTCCACTTTTTTCGACACGCTATACTATGACTGTTTTTCAATTTTTTCGACATGCTATACTATGACTGTTTTTCACTTTTTTCGACATGCTATACTATGACTGTTTTTTCACTTTTTTCGAAATGCTATACTATGACTTTTTTCGAAATGCTATACTATGACTGTTTTTTCACTTTTTTTGACACCCTATACTATGACAGTTTTTTCACTTTTTTCGACATGCTATACTATGACTGTTTTTCACTTTTTTCGACATGCTATACTATGACTGTTTTTTCACTTTTTTCGACACGCTATACTATGACTGTTTTTTCACTTTTTTCGACATGCTATACTATGACTGTTTTTCACTTTTTTCGACACGCTATACTATGACTATTCTTCCACTTTTTCCGACATGCTATACTATGACTGTTTTTCACTTTTTTCGACATTCTATACTGTGACTGTTTTTTCACTTTTTTCGACACGCTATACGATGACTTTTTTCGACATGCTATACTATGACTGTTTTTTCACTTTTTTCGACACGCTATACTATGACTGTTTTTCACTTTTTTCGACACGCTATACTATGACTGTTTTTCACTTTTTCGACACGCTATACTATGACTGTTTTTTCACTTTTTTCGACACGCTATACTATGACTGTTTTTTCACTTTTTTCGACACGCTATACTATGACTGTTTTTCACTTTTTTCGACACGCTATACTATGACTGTTTTTCACTTTTTCGACACGCTATACTATGACTGTTTTTTCACTTTTTTCGACACGCTATACTATGACTGTTTTTTCACTTTTTTCGACACGCTATACTATGACTGTTTTTCACTTTTTTCGACACGCTATACTATGACTGTTTTTCACTTTTTCGACACGCTATACTATGACTGTTCTTCCACTTTTTTCGACACGCTATACTATGACTGTTCTTCCACTTTTTTCGACACGCTATACTATGACTGTTTTTCAATTTTTTCGACATGCTATACTATGACTGTTTTTCACTTTTTTCGACATGCTATACTATGACTGTTTTTTCACTTTTTTCGACATGCTATACTATGACTTTTTTCGACATGCTATACTATGACTGTTTTTTCACTTTTTTCGACACGCTATACTATGACTGTTTTTTCACTTTTTTTGACATGCTATACTATGACTGTTTTTCACTTTTTTCGACACGCTATACTATGACTATTCTTCCACTTTTTCCGACATGCTATGCTATGACTGTTTTTCACTTTTTTCGACATGCTATACTATGACTGTTTTTTCACTTTTTTCGACATGCTATACTATGACTTTTTTCGACATGCTATACTATGACTGTTTTTTCACTTTTTTCGACACGCTATACTATGACTGTTTTTCAATTTTTTCGACATGCTATACTATGACTGTTTTTCACTTTTTTCGACATGCTATACTATGACTGTTTTTTCACTTTTTTCGAAATGCTATACTATGACTTTTTTCGAAATGCTATACTATGACTGTTTTTTCACTTTTTTTGACACCCTATACTATGACAGTTTTTTCACTTTTTTCGACATGCTATACTATGACTGTTTTTCACTTTTTTCGACATGCTATACTATGACTGTTTTTTCACTTTTTTCGACACGCTATACTATGACTGTTTTTTCACTTTTTTCGACATGCTATACTATGACTGTTTTTCACTTTTTTCGACACGCTATACTATGACTATTCTTCCACTTTTTCCGACATGCTATACTATGACTGTTTTTCACTTTTTTCGACATTCTATACTGTGACTGTTTTTTCACTTTTTTCGACACGCTATACGATGACTTTTTTCGACATGCTATACTATGACTGTTTTTTCACTTTTTTCGACACGCTATACTATGACTGTTTTTCACTTTTTTCGACACGCTATACTATGACTGTTTTTCACTTTTTCGACACGCTATACTATGACTGTTTTTTCACTTTTTTCGACACGCTATACTATGACTGTTTTTTCACTTTTTTCGACACGCTATACTATGACTGTTTTTCACTTTTTTCGACACGCTATACTATGACTGTTTTTCACTTTTTCGACACGCTATACTATGACTGTTTTTTCACTTTTTTCGACACGCTATACTATGACTGTTTTTTCACTTTTTTCGACACGCTATACTATGACTGTTTTTCACTTTTTTCGACACGCTATACTATGACTGTTTTTCACTTTTTCGACACGCTATACTATGACTGTTCTTCCACTTTTTTCGACACGCTATACTGTGACTGTTCTTCCACTTTTTTCGACACGCTATACTATGACTGTTTTTCAATTTTTTCGACATGCTATACTATGACTGTTTTTCACTTTTTTCGACATGCTATACTATGACTGTTTTTTCACTTTTTTCGACATGCTATACTATGACTTTTTTCGACATGCTATACTATGACTGTTTTTTCACTTTTTTCGACACGCTATACTATGACTGTTTTTTCACTTTTTTTGACATGCTATACTATGACTGTTTTTCACTTTTTTCGACACGCTATACTATGACTATTCTTCCACTTTTTCCGACATGCTATGCTATGACTGTTTTTCACTTTTTTCGACATGCTATACTATGACTGTTTTTTCACTTTTTTCGACATGCTATACTATGACTTTTTTCGACATGCTATACTATGACTGTTTTTTCACTTTTTTTGACACCCTATACTATGACTGTTTTTTCACTTTTTTCGACATGCTATACTATGACAGTTTTTTCACTTTTTTCGACATGCTATACTATGACTGTTTTTTCACTTTTTTCGACATGCTATACTATGACTTTTTTCGACATGCTATACTATGACTGTTTTTTCACTTTTTTTGACACCCTATACTCTGACTGTTTTTTCACTTTTTTCGACACGCTATACTATGACTTTTTTCGACATGCTATACTATGACTGTTTTTCACTTTTTTTGACACCCTATACTATGACTGTTTTTTCACTTTTTTCAACATGCTATACTATGACTGTTTTTTCACTTTTTTCGACACGCTATACTATGACTGTTTTTTCACTTTTTTCGACACGCTATACTATGACTGTTTTTTCACTTTTTTCGACATGCTATACTATGACTGTTTTTCACTTTTTTCGACACGCTGTACTATGACTATTCTTCCACTTTTTCCGACATGCTATACTATGACTGTTTTTCACTTTTTTCGACATTCTATACTGTGACTGTTTTTTCACTTTTTTCGACACGCTATACGATGACTTTTTTCGACATGCTATACTATGACTGTTTTTTCACTTTTTTCGACACGCTATACTATGACTGTTTTTCACTTTTTCGACACGCTATACTATGACTGTTTTTTCACTTTTTTCGACACGCTATACTATGACTGTTTTTTCACTTTTTTCGACACGCTATACTATGACTGTTTTTTCACTTTTTTCGACACGCTATACTATGACTGTTTTTCAATTTTTTCGACATGCTATACTTTGACTGTTTTTCACTTTTTTCGACATGCTATACTATGACTGTTTTTTCACTTTTTTCGACATGCTATACTATGACTTTTTTCGACATGCTATACTATGACTGTTTTTTCACTTTTTTTGACACCCTATACTATGACAGTTTTTTCACTTTTTTCGACATGCTATACTATGACTGTTTTTCACTTTTTTCGACATGCTATACTATGACTGTTCTTTCACTTTTTTTGACATCCTATACTCTGACTGTTTTTTCACTTTTTTCGACACGCTGTACTATGACTTTTTTCGACATGCTATACTATGACTGTTTTTCACTTTTTTTGACACCCTATACTATGACTGTTTTTTCACTTTTTTCAACATGCTATACTATGACTGTTTTTTCACTTTTTTCGACACGCTATACTATGACTGTTTTTTCACTTTTTTCGACACGCTATACTATGACTGTTTTTTCACTTTTTTCGACATGCTATACTATGACTGTTTTTCACTTTTTTCGACACGCTATACTATGACTATTCTTCCACTTTTTCCGACATGCTATACTATGACTGTTTTTCACTTTTTTCGACATTCTATACTGTGACTGTTTTTTCACTTTTTTCGACACGCTATACGATGACTTTTTTCGACATGCTATACTATGACTGTTTTTTCACTTTTTTCGACACGCTATACTATGACTGTTTTTTCACTTTTTTCGACACGCTATACTATGACTGTTTTTTCACTTTTTTCGACACGCTATACTATGACTGTTTTTCACTTTTTTCGACACGCTATACTATGACTGTTTTTCACTTTTTCGACACGCTATACTATGACTGTTCTTCCACTTTTTTCGACACGCTATACTATGACTGTTCTTCCACTTTTTTCGACACGCTATACTATGACTGTTTTTCAATTTTTTCGACATGCTATACTATGACTGTTTTTCACTTTTTTCGACATGCTATACTATGACTGTTCTTCACTTTTTTCGACATGCTATACTATGACTGTTCTTTCACTTTTTTTGACATCCTATACTCTGACTGTTTTT
The DNA here is from genome assembly GCA_028022725.1 of Lycodopsis pacificus. Taxonomy (NCBI): domain Eukaryota; kingdom Metazoa; phylum Chordata; class Actinopteri; order Perciformes; family Zoarcidae; genus Lycodopsis; species Lycodopsis pacificus. The sequence goes on from CM051708.1 coordinate 16,457,392, forward strand.
TCACTTTTTTCGACACGCTATACTATGACTTTTTTCGACATGCTATACTATGACTGTTTTTCACTTTTTTTGACACCCTATACTATGACTGTTTTTTCACTTTTTTCAACATGCTATACTATGACTGTTTTTTCACTTTTTTCGACACGCTATACTATGACTGTTTTTTCACTTTTTTCGACACGCTATACTATGACTGTTTTTTCACTTTTTTCGACATGCTATACTATGACTGTTTTTTCACTTTTTTTGACATGCTATACTATGACTGTTTTTCACTTTTTTCGACACGCTATACTATGACTATTCTTCCACTTTTTCCGACATGCTATACTATGACTGTTTTTCACTTTTTTCGACATTCTATACTGTGACTGTTTTTTCACTTTTTTCGACACGCTATACTGTGACTTTTTTCGACATGCTATACTATGACTGTTTTTTCACTTTTTTCGACACGCTATACTATGACTGTTTTTTCACTTTTTTCGACATGCTATACTATGACTGTTTTTCACTTTTTTCGACACGCTATATATGACTGTTTTTTCACTTTTTTCGACATGCTATACTATGACTGTTTTTCAATTTTTTCGACACGCTATACTATGACTGTTTTTTCACTTTTTTCGACACGCTATACTATGACTGTTTTTCACTTTTTTCGACATGCTATACTATGACTGTTCTTTCACTTTTTTTGACATCCTATACTATGACTGTTTTTTCACTTTTTCGACACGCTATACTATGACTGTTTTTTCACTTTTTTCGACACGCTATACTATGACTTTTTTCGACATGCTATACTATGACTGTTTTTTCACTTTTTTCGACATGCTATACTTTGACTGTTTTTCACTTTTTTCGACACGCTATACTATGACTGTTTTTCACTTTTTTCGACACGCTATACTATGACTGTTTTTCACTTTTTTCGACACGCTATACTATGACTGTTTTTCACTTTTTTCGACACGCTATACTATGACTGTTCTTCCACTTTTTTCGACACGCTATACTATGACTATTCTTCCACTTTTTTCGACATGCTATACTATGACTGTTTTTTCACTTTTTCGACACGCTATACTGTGACTGTTTTTTCACTTTTTTCGACACGCTATACTATGACTGTTTTTCACTTTTTTTGACACCCTATACTATGACTGTTTTTTCACTTTTTTCAACATGCTATACTATGACTGTTTTTTCACTTTTTTTGACATGCTATACTATGTTTTTCACTTTTTTCGACACGCTATACTATGACTATTCTTCCACTTTTTCCGACATGCTATACTATGACTGTTTTTCACTTTTTTCGACATGCTATACTATGACTGTTTTTTCACTTTTTTTGACACCCTATACTATGACTGTTTTTTCACTTTTTTCGACATGCTATACTATGACAGTTTTTTCACTTTTTTCGACATGCTATACTATGACTGTTTTTCACTTTTTTCGACATGCTATACTATGACTGTTCTTTCACTTTTTTTGACATCCTATACTATGACTGTTTTTTCACTTTTTTCGACACGCTATACTATGACTTTTTTCGACATGCTATACTATGACTGTTTTTTCACTTTTTTTGACACCCTATACTATGACTGTTTTTTCACTTTTTTCAACATGCTATACTATGACTGTTTTTTCACTTTTTTCGACACGCTATACTATGACTGTTTTTTCACTTTTTTCGACACGCTATACTATGACTGTTTTTTCACTTTTTTCGACATGCTATACTATGACTGTTTTTTCACTTTTTTTGACATGCTATACTATGACTGTTTTTCACTTTTTTCGACACGCTATACTATGACTATTCTTCCACTTTTTCCGACATGCTATACTATGACTGTTTTTCACTTTTTTCGACATGCTATACTGTGACTGTTTTTTCACTTTTTTCGACACGCTATACTATGACTTTTTTCGACATGCTATACTATGACTGTTTTTTCACTTTTTTTGACATGCTATACTATGACAGTTTTTTCACTTTTTTCGACATGCTATACTATGACTGTTTTTCACTTTTTTCGACATCCTATACTATGACTGTTTTTTCACTTTTTCGACACGCTATACTATGACTGTTTTTTCACTTTTTTCGACACGCTGTACTATGACTTTTTTCGACATGCTATACTGTGACTGTTTTTTCACTTTTTTTGACACCCTATACTATGACTGTTTTTTCACTTTTTTCGACATGCTATACTGTGACAGTTTTTTCACTTTTTTCGACATGCTATACTATGACTGTTTTTCACTTTTTTCGACATGCTATACTATGACTGTTCTTTCACTTTTTTCGACATGCTATACTATGACTGTTCTTTCACTTTTTTTGACATCCTATACTATGACTGTTTTTTCACTTTTTCGACACGCTATACTATGACTGTTTTTTCACTTTTTTCGACACGCTATACTATGACTGTTTTTTCACTTTTTTCGACATGCTATACTATGACTGTTTTTCACTTTTTTTGACACCCTATACTATGACTGTTTTTTCACTTTTTTCGACATGCTATACTATGACTGTTTTTTCACTTTTTTCGACACGCTATACTATGACTGTTTTTTCACTTTTTTCGACACGCTATACTATGACTGTTTTTCACTTTTTTCGACACGCTATACTATGACTATTCTTCCACTTTTTCCGACACTGTTTTAGGCCATGAGCCTTTTTGTCGCAGAACAACTTTGTGCTACACCTGCTCCTGCAATGAAGGTCTTTTTTCTTTTCTTTTGGAAGACAACAAAAGAAAAATCTGACTGACCAATGACTGCTGTTATTCTTTGAGTGCATGTTTCCCTGCTCTTCACAGAATTGCTTTGAACAACTTCCAGGTGCCTCAACTTTTGTGCGTAGGTGGAGAACATGAGTCACAATGACGTCTCCCATTAACAGCAGCGGAAAGAAGTCTAAAGAAGAAGAGTTGTAATGCAGCCTTGAAGATGCCCCTAAAATGATAATCAGGCTCTTTAACCTGACTATAACTAATACCACCGGGGATGTGGAAACTTTTCAAGAAAACAGAAACTTTTCAAGAAAACAGAATTAAGATGAAGAATCAAGTCAATAGAGACCTGTGAATCACGACGATGGAGTGTAAGCCAGACAAATAGAACAATAGCTGCACAGTTTATGATTTTCCCCTCCAAGCTTCTCAATATTGAGGAGGCATTTCTCAGAAATGTGCTGCTCTCAGGAGAGAAAAGTTACATAAAACTTTAACCGAACAATATACCTGTCATTTAAAAAGAAAAGAAATGATGCTGGGGCATTGAGGCTCTCCCCACTGAGTGATCCTCGATGTAGAGAAACAAAATCACCTTCGCACTCTTTATTGTGCTCTGGCAATTCCTGTCGAAGTGCCAAAATCAGGTTTTCAGGCAAGCCAAAAGGTTGGAATGATGCGTCAGAGAGCGACGTGGGGGAATCGCAGCGAGGAGGGCAGCTATCCGGGCAGCTATCCGGGCAGCGTTTGAGCCAGCCGACGTGCTCTCTTCAATTACAGCTCTGCTCTCACACCTGCAGCCTATAGAGACAGGGGAGGGAGAACGTGGAGGAGGAAGCACAGCACACAGTATAAATGACACATTGTTATACGATACTACATCCACAAACCTCTCGAAATCAATGACATTTGTGATGAAACGTTTGGCTTTAGAATAAAACAAATCGTAGTACATTGTACAAGCTCTTCTTCATGTTTCAGTCTGTTTGGAATTTCGTTTTTCTTTCAATGAGTCAGTTCAGGTTTTGTTTGATGCAGTATCAAGTATCAATTATTTTTCAAGTGCACTCAGCAGAGAGCAGATATCCGCCGGGTGACCACTGCTGCATTGTGTGGTTGAATGAATACGAACTCACAAGCGGAAGTCATAACAAGGTTTCCATAGGTGAACCTACAAAAGGATCATTACCGTTTGTAACGTTACACAAGCTATGGACTCGTAGTTGTCGTATGATACTTCATTCGATCGCGCAAAAACCCCAATCTGACCCCCACAAGGATTATGTAACACACAGAAGAAACACATAACTGTTCGCGTGACGTGACAAATAATAGACACTTACGCAAAATAACATTATCCATCAAAACTATTCATACGGGCAGTGATGCCGTGATTTTTCAATGGCAGGTTCAGGCAGTTGGACAACTACCAGGATCCCGTTGACCCAGAGCAGCGTCTGGCAGTCTGTCTGAGGTAAATTGATTCATTATCTGCTCTCAGCTATTTCACTTAAAGTTTCCTTTAAGTGAAATGTTGAGTCCTCTCTGGTTCACAGTTGTGTAGGGCTTTTATTGTGAAAGGTAAGAACAAAAGGAGTGGATTGGGTCCGAGCTGCCCTTTTTTTAAGGTTTAAACGAGTAATAAAGTTTGCCGTCCTGCCGTCCGTGTTGACGTATACTATAGTGTACATTTTGAATATGTCAATTCCACACAACGCAGTGCGAAACCTCAGAAAAATTGACCTTGTTCCGGGAAGAAATGATGATGCTTATGAGCCGCGTAATATTCTCGTTCTATGTAAAATAAAAAATACTTCGATGTGTGTAAACGCCTGACATTGCTTTCTGGGAAGAACCAATAATTGCATAACAATGTATTTCATTTTAAGACGATCCATTGGTTTTATGGTAAAATTTAAATCTGATAAGTAAGAACAGCTTTCAAATAAATGTCTAAAAGTTTAAGTATCTTAAAAAGCAAATACTCGAGAAAAACACAGATACCTGAAAAATGAACTTAAGTACAGTACTTTAATGAATGTATTTTCCATCACTATGTATCTGTTCTAAGAATATATGGTACCAAACAAACAAAAGAAATAACACAGTAAAAACATCATCTTGAACAGTGCAGAGGCACAAACCTTTCCATCATTGTAGCAGCTGTGCATCTGAAAAACCTGCCATGAGACTCATTGTCTCTGTGGCCTGTGAGGTATACAATATAAAACCGTGTTGTGTGTTTTATGTTTTTATTTGGTGAAGGCAGGGATGAAGAGGTTGATCGTCTGATCCCTTCACTCAATCATTTATCTTCTCTGTCACTGGATGTGCATTCTGACACCGCCAGCAGCACATTAAACGTGTGTTTAATTACAACTATTCAGTGTTCTGACAGCCAATCCCAGCATGCACCTTCGCGTTGTTCTGCTGTAAATCATCCTCTGACTTCAGCCGGCCTCCTCCGATCCATTTTAAAATGCAAGCAGTGCTCATTATGGCTGTGTGAGGTGTGAAACAACTCAACTCAGTAGGGAAGGTGTGAGTAATTCAAGCCTGCTGGTCATTTTCTTTAGACCACAATTGTTAATTGCAAAATGACCTGGCAGACGTCTGTCATTAGTGTGGACTGGCTCAATAATCTGCTGCCGCAATGCTCCGTCTGTGCGGCCAAGATGGAAAAACCTTAATTAAAAGGTGTTTCTCATCGTCAGCCGCAGGGACTAAGTTAAGAATGTGTTAACAGAGAAGCCATTCATCTGAAAACATATTAATAACAGCACTTCAGATAATGTGTAAAACATCAGGTTGACTTTTGTCCTTTTGAAAGGATCTTTGGGAGGGGGTTACACTAGTAATGAAAGGGAAATAGTGTGTGATTTTGAAGAAGGAAAAGAAAAACGATGTCGTTATCGTGCGTAGCTTCACCATTGGTCGACTTAACTGTCAGGTCCCTCATTGGCAGGGAGGTAAAGTGATTCGGCTGGATGCAAGCTTATGTTGCGTGTTAAATGGAATTTCCACAGATCTCACTGTGGACAGTTTTCATCGGGACTATAAGAGTCAGCAGAAAACTCTCTGCTAAAACTTTTCATAGTGTGGTCGAGGAATTCCAGTCGTGTCCATTGTGCTCGGATAGAGGGCGGAGATCTATTTGCACGGACTGATACCACGAGGACAATTGAGAAAATATTGCATAAGACATTTAGGTGAACTTACCCCTTTAGAGGCTGTGGTATAAGTTCACTTTTGTGAATCTTTTGGAGTTTAAGATTTTTTAGACACTGTTCTTTCATGAACACAATTATCGTATGGAGAAGATGAGTCCATCCGGCATATGGTCATATCTGAATGAATGCGGATGACTTTGTGCTGAAAGATGTTGGGTTTAAAGTACAAAAACAAATCTCTTTTTCCTTCTTTTATCAATGGATACAAATGGAAACAAATATGGCTGATGAGGCACTCTGGTAGCACTTAGTTTGTAGCAAGGTCACTTGCTTTTCTTTTAGTATATTCCATTAAGGACATATGTTTCTTCTTCCGATATCACACAACTACCAAAGTTTGAGTTGATAAATGGCACACGAGGGTGGTTGGTGATGGAGATTATTCGTCTTCCCATACTTCTGTTTTTCAGTAAGGTCTATAAATGGGGCCACTCCCCTGCTGAGCAGGTAATGTGGATGCATGACAACCTTGCCCACTCTGGCTGTGACTCAACTGTCAAACTGAATGTGGTGGAAAATTACCTTTTTAACCTCCCGGTGAGAAATAATCGAGATGAGAAAACTCTAAAAAATATAAAAACATATTTTTTGAACAGACACTAATAATAATTCAGCTGAATGGATAGAGCCCTTTCCCCACGGATGGTTCGGAGGTCTAACACCAATGAATAGACAAAACAGTATATACGCACATTATCTCGTCTCCTCTCCCTTCAATTTGTAAGAAATTCTACCATCCAAGTATGTAATAAACATCCAGAATCATTTATCAAATAAAAGAAAGCACTAGCTGTTTTGTGAGATTATATCTCTTAAATAGCAAGCTATAATAAAAATGTCACTTTTGTGGTGGAAAAAGTCAGATGTTGCAGAGTCGGCCTTTTTAGACTAAACAGTGCCTAAAATGTTTTGGATCTTTGGCACACTCTTCTGATGTGTGTTCTATCGGTAACTGTGAACTTAGCATATTCATATCACATGTTATTCGAAGGTGACTAAATGGTTTTACAAATCGTTTCTTTAATCTAGTGGTTGCTGATTCCGCGGAAAATCAGACGAAATGATGCAGGTTCACCAGAAACTCTGGGCCTCCGGCGGCGACCAGCCCCAGAAAGACCCAGATGATGAGTGTCGGAAGCAAACGGGAAACAAGTGTTAGTCTGTTTCGACCCATCCACCCACCCTATCTCGTCTGTCTGTGGACTTTGGCTGGACAATAACGTCTCCTGACTTCCTGCTTTGCTCCTGACCGACGAGTCATAATTACTGCTGCTGCTAGAGGGCTTCATCACCACATTTTCCCCCGAATGCAAATATTGAGACATTGCATTTGAGAAGCAGAACTAAAAAACATTTCACAGGAAACCAAAAAAAAAGTATTTTGACTATCCACGGAAGGCGTAGTTGTGGACTTTTAAAATAAAGAAATGTCCTGTCAGATTGCATGGAGCTGGACTCATTCAGGTGCAGCTGCTTTATTCAAAATGATTGGACCCATCGTCACCTGAATCTGTGTGGCAGCTCACTGGTTTGTGATTCTGGAAGACCTCTGTGTGAGCAGCTGCGCTCTGTATTGTTGTCTGTGCTATAAATGTGGAGAAAAGCCTGATGGCCAGTCATTGTCCTGTGCGGCGGAAGACTAATTAACTTCGAGCTATATCTTTCATGGAGCTGTGGTTTTGTACCTTCCTTGTATTCAGTGGGGACAGCGTCAGACAGAGCCCGAGGGCAGGTGTCTCGTGCCAAAAGCGTTTCATTTGGCAACTCTGCTTTGCTCTCTCTCATGTCACGCTACATTTTACAAATAAGTGGACAATTAGCATGTACAGCGTACACCTGCATGGGCGATTATATAAGCAATCAGAATCCAGATTTATGGGCACCTGCCAATACTACTTAAAGTGGATGTAACGTGCCACGAGGCTTAATTCCCCACATTAGTTTTGATTATCTTGAAGGATGGAGGGCAGGAAATAGTGTACGATGTGTAGATGACACACGGTTTAACCTTGTTAGTCGGCCTTGAATTCTCAGCAGTTATCCCTCTCTCCCTGTGGCCGTCCTCAGCCTCCTTTAGTTATCTCCTTTTCTGACACACTTTACAACTAATCCCTCACAGTCTTCTTCGGATTGACACCATTACGCTCCACCTCTGCCCTCTCCCTATCACTTTCTCACGTCCTGTAATCCACACTACTTCAGCTCCCAGATCATCTCTGATCCTCCGCAGACCTTGCCTTTATTGCTGCTGTGCCCGTTACACCTCAAAACACAAGCGTTCCCATGTTTGGACATCATGGAGTTTGACTTTCCGCATTAAGCCCGTGTTGTCTTACCGCCCTTTAAAGCCGTCACGTTGAGCGACGTGTGTTGTGGTGAAGTGAATGCTGCTGTAAAAAGCATTATGCAACATTTGGTTGAGGTTAGTTAACCGTGATTACCGTGTACAGTGATTTCATGACATGCTTGCTGTTAAACACTGATATATTGTTTTGCAACATGATGCAATTAAGAATAAGTCAAAACAAATCTACAGCCAGGAGACTGTTAGTTTGGCTTAGCTTGGATTCAACTTTATTGTCATAACACAGAGTACAGGTACTGCTGAGACAACGAAATGTGGTTTAGCATCTTACCAGCAAAAAATGCAAAAAGCAGTAAAGTGCAACGTAATGTACTTTTCAGCAGTTGACAGGGAAAAGAATTGCAGCGACATTAAAAAGAGCATTAGTCCCACCCCAACTCCGTGACCTGACAGTTTAGAGTACTGCAACATGGCGGCGCTCTTGCCACCAAAGATATAACAGACCTTCGTCTTCTTTCAGATGTTTACATTTGTCACGCAAGCCTTTTTACTTTACTTTACTTTACTACACCTTACCCCCCATTGTTTGGAAGTCTAACATTAGGTCAATATTAGGAGAAGTCAAACATAATGAGGAGTCATGAAGACTTTTCTTGTGTTCCCAAGATGAGGAAAACTTTAAGATTTCATGGTGAATAAGAAAACTGTTGAAATAGCTCCAGTAGATCAAAGACTTCTTATTCCATGATTGTCTCCCTTTAGAAGTCTTAACTTTTCCAATCATGAAGGCTTTGGGATTCTCTTGGGACATCGACAGTTCCCCGGCTCCTATTGTTTGTCTCCAAGTCAAGTCCTTAGAGAGAGAAAATGTGAAATAGTGAGTCAGAGGTGGACGTGAAAAGACCAGACAATGTCTTGCCTTCAGTAGTGTTCGATATTTTCAGCGTGATGGCTTGAAGATCCCAGCTCAGCTTTGTGTCAGTGCGGGTGCTCAGTGTGTGCGCTTCAATTTAATTAACGGAATGTTAGAAAGAAGCTGGAGACGTGATGGCTTGAAAACGAGTCCAACACCAACCACAAGTCAAGTTTGAGTGAAGACCAAGAGAAAAATGGGGGTCAAGACGACGTTGAGTTTAAGTCCCCTCATGCGATTTAAATTGTAGTCGCCAGACATGAGCCAGGACTTCATCCAGTCATCGGCGTCACACACTTATGGACAGAAACCCAAACACTGCGTGAACGGGTCCTGCCTCGGGGAAAGCGGGGCAGGCTCGCACCTGAAGACCGTGTTCTCTCAGTTTTGCAGCTGCTTTTTATGCTGGCCTGAGGCTTGTACCTCCCTCAGGTTCATGCCTCACTCACGCATGAGTCATCTTGTTAAGTAGGTCAAACACAAGATGTAAGGATTATACAAAGTTTGAGAACTATTTTACATACGTTTCTATGTTTAATCACTTCTATCATGAAGTAAAACAGGTTATATGTATGTATACCTTTATGCTTTCATACTTTGAGAATCTTCTTACAATCCTTACCTCCATCTTTTTCTTGAGCTTAAATCCCTCCCACTCAAGATGATTTCATAATGTGCACAGACAAATCAAGGAAACAAATATGCAAAAGCTCCGCTTAGAAAATGTTACCGTTATTGACTTAAAACTATGCCAGTGTACATAATTTTGGACCATCATGATTACTAGAGATGACCCCTAACCCTGCGCCGTCCTGTGTGTTGGCTCATCCAAATCTCCTCCACCTTGTTGTTTACGCAGCATAAAAACGTGCTGCAATGGCAGAAAAAACCCTGACTTTAGAAAAGCAAACTTGAACATCTTCATAATGTATATTAAAGCAGCCACAGCAACCACACAGCCAACAACACAGAGCTAACGCATGAGAACTGAGAGGATGAGGGAGTGAGCCAGTGAATGGGTGACCCACCAGGTTTAGTACAGGAGCCAAGCAAGGATCTACCGATGCAATTACCCTGCTGAGGTCCATATGAGGCGGTATAGAAAAATACTTTATTAATATAGAAATATTTTCATTGTCATTGCAGTTAAAGAATTGGTCTGCAGCACCCTCACTTCTTGCCACGATGGGGGTGGCCAGTTACCACTGCTAGGAGTTAATCCTATTTTACTGCTGTCCTCCCACATGACAGAAGAGAACGTTGAGTATTACTCTACTTTAAAATGACCCACAAAAATAGGCTTTCCATAGACGTTAAAAACAAGGTTTTTGCTATTCTCCTCTTTTTACTCAACAAGGTTTATGGACTGCAATATAAAAGGTATATACTGTGCAATAACTAAAGCAGCACACCATATTAAATTATTCAGATCTTTAGTTTTTTTGTTTCTTCTTTTTCTACATTATTTTCTTCCTCCAAAGAAGCGGTTACCCCTTTCTTTTCAAAACATAGTCAGTAAGTGCTTCACATATAGGATAAAAGAAATGCGTACAAATACAAGTATACATATATAACTGCATACAGACATACATACATACATGTATGTATGTATACAACATATGCATGCATGATACATAGACAAGAATTAAACACAACCATAATAATCAAAACTAAAGGCAAACAGAGAAAACATTATTTATAAAAAGGTTTACCTTTAGAAATAATATTTTCATCAGCCCCGTAAAACAAACCACAGATCTCCAACCCGAGAAGCACCGTCACCTGTAAGGATGGTGTGGCAATGCCGCTTCAATGCCGTGTTTTTGACGGAAGCCAGATTGAAATTCGTCAAAGATATGGTGTCCCTCAACCAGTTGGAGACGCTGGTGAGAGACACATTTTTCAAGAATATTCTAAATGAAGGGAAGTTTGGAAATGGGCCCGTGGTTAACTAAACACAGGGAGTTGTTTTTGAGGAGAGGAAAGACACTGGCTGTCTTGAAATAGTCATGAATGCAGCCGAGTGCAGAGATTGAGTTGCAATATAAAGAAGGCAGGAGGCAATGACTGATATGACCTCTCTAAAAAAAAATGTAGTTGCAATTATATCAGCAAGACGGAAGATGGAGGCATATGAAAAACCATACCTGAGATATCTTGCATGGAAATAGGGTTGAACTCAGACAGCACTGGCGTACTGCATACGAGATACTCAATCTGTATGTACTGCATACGACATTAGTGATTAACTATTGACATTACCAGCAGACTGTTCACACTCAATACATCTTCTCTTCATCAACTATATTGTATACCTTACATTTAAATCAACATCATCTCTTCCACGGAATATAATATGTTCTCGTATTATTTTCAGGCAAATTAAAATGAAAATATTTGACTGTCAAATCTGTTTTCTAAAGTACATTATGTATGTGAGCTCCAGCACTTTTCAACAGTTCCTTAACGCATCTCGCTCTCAAATTGAATATTTTATTGAACGGTCAATTATTTAATCTGTCAGCCTCGCAGTCCTCCATTGGACAGTCTGGATAGGATGTCAATATGCGATTTAATTTCGTGGCACGTAACATTGTCTCCGTCTTATATTAGCATGGTAGTGAAATTTTCTTTGCAACCTGACCAACATCGCCATCGTGAGAGCCATGTACTATGCCTGGCTAAAAAAAAAAAAAAATACATTTGGTTGATAAATTTAAATCATGGACTCCTTGGATAGAAATGGATGCAATTCACATCATATAGAACTATTTTGATGGGTCATCAACGTTTCCCCAGCTCAATCTGCAAACTCTAAGGTCTATATACACTTGTAAAGCTAAAAGTATAGCTTCCGTATTCTCAATATCTAGTAAGGCATAATCAGCCGCATTCAATTATGCGCCATTACTCTATCGGTTATTATTATTCGTAACACCACTATGCGTGGGCCCCATGTTTAATTGTTTGTCCCCATGCGTCATATGTTTTATTACAACTCCTAAAACACAGCGATGACGTTAATATATGCTACGTAGACAAACCTCTAATTGCTGCTGGAGCAGAGATCAGTGTTGAGTTTATGAACACTGATGAAAAATCAATGTTTTGCGTCACAAAACTGCCCCTGACATTTCCAGTGAAGGCAGAACAAAGGCTCTTGGAATAACGACGAGGTTGCCCTTTCTTTCTTGTTCTGAGCCAAATACATCAGACCGAGGTCTGATGGTTTTTAAGCGAATGTCACAGTAGATTAGATCATAATAGAGCAGCCGGGCATTAATTGCAGGCGACTATGAAAGAGAATTTCCTGACACCAGTTGGTGTGGCTGTAACAACTTTGGTTATTTAATTGGAAGACCTTCTATTGGGTGAGTGTGTGGACGTGTCCGTCCAGTGATTGCAGATTCAAGCACGAGTACGGACCATTGAAAGGCAGCCTGCCTGTCTCCACCAACAGCTGACCATGAATACAAGTACTCTCATCTGACGCCATCCTTCGTAAGAATCTGCCATCAAGCACCACCACCAAGCCTCTGAGCAGCTGCGAGTGTTACTTAAAGTAGTGAGTCCGGCTGTGTTATTAATGAGCTGTAACCCCACCAGACGGGGCCTGCTGCTTGCAATTCAAAAGACCAGAGTTCATAAGGGACTCGGAGACGGACATGAAACGGCAAAGATGTAGCCCGACAACTGCCTTTCTTTCAGCTCCAAGGACGAGACAGACGGGATGGAGAGGTGGAGGCCGGACCTGCACAGAGCTGTAGAGTTTCAATGCATTTGGTTTGAATGTGTGAGGTGAAGTTTGGTAAAACATCCCAGGAAACATTATGAGCTGCCTAGAGTTAGTTTTAAGAAGTGAAACCGGTCCTAATTCCCTCTCTAATATCAATTCCATAGTGAAATGTGAACACATCTCCTTTAAGCAACTCTTTACTCACGTTTCTTGTCAAAAAAAAATGTATTTAACACGATTACGTTTGAACACATCCTGATAGCATCATAACCTGCTTAATTCTCATTGTTAATGAGTAGAGCTTGATCGGATCGTAATCTAGTCAACCTTAACCCTTAAGGTTTAAGGTTGTCCTCAACCGTAAAGTAAAAATCTCTTGTTACGGTGTTTCGCTTTAAAAAGTTACCTCTTTAACTTTAACTGGTGTCTCTTAGCCCAATGTTGTTTATTGTGTATAGTTCTTGTTTGTTGGGTGATTTCTGCTGATTACTACTGTTCTGGATGAAGAACTCCCCAGCTCCCTGTCAGCTAGCCTAGTTGGTGTAACAAAATTAATAGAGATTAATAGACGAGGCTGCGATAGATGGGATAGTTAGATCCAGGATTTCACATCTTTCACCAGCTTTTTGAAAGAGGAACTCAACTTTGATAAACATGGTATGAAAAACCAAACAGAAGAAAATGGTGAGACAATGTGTACCAGTGGTCTCCCACATTACAAGATTGGATGAGATTGTTTTTCCTCTCCCTCTACAAAAGCAAATCAAAATACAAACATATATTGATGAAAATAGGGACCTCAAACTGTTTACCCAGTATTTTACAGATATTTTCACATACACTTTGAGCTTTCTGCAAGCAAATCTTTTCAGAGTGTTAAATGAAGTTTCGACGATGCCGTGCAACCTCCTGCCCATGTTTTCTAAAGTTTATTTGACCTCCTGAATGGAATAAAACCCCAAACATTGTGGCACAGTGCCTACTTCCACATCAACCATTGACTTGTTTTCCTTCTGTCTCTGTCTGTGATTCGATCTCTGCGCTATTGTTATCGCAAACATATGTTGATGTCCTTCAAACTATTGATCGGTACACTGCAAGCTAACGTGGTGAGCTGCCTCTAAAGGAGAACTTCAATGTTTTTAACCCTGCTCCAAACTGAAATATCTCAACAGCTATAGGATGGATTGTCATGACATTTTGTTTAGATATTCATGGTCCCCAGGAGATGGAGCCTATTGACTTCGGTGATCCCCTTCATTTATTTTCCAACACTATCATGAGGGCAAAATCTGAAACCAGTATTTTGGTTGATTACCAAATTAATGTGGGCTCGTCCGGGATGCCAACCCTTTTGGTAAGGTTAAATCTGGCCTTAGTGTGAGAAAGGAAGCGTGACTATTGTTATGTTTGACCAATCTGGTTTGTGACTCTTGTAGTTTGTTGGTGCTAAATTGAGGTTCAGCACTTTAGTATGGAGTATAGATTCAAGTGCTCAATATTTAGCATTTGTGCCTGAGATTTTGGGTGCATCATGCAAGGTTCTTTTGTAACTGGTAACGTCGGATACTTTTGTGGAGTTAGTTTCTGGTGGATTTTGGAAGGGGCACAAAATAGAAAATCTGGAGTGCATCTGAAAAGTATGAGCTGCTCTTAAAGATGATCTTTGTGTGCATGAATGTGTGATACAAGCTTTCCGTTTCGATTCAGCTGAAGGCAACATAGAACGTATGACTTTCATTGCCATTTATTATGTAAAATACAAAATGCTTTTCTTTTTACAATATTGATCTTTTGAATTCACTGATTACATACAAACATAATATGCGAGAGGTATAGTATTTCATGCCAAAGCGTTTTGTCCCTTTGATAAAGCCTTCCTCTGACCATTTCCAACACAGAAGAGGTCATCACGCTAAAAGAATGAGTTCAACATGCTTATTGCCTATCAATATTTAAGAAGAAATTGTTGTAAAATGTTGCAAAGCATCTTAATTACCTACTCCGGGCATTTTCTTATGGCGTATGGCACTCATTTGTAGCCCTTTAACTCCCACTAGAACGTGATGGCTTTGATTGATTACTAGTACAATAAGTTGGTGTGCCTTGAGGTTGTGGTTCGACCTTTGGTGTGCTTTGTGTCCAAAGGGGTTGGGCACCACTGGCATTTGGTGAGGTCGTTTTTCTCAGAAAGAAGAAAAAAAAAAAAGAGATGAAGCCCTCCTGACCTTCCAAGACATGGTACAATACGTACGTGTGTGTGTACACAGACACACTTACATTGTTGCTGGGATGTCCTCCTTGCGTATCCGGGTCAGTGCCGCATCAAATCCCTTGGCAGATTGTCTTTCGCCTCTCCCTCTGTTAAGTTGCTGGATATTGTGACCTCAGTCTTCGCCTTTCTCTGCTGCTGCAGCACATTGGGTGGAACATCATTCATGGAATAATAATCAAACAGGAGAGTGAGAGACCCATTATTTTTTAAATCTTTCTTTATATGTGGGCTGAGAAGGGAGAAAATAGTTCCAAGAACGCCATTACTGTTGTGTCAGCACACAAACAACTTTCGGTCGCTGGCTTTTTGTCGACAGCCTTTTTTGGAACGAGCTCCTGTATCCCCTGTGGTCTTTCATCTTCCCCCGTATCATCCTCGCCTGTGTTTTGACTTAGTTTGGAAATCAGATGAATTCGTTGGCGATTTCCTCCAGTGACATGTCGCATGTAAATTGTGACTCCCTAATGCCGATCACTCGACAATTTCAAGATACCCGGATTACGAGTCTTGTATTGGCATCAGCACTGGCAATCTGATGACTTTGAAAGAGTGTGTAGGTACTATAATACAGCTATGATGTAATGTGTTTACCATCTCATTCTAGCGCGCTAACATTTGCTAATAGGCACTAAACATGGAATACAGCGGAGGATCATTAGCTTTGCAGTTATTCGGTCATGCACTAAAGTATTGAACAGTGGTGTTTGTATTAACGCTATTGTAACTTTGGGGGTTAGCCGATTAATTTACCTATCTCAAACTGCTGAAGCCTCATGCTATATTATTTAATTTAGTTTGTTCAACAGAATGAGGACTGTGGGTTTTGTCCCCCAACGCTTCCATTGCAATAGGACAGGGATCTTTTTTATTGCCAATAGGATAAGGGGAATTAATTCTCTTTCAATGTACAGTACACGTTGAAGACTCTTCAAACCATTTTATTGAAAACGACTCGATTCAAATGTCAACCCATCCTTTCATTTTGAATAGACCTTTTTCTACAGCAGCTAATTGGACTCGACAAAACAATAAAAGCACAGGTGTTATGCATTCCATTTGTTTTTTGCTAGTGGTCCCGTTCGTGCTGGCTCACTGCTACACGTCGATGGAACGGAGCCATGGTTAATATTATTACTTCAACCTTGTGGTTTTCCAGCCATGCATTCGAATGAGCACACAGTGCAAGCATTGTGGCAAGTTCACATCTGGAGTTGCGATTGTCACTGCAACACAAATAGCTAAACACAGTACCAGTAAATTTGCGCTTACCCGTAAACCTCTGAATTCATTTTTTCTAGGAGAGGAAAAAAGAACAAGTGGAACAAATGAATCCGATGGCTGACTTAGTAGAGTAGATTTGATGTTTTAAATCCCACACTTATCTTCTGCAGTTTGTTTTTCCACTAGATTCATTTTCTTTTGAGGCAATTCATTTGTTTCCAATTGCTAAGTGGTTTTAGTAAAACTAATATTATAGCAGAATCTTAACCTAAACCCGGTGTGTAAAGGGCTTTACACACCAGGGCTGTGACGAATAATTGGCACACAAATGCAAATTACTTGACTGCAAATATGATATTCCTAAGGCTCATTATGAAAGGAAAATAACGCAAGGAGCGGATCTGGTCTGTGCTGCCTTTGTCGAGGTTGAAAGGACAAATACAGTTTGCCGCCTTGGCTACGGAGCCTTATTGTTGGTATTCATGACAAATACAATCTCAGCAGAGACAGCCTTAAGGCCTTTACACACCGGGGGCATTTTGGTGCAATTAATTCCCAGAGCAAGATATATTTGTTCTAAGTCATTACTGACAAAGGGTGTCAATTGTCTAAATGCTATGAAATCAGATGTTATGAAACTTGAGCAACTGTTCCTCCTCAGTCATCTGCAAATCATGTCATTACAGATGAATGGATTCACATAAAGCAGGCAAATATTGCTGCTGAGGCTCAGTAATTACAGGCTGGCTACTCGTTACAATCGTGACGTGTGCATCTGCTAGAATGCTCTCCCTATGTTCCCCCAAGACGTGATGTAAATACTTACACCCCGGCAAATATAAACTTAACGACCCTAATATATGGTTAAGAATGTATTAAGGGCACACAGATTCATTACCAATATCTGGACAGACGTGTTCCGTAAAATTAACATAATATTTATGAAGGATTCAATGAAAATCATCAAAACTACCAAAACATGCAGAACAAAAGGAAAAACAGCCAAAGCAAAACAAGCAGACAAAACAGGCAGCAAAACAGCAGCAGGTGAACCTACAAATGATAAACAGATTAAAAGGGCACACCATGCTGCAAAATAATACAAGTTAAGATTGTGACTACTTGCCACCACAACAAGGGGTAAGTATAGTCAGACGGCAACAAGAGGAATATGTCTGAAACTCACCACAGCACCAGGACAGGGGCCAAAAAGGAGTGAGGCCAGGACCACAGGTGCCTTATAAATGCTGGCACTAATTGGGGGGGCGGAGCCTAGCCTGAGGGCTGCGTTCACAACCCTACACTTCCTTCTCTGAGGAGCGTTCCCCACTACACAAACATTGAATCGACTGTCAATCTGCGTAGCACACCTGAACAGATAAATAAGATAAAGTCTGAATCATGCTGCTCCCGCTCGCTCCCGAAGAAAACAGTAGACCCTACTCGGCCGAGTCTGTGGAAGGCCGGCAGCGCCCCTACTGGCTGGGCTCTCAAACAACCCGTCCTGTTGTGCTTTTCAAAACAAATATACTACCGGTATATCATATTTTCTTGTGCAAGACTTTATTCTGAAGGATTGATGTTTCCTTTCTATTTTCGTCTGATGGCGATTTATATAACACAGCACGGTATGTTGTTCTTGGATACTTGCATTCACAAGGCTTCCCTTTGTTTTCACCGGTCTGCATTTGTTTCCGAGGCAACCGTATTCGAGCAGCAGGGCCAGCAAGAGAAGAAAATAACATCATAGACTGTGACAGAATGGCTTAATGCTCAAAGTTCATTTAACCAGGAAAGTCATCTTATGTTAAGTTAATGCCTTTCACCTTCACATCAGAAACTATAAAAAACTTTTTGGATTTTTTTCAATACACCATACTCTCTGGCTCCAGCTCATATCCATGACCATGTTCCAATAACCAGCAACCCACTCATCCTTAATGATCGGGTACAAGACGATCCCCTCTCTCAAAGCCTTCTCTATACATATATATATATATCTAGTCATTTTCATTTGATGTATCCACTGGCAGACAATATTTGAAGATCATGAAACAGTGCGTTTGCTTGCCGTCAGCGTGTGTTCTAAGTAAATAAAAGGAGATACCGTACCCTCTGGAGCTCCTGATTCAAAGGTGATGATGTCAGAAACATTGTTGTTCAATCTGACGTACTGCGGTCTTGAGATAAGACACTCCTGGACACAAGCACGTGTGCAACAAGATTTCTAGTTGTGTTTCTAGTTGTGTTTACCAAGCCCTCGCTGACGTAGCGTGGTGCTTCCCCCGTCACTATCCGAAGCGATGTGTCAATACTCGGAATACTCAGGTAGACCTTTGTGAAATTAATCCTACAAAGTCTGAGGGAGGGCATAAATATAAACATTATTTCTATTGATTATGATAACATTGGTGCCACCAAAGCAAAAGCTAAGATCTTGGGGTGAGAAATAAGGAGGACGTGCACAGGTAAAACCAAAAGTGGGCGCAAGCAAGCCCAGCTAACGATCCGACTAAAGATGTAAGCTGTGTTTGCTCAACTAGAGCAAGTACATTACTGATGTAAAGAAGCTCATTACGGATGTAGCTGAATTATTTCTCATCTCCACTGGGGATCGGCAGTCAATATCATCTTTTGAAGAACAACATTGAGCCATGCTCCATTTTTAATTGCACTTTTTCACTTTCCGATTTATAGAGAAAACACAACCCGTAACCTCTTGAGCAGGGTCAGGATCAGAAGGCTGGCGGGTTCACCGGGAGTCAGGCAAGGCGGGTAGAACAGGGGCAGGCAGGGTCGGTAACAGGAGATCAGCTGGAGAGTCTGGCATTGAAAACCGGAGAACAATCTGGCAAATGTGTGTCTGGGAGGCAGGAGTCTATATAGGGGCTGGATTAATGTGAAGGGAGTTAGACTGATGAGGAGGGAATGACTGACAAGTAGAGTGAGGAGCGTGTGGAGCTGAACTGTGACAAAATGTCTCTTAAACCAGTAACCGGTCACTGTTATTAGATGCTACATTTCCCGTTTTTTTATTTTTGCGTCCTCAAGTGAAGAGCTATTGAGTTTCCACCATTATCTCCAGTTTGATGTTGACAGAGAGCAGAATCTTCTCTTGATGATTATACTCAGAGCACATTGACATGAATATTCACATCCATATGCCATATAATTGCCACAGTACATGCTAGTTGGCGAGCTGATAAACACTCACAAATGTTGCCTTCCTATTTGTTTTCAGCAACATTACAGTCTCCTACAGTCTCAAATTCTAAAGTAAGACGACCCTGTTTTAAATACGATTTTCTTACATTAGATTGGGATCCATACTTATCACTGAGGTTTGTCAAAATAACATTTTTTCGAGGTGTAAAGTAGTAATGATAACAAAGCAATTGACACAACAAACTTAATCTCAGTAGAAGAATAGATGGCAACAACTTCCAAAGATAAGGAAATGTTACAGCATAAAAAAACAGTTACATTGTTTTATCGAGAATAAAGGCTTCATTGTTTGTTTGTTGCGTCTCTCTCTCTCTCTCTCTCAATACAATGCAAAATAACAAGTGCAATTAATTACACTGATTAACTAACCTCTATTCCACCAAGGACGCAGAGTCAGATAGGTCAAACTGTTCTCTTTAATAACATCATTTACATCACTCATTGTCTTCAGTTGAGAACGGAACAGCGTGAAATAGCATCATCCGTTTTCCACCGCAGCTCCAGGTGTTGTGTTACCCACAAAGCAGTTCGAGACAAATACAAGGGGAGACAACCTCCTCACGACAGGACCGTGTGTGTCATCCCTTATTTGATGACAATGCAGGATTTGAAGCAAGTCATGGTTAAACGTTGTGTAATATTGATACTCGCTACCCGGAGAGGTTAAAAGATTTACGTTTCTAAGTAAAAACCTGTGGAGCTAACATTAGCAGAATATGTTAGCACTTCTATGCTTCGCTGGCTACTGAAGGTATACTGAATATAAACAAATACTGCTATTGCTAGCCCTAAGACCTACCCGGCTTTACAGGTGATGTTGTGGTGGTTCACTTTTTTTCCACTGTGATCTGTATGCTTTAGCCTCTGTCTTATCTTTTTGTCATCCTGGATATATCCTTTAAATGCATTGTTGTCTGCATCTCTCTGAAACCCCTTTTTTCCGTGCTTATTTTTTTAGGGAGTGCAGTTAGTGACAGTGTGGGCTCCATGGTAGCTCTGACAGCCAAGCGGTGTAGCAAGGGGGGGGGGGGGGGGGGGATTAGCGAAGGGTCAATTGTTTTCATAGCTTGAACAGTTCTTATGACGAGTAAACTAATCTCGATGTGTAAAATCAGTGGAGTGGCCGATAATGTATAATTTATGCGTACACAGACATTGAGTTAGTTCTTGAGAGTATTTCTTTGTGCCTATGACTTGCTGTCCTTTCCACCATTCAAACTCTGGAGTCGTCTGCAGTAGGTTTGCATTATCATTTGCTTTATTCGTATTCCAAGTAACCTCTTGCTTAGTCAAAGAGGATAGAAAGCGACCAAACCATGTCATGCTTTTCGGCTGACAGGCAGTTCTCTCTGTGGCCAGTAAATTATTCATGGCATTGGAGACTCAATCATAGGGTATGAAATCTCCACTGCAAATTAGCATAGCCAGTGTGGATTTCTCATGTGTCATACATGAGTACAAAGCCAGCGGGCTACATAAAAAAAAAAAAAGGCTATTAAACACCTTCAGATCCCACGGTGAGATCTGTGTAAATTCCTCCATTTTCCAGCTCCAGCATGCAAAAGCTCCCAAATCTAAGAACAAGATTTCTTCAGAGGATAGACGAGTTAAATATGCTTCAGGCAGGCAATGCTTGCAGCTTGTCTCCTGCTGCTCTGGGAGTTAAATCAATAGAGATGTAACGGCTCGGTCTCTACCTGCAACTCTGCTCACACTGTATCTTTTCTCCGGTCAGCATTGAAGCTGTAACACGATCAAACTACCCTGGGATGACAAATGGAGGCCCCAGTGGAGCCTCACAGTTCTGAGAAAACACGCTTTGGGCTTTTTGTGTGTTTTGTTGAGATGTTGTAGAAATTGATAGAATTTACATTAGCATTAAATAGCAGTATCGGCATGCAAAGGAATTGCAAATATATGTAAACAGATTAAATACATCAGCAACAATATCTATACGGGGAATCGATTTTTTTTCTCTCAACCATAAATTACATTTTGATTTATCTTTTTTACATTTAATTTAAAAAAGTTTAAAGCAAGTTTTCATTAATTGACCTTGTTTTGTACACAAGATAAAGCAGCCATTTCTCTTCATTGTTCTTGTCCATCTCAAAAAAGAACAAAACCAACACCATGGCATATGTGGGTAGTGACTCAAAGATATATAAAAAAAACTACAGTACCCAAGCTCATGGTAGTAAAGAACATGTCAGCCAGTGCAACCGTTCAAATATCACATGCCAGACACTTTTGTTTTCTTCATTTACACAAAATAATTTCCTTTTTTTTTGTAAATCAAACAACTGATGTGTGTTAAATGTTGCATTTAACACACTTGTGCGTCAGCATTACTCCCCTGTTGTCACACAAAGCGCTGTGAGAAGGACAGAGGGTAAACATACGATAAAAGTCATCAAGTTGAGTGACAAATAATTGCAGACGTGAAGGTGTAAAGTTAGCGAGCGGTCTCAAACAGCACCAAACCAGCTTCTGGTTCGGTTCCTGCTGGTCCACATGTATTGAACTGCAAATGACAAAAAGTGTGTTCGATCTGCATCCTCTCTTCCAGTTGTGTGCGATGACAAGGAGTTCGTCGTCTGCTTGTGTTTGTTGTCGTCTCCCACAACATCTTCCTCTTCTTTCTTCCTCTTCCAGCACATCTCGGCCATATCTATCAGGGTGACACAGAACAGGCTATTAATACTGTCGTTATAAATCCTCCACACACACACGCACACACACACACACACGCACACACACACACACACACACACACACACACACACCCCACTGTTTGCAAAGCATGTTCCCTTTGGAAACCGCATGTAAAAATAGCGAAGAAGGCAGTTGTCACTTCCTGTGTGCATTCAGAAAGGTAGGCACAGCTATTTTTGATTTGCCCAAACACACACACACACACTCGTACACAAACACACCACATACACACACATAATTCTATCTTCAGTTATTATAGCACGATTTAGAGAGCGTAGTTAACAAGATTGCCAGGCAGTATCACATTCAATGTGAACAGTGCCTGCGCTGTCTTTGATTTTACTGTTGCACCAAAACACAGTTTATAATCATACATTATGTATAACCGCTTCAGTGGAACCAGGTCGCTCCAGGATGGAGTTTTTGCACAGCCTACATGAGTTTGTTGTTTTTTTAACAGTTGTTTTTTTAACAGAGGTTTGCTGACTAAGAGTTTACATTGTGTAATCTGATTGGTCAAGAGTGGCCTATCATTTGTTGTTTTCTTTTTGCCTCTTTTTAGGCTTTATGTATCTCTAGAAAAATAGATAAAACAACAAAGTTATGAACTACATGTGAATGTAGCTAAGCTGTTGATACATTGCTGTGTGTAGGCGAGGCTTTGTTCGTAGCACTGAACTGGAGGCAGGCAGAACACGTATAGCCTGCTTGCTTTTTAGGTATACATAAAAAGCTTTCTGCCCTAGTTCCATTTCCTCCCATTGTAGCAATCCACCGACAGAAGGGAAACGACAATCAAACAAAAGCGAAAGATGGAGAGAGAGAGAGAGAGAGACAGCGAGAGTGCTTTAACAGAGAATCTTTCCTTCAAACTCAAAATATATCCCGAGTTCTGATGCGACGTCCTGACTCAAATAAATGCTTGGATTGATAAATGTATTTGTTGATTTGAGAGAGTAGCCGTATGTTGTTGTTATTTAGTCTTTCAGCCAAGATGCTGCCCCAATGGTCCCACAAATCCAGAGAGAGACTGATTGAAAGCAGAGCCAGTCACATTTGTAATAACTGTATTATTGAAAGGCTGATATTTACACCAAAATACGCTATTTATCATGATTTATTCGGAGAAACCAAGCAATTATATATGATCTAGACCTGCTCTTAAAATACGTTTTAAATTTTTATCTTATTTTTTATTATTTTTTATTTTTCTCTGTGTATGTAATTTATTGACCCTAGGGTCACATTGTGTTTTTTATGCTTTTAAATTTCTGCTCTGTTAAGCACTTTGTGATGTTATGTCTGTGAAAAGCACTCTATAAATAAATTTCATTCATTCATTCGTGCGTGGAACAGTATTTGGGAAGCGCCACTTACTTGTGTCGCTAAAAGCTTCTTCTCATTGGAAGCAGCTAAGGTGCAGCTACGCCACGCTGTTGTTGTAGCATGAGCAGCTAAGCATCTCGCACCAAAACACCTTCTCACAGCTCTCTTCTACGCAACTGTATTTGCATTTTACATCTCGCCCTGAGCTTATCCAAATCACATGGAAGTGGGTCAGCTGCAGATTCATTCATTCAGTGACTATTCATCTGCTTCACACGATTTATACCCAGCGCACAGGCAATAAATAAACAATTCACTCCATCCGATATGACAGAAAAGTCTAATTATAGAACACACGATATGGCATGCATACAAGACCTCATTTTCCCAGCAGCCATTTATTTATCTCACAACAAATGAACGGTTTTCAATTACAGTAACTTTGAGATGAGACGATGAGATTGCAAGTAACAGTGGTGATGTTGAGTATTGCTGGTCGAGGTAGAGACCTCATTTACAATACAGCTGAGTCGTGTCTAATGTCATTTTATTTCTTGTTCTACTTCTTTTCAGCCTTGTTTAGAAAAAATGACGTTTCCATAAGGAATCAATTACGTTTTGAGGGAAACATGTTTGTTTTTGACATATCACAAATATGTTATTGTCTGTGGATCCCCCTTTTGTGGGCAGGTTGGGGCCAAAGAAAACCCCCCAAGAGAATAAATCAGCACTTAATCAAAAAGACAGAAACATCTTCGGAAAAACCTGGATCATCATGCCATAATCAACGCCATGTTATTTGAATAATAATGTTTGTATCCTTGAGAGGAAAAAGAGTGAGAGTTGCGTCCATCGTGTCGGCCCTGAACGCATTTCCTCTCAGCTTCTCTCCATCAGCTTACTACTATGAGCAATGCACTTGATTAAGACATCCTCAGATGACAGTCACTGCTGTTGCTGCCTTGACTTTTCATCTAGAGCCATCGTCGGGTCAAAATTTTAAAAAAATGTTACCACTTTGGTTTATCACCAAATACCTGCAAAACAAATGGACAGCTTTCTGCAGCTGGCTGGTTGAGTGACACCCGCCGTAAAACATCACACGTTAACTTGTCAGCAAGTTGTCTGTTTGCGAGGGAACACAAACTATAAACTGCCTCCAGAGGCTGCATCATCAATGCAAGTTACATACTCTCCCCTTATGCCGGCAGTAATGGAGCCTTGTTCTTTTGCGTTGGGCAGAAAATAGAAACCCGAATGACTCCTGAATGCTCCCCCTGCCCTCTGTCAAGCTGTTCACTGACCACCTGTTGGCTAGAGGTTGCTATGCATTTGGCCGCGAGCCCTACAGTGAACGTCTCTCCTTCATTATCCCATTTTGTTTTGCCACTGTCCCGCTCCGTCAAGGCCTCCCTTGCTCCGTCAGTGGTAGCCAACAGGTGGCGAGGTGCTTATTTGCCAATGCCTCATCATCGAGAGCTCATCAGAGACCATGAGTGGTTATCAATATGATGAGGAAGTGAGGGTTCATCGACTGACCCGTGTTTTTTTTCTTTGCCGTTTCCTGTAACTCCACAGATGTCTAAAACAAGCAACATTCAGTGTGCTTGCTCGCTACATGCCAGCATCTTAAAATCATTTTGTTATGATATTTCAATCGTTGGGAGGAGCGTTTAGCTACCAGCGCCTGTTAGCCATCGGTGGCTATCAGCCTCATAGATCTGGGTAAGAAGATGCCTGCTTCACCATAGTAGGTTCAGAAAGCCGTTATAGTCACATGATTGATCACCGATACGAATACAAGAAGACGACGCTGGCCTCTGGTAGCCGTACAGTAATTATGACGGGAGCAAAGGAGGAAGTCAAGTGACGTCGAATAACGAGCAGCAAACTATGGAATGCTCCAATTTGAAATGAATTACATTTGGTCCTGGGTGTTGTAAGGTGTCTGGGTTGAAGGTTTGTGTTCCAGTTCTTGCACCGTGAGGTCTTGTGTGTCAGTGTCGCTGGTTCCCCTGAGTGCTAACGGCTGCTGCTCCCTCTCTGGCAGGACACACAGACCTGGCTTATCCCACCTGGCTGAACACACCGGCTGGTTGTTATCTTGCGCTTCCAGGCCTCATCCACACATGCAATTACACTAATGCACACAGGCCACTAATACCGACACTGTGTCTATATTGAATGTGTGCACACATGTGCCTCTGTTTACATATATGGGCTTTAACTCACAATGGGGTTCTGTTTTCATTACCTTCATTGATTTATATTCAAATCATCCCTTGCAGAAATACTTTATTCCAAATATCTGATTAAATACTTTGTTATACTATCTAAATATAACCAGATACTCACAGAAAATGTGTGTAATTTAAATTTGAACTCTATAAAATAGAAATGTAAGCAATATGAAATAGGAACGGTAGGAAATTCAAACGTTCACATGGCTCAGTTGGGCCGCGTCGACGTAAGTGCTGCAGAAGATTCAAGTTGTAATTCTCAAGATTTTCATGAAATCAGACCCTGTTTTGAAACTCCTTATTGTCAGCAATATCCCTTCAATGTATTTACATTCTGTAATTATCTTTTTTATTTAGTAGTTTTCTTTGTTACGTTCGTTGGTTCATGACTTTATTTAATTATAAGCCTCACTGTTCGCTGTTTGTGCTCCGAACACCAAATCAGAGCCGTGTGAAGTTACTGCTCAAGCAAACCAAACAATTCCAGTTCACATTAAAGCATTGAACTAGCAATTCACGGACTGACTTCTGTATTAAAACAATGACTTCGTTTGGCTGCATTGTAACGCCATTTGCTCTTCTGTTGTATTTGTGACGAAGCCGCTGCTCAACAAGTGCTTGCTGTGGAATTTAACTGCACTCGGCGTTACTACAGTGACCACGGGTGTCGCCAAATCACCCAGGACTGAAATATCTAAAGGATAATATTTCATAAACTGTGGATGTCACAGTAGGTCGTCTTTGTGCCGTCACATGTGCCTGTTTGAGTGTGCCGAGGTTCTCATGAGACTCCAAGTCAGTGACGAGAGGGCCATTATAATGTCTCTTCCATGAGCAGTGGAGATCAGAGGAACCCTTTTGACAGATGTCTACATCTGCCCGGGTGCTTTTACAGGGTGCCACAGTATAGCTGCGCTTTTGTTCTGTAGGAGAACAAAGGGAGGTAAGGAAAGGTCGCTGGAAAAACTTCCTTTAAAAGTAGGATCGAGAGGAAATTGTAATGACGCCTGCATCACAGGAAGACGGGACGCAGCTGAGGATTGTTTCACTCCTGGGATACGTCAAAGAGAAACCCTCGCCAACAAGGGCAACCCTTTGATCCCGTCGCATATTTAAATGGAACATCATCAAACTCTGGCACATCAACGGGGAATCCCAACACACATCTGCCTGTATAAATTCAAAGTTTTTAAGACTTTGTTTTGGCGCTTACAATGTATGAGTCCCCGAGCATAACCGGGAGTCAAATCAAGTTGGACAAGCCTAGCTCAACAATTGACAGACCTTTATCATTTTAGTGTAAGCTTAAACAAACGGAGCACTTTGATATTATTATTATTTTTACGTAAAAGCCTTGATTTCATTTACCGTTCAAGGCTATGTTCCTCTCTTGAAACAGCCCCCACTGTGGCCAAAAGTAGGAACTTCGTGACAGTGGGAAATTGAAACTACAGGAAACACAAACCTCTACAGGTGAAGTACAAGGTCTTCACTCATTGTTCAACTTCAACTCTTGCTGAAGATTGAATGTGACATGAATGGAAGTAGTGTTAAATAAGCACAAGTATAAAAGAGGCATAATGTCAGCAAAACGACCCATAAATGCCAGTAATATCTACCTAAAGCTGGATTACAGTTACCCACTTATCAAAGCTACCTAAACAAGTAGGCTGAAGCACAGTGTGCACAGTATATGTCAATAGGTTCTCGCACATTCGACCCTCCGTTTGTATGACACTGTATATTTCTTCATTCAAATGAACATTGGCTCACTGATTTACTTATTTTTTGGCCATTTAAGTTTATATGGCAAAACTGTTAGCACTAGTTGCCTATTTAACCACCCATCAGTTTCTTTATCAGTCTCTTGGAGTTGATTCTTGCCACCTGGCGAATGTAGTCCATTAGCCACTCTTCTTTTAGCACAGGGTTTGGTCTCCACCAGCCCAAATATCTAACTCTTTCGCTGCTAAATGTTCCAACATGTTCACTAGCAAGTCGCTAACTTTGTCCGACTGGAGTTTAATGCTGGGCAGGTAGTGTAGAGTGTCTCTATTTTAGAGCTTCTAATTTTAATGGTGACATCACATGTTCTTTATTACCGACAGCTTTAGGTCTCGCCCACTTCATCACCCTCACACCTCAAGCCTTGTCCTCTGCGTTCCCCCTCACCTTCACACCCAAAAGTCACGCAGTAGGCGATGAAGGGCTAGAACTGAGATGATCCCTTCCCTTTAAAGTGTCGGATAGAATATCAAACTGGAGCTCTTGACCGCTTAACAACCTTGTTTGAAAGTAGGGGAGCATTTGAAAGATTATGAGTTCTACGTCCAAGTCTCCACGGGTCTGCCAAACTGTGTGCGGCCCACTGCTAAGTAACTCACAACATGTCGTGACTGTGCATATAGTGCCTCAATTCACAGGCGTTGCCTGTGATTCGTCCTTGTTGCTCTTGAAAAATGTGATAAGCCAAGCTCAAATCACTAAACCTGCATCAAAGTAAGCTAGAGGATATACACAGGAGGGCCTTTCTTACACTTGGTTTGCCAGAAAACCGACGTTTCCCCGTTCTTTTCCCACACCTGTTGAAAACACCTGTTCCTTATTTCTTTTGTTCCGATTTCACTTTCGGGAGATGAGAAGTTGGGTTTATTGGTTCTCTTTCATCCCCTCTCCCTCTTTGCTCGATCATACACTCTCCCCTATGCGCGTGTATGTTCATTTCATGGCTTTCCCCTTGGCTATTCATGTCAAGGTGAAAGAATATAGCACGGATATCTTTATATCCCCGTGACGCATTTCACTCGACCAAAAGCAAATAAGGCTGGAAGTGCAGCGCAACTACTTCAAACACCTCGACCCCCTTTCAGAACAACACAGGCCTAATTTTCCAGGAATTGCCCTCTGATTATTTCTGATCATACAGCCAGCTGAGTGGCAAAACCAATCATCTTGCAAATATTGTCTTGATCCCAGTCTTCCATTTGATTTTTTTCCTCAGGGTAGTTTGACCCTCTGTACTGTGCAGCGGTATTGGCGACTAAAGCAGCTCCTTGCAGCATGAGAATTGGGAAGCAGAAGGACCGGATACAGGAGATAAACCGAAAGCTATATGGTATCGGTCATTGTGTTAGCTCCGTCGCTGGCTGTGGACAAGATTACTGTTCATATATTGTGGGGAAAAAAACCTCCCTTTCAGATTTAATGTTAAACAATAGTATCATTATAAGGGGGACTTAGTCGATCTGTTTATCTCCTTTTTCATTTTGACTGGCTTAATGCTGTAATACATTCTGAGACATGGACAACTACTGAAGAGTCCTTGGGGAACCATCTCTGAAGAGTGTAGGCGAATGCTGTGTACAGAAATTACTTTTTGTCTGAATGAACTAACTTCCGTTATGTAATATAGAGTTATGCACTTCTCTCACCTTTCTAGCGTTTTAATAATGTAATAGCAAGGGCCAATTCTGCTTTTTTGAGCATTTCCCATTAGCCTACCCTATGCTCTAAAAGCTTAGTAACAAACAGGATACGATGCAATTTTCACGTTTTTATTTTTATGCATTGCATTTTTCCACTAAGTTAAAGAGTAACTAAAGCCCAGAGTTTTGGCTGAAGTGCCTCTATGCTGCAAATTCAAATTTGGGGGTTTAGTTATTCTTTACATGTTACCGAGTGTGTAATGTGTGACCATTATGACGATGTCCGTGTGCAGAAATAAATATTTGCTCTCAATTAGTTGTTTTCACATGTCCACAGGTTCTTACTGATCGAGAATGCATCGAACTTATTCTCAGTCTGATCAGCTCTATGCCATTTGTGCTGACTCCAAGTTGTTTTTGTGAGTAATATGTTCAACACCCATGTGAATCATGTGTGATGTGACATGACACCGTGGCCGCTTGTTAATTGTTGGCATGTCATGCAGCCAGTGTTGGGGTTTTCTCCCTATTTGGTCTGTCCGAGTTAACCACAGTTTCGATTTGGTGTAACTCGTCTTTTTTCGTCCTGTTCTGACTTTTCCCGGGTCCCTTTTATGACTTTATTTTCTTTTCTGAAAATGATTTGTGCATGTTGGCCTTGGCTAATTTTTCCGCTGGTTTGTTGAGATCCAAAGTTTAGAAAATCAGCACTTGGAAGAAAACATTTCTCCTCCTGCAGTAGAGGAAATAGGATAGCGTGAAGTTAGATTTTGCAGCATTCTGCAACTAACATATGCATATTGAAATCAAGACAAATGAAGTGTGAGGTGACTCGCGGCCATGACGTCCAGACGTTTCCTCTATACTATTTAGTTCAGTCTAGTATTGTCGGATTCCTGACTGAGATCACGTCTTATCCGCAGCACTGAAAAGGACGAGTAGAAATCCCTTCACACTGCAGAGGATCCAGCTCCCTCACGGGGAGAGAACAGAGCCAACGTCAGAATTGGTCACCAAAGGAAAATAACTTCCCGTTCCCCATTCCTGAGGCTTTCACCTCACCGTCAACCCATTAATCACAGAGCTCATCCTGTGCATCCCACCGCCGCCGGCATTGACTAAACAACAAAGCATACGATCAATTGCCGTTACGTGCAGAGCTGTAAAGCCTCACGAGCGATTGCATTCCACTTACCTCTTCTTCCATCAGTCTAGGACATGTAATTAATGTATAATGTTAGGACACCTCTCATTGTAGCCCTCTGGCATTTGCTTTGGACATTTGTCTTCCTATCAACTGGATCCTTTCATTAGCGCTTTGTGTCTCCACCTTGATTATAGGGAGAAGAAAATACATTATTCCACATCCTCCCTGTCCTCACCATCTTTGCTGGCATGTTATTGGTAATTATGTATATACCTTTCACATGAATTCGCTGTCATACAAGAAAATACGTGCCTTCCATTTCAGCGGTATCTGGTAGGTAACCTATAATGAAAGCGGCGGGCCACGTGCATATGAAATAATTACATTTTCCCACCATGAACAGATGGCATTTCCAATTAATTATGTTGGTACCTCGACGTATGTGTGTACGTCAAGGTATATGTGGTGTGTAGCCTACTTGTCCCAGTGTGTTTGCAGAAGTGTATCCCTAATTAACATGAGGTGTTTCTACCGGGGACCTTGCTCTTGTCTGAAATGGCACACCGCATGCTCCTCACTGATAAAATTCCCATTGTGCCGCTGGGATGGATTTAATGCTCGTCGTCAAAAAGAGTTCATTTCTATCCGTATCTGTCAGGGGTGAGGTGTTTGGATGGTAATACTGCTTCATATTTCGGGTACACTCTGTACATGGTTTCGTCACACTGTAGATTTGTAATTAAGGAAGGACCCTGATCAATGCACACATGTACTGTAGCCTTATGTCTTTGTCACATCTGTGCACATCCGAATCCCTGGAGAAGAGATGCAGTGACATATCATTGACACACCGAGTTAATAAAAGATAAAGCCTGCTGTCATTGAACTCACCATCTTTGAAGTAGACTGTGCAGATGAAGACTCGCTCTATGCCTGAGAGACCCTGCGATGCAATTCGGCAAACAAGACGCCTCTGGCTTTTTAAAGTCTCTCCAGTGTCTGATGCAGTGACTGCAGAGGAAAGAAAACCTGTCCTGACACAAAGCAGCTCGGGTATGGCACCAGATCAATGCAAAGGCACTGGAGTGACCTCGTGAATATCACTGGCTAGAGATTGACTGTGACACTTCCTGTAGCGCAGGAGAAAGTGTACCCTTTACATGCCTTATTCTGTCTACAATTAAAGCTGTATGGAAAGAGTTGACAGTAGACTTCAAGAGTCAACAGGATTAAACCAGCCTATTGTAATACCATCAAATAGCTGTCAAAAGCTGTCGGTAGTTTGGAACTCCAGAACTTTTTGAAGCTGCCTTTCCTCACTCCTGTTGTTGACTGTGCCACGGATATTGTTGAAACTTTAACCGTCATTTCACTGATGGATATCCAGCTTTTCCACAAATAAAATAACAGAAGAAGAAGCCAGGTTACTCTGCTTCTATTGAGAAAGTCTGAGGAAAAAGTGTTAAGATCTTGTTACAAATCATTGGAAATTGAAAATGACTGTACAGTAATTGCCTCCTCTCTTTGCTGGTGAAATTGATGTAGAAAATCAATACATTGATTTTAATAAGAGCATAATAGTTCATAACTCTTGGCCTTGGAAACTGCAGTTGAAAAAACGATCTCAAACTCAAGGCCCACTTACTCGCTTGCACCGGAGCTTTTGATTATATCTCATAGTCTTACCTAGCAGATGGAGTTTGTGGTGAGTGGTACTAGATGCTTTCTCTATTTCGGTTTCCACTGCCTCAACTACCCAGTGAAGATTGAATTCACATTTGATCGCCGAATCGAAACTGACATCGTCTTCTACGTGAGACTGGTTAAAAAAACGGACGTCTCCATATCGCTAATTGTGTACGACTTACTTTTACGACTGCCAATTTATAGAAATCTGGGTCTAGTGAATACAAAAATTGTGGTCGCTGTCGTTTTTTTTTTTTGACAGTAACCTTTCTTTGACAGTGCTACGAAACAGATCTGGATCATCATTGTATTCAACGGGTTCATTATTATCATCAGAATCAGGTGACTGTGAAGGCCATGATATGTCATAATAAAACTATTCAGGCAGCCTTGGTGCTTTGTATAGAGGCATCTGCATTCTATATCTTTCTCACACATTTCTTCCACATATGACGTGTCACCTTAGCTATGAATAGAACCACATTCAATTATATTAGAAGAAGTCCGTCTCCTTTGTAGCTCTGCCTCATCAGCATTAGACGGGCAAAGAGACGATTTCTTCGTCTTGTTAAGGTGGCTTCAGTGACAACAAAGGTCCCACAGAGGTCCCACAGGCCTTAAACGCACCCTCGTCAGGGTCTCATGCTTCCCTTTTTATCACAATTCAAGCAGTTAAACACCTCACTGTAGAAATAATCATCAAAAGAATAATATTGAATGAAATGTGTTCAGGCTGTGCTGCAGTATGAATGGATGACCTACAGCGAAGAAGCTCCCAATGTGCGTGAGCAAAGCTATTTCTGGCTGCTGTCAAGGTAGAGCTGCTGTTAAAGTCCTTCAGTCACTTCGAGTGCAGCACAGGTTTGAAGCGTCTTGATGAAACACTGGTGCCTGAATGTTGGGCAAGCATCTGCGCCGCGTTCCTGTTTTTTTCGTTGTGTTTTGGCTCCGTGTTAAAGCAATCTCTGCGGGGGGGGGGGGAGCTGGGAAAAGTTCCCATTCAGCAAACTGCGATGTCCACCCCACCTTCACCTTCACTCTGATTTTAATAAGCCCTGCATCTGGCTACCATATCCAACTCCCCCCCTACCTCCCCTGCTCTCCCCTGCTGTGTACTCATCTTTTCAATAGGCTCGGTCCACTTCGCGCATATGGTGCCGTCATGCCAAACCGCTTCGAATCACAACGTAATTCCTGTGTATAATCTATTTACCTGGCCGTGCTTAAGACTGCCAGGAGGTTTGTGGCATTTCATCACGCCTGGGTTGACAACAAGAATATTATAGGTGAGCATATAGCATCTGCGCGGCCATAATTGAGATGCAAAGCGCTGCACCACAACAGGTTTATCTAGATGCAAAATGTGTGGCGTGCATGCATCAAGTCTGATTCTGAGTAATCCACAGTGTCAGCGAGTTATTGCTGTAATCAGCCGCCATAACGACTTTTAATCTCCAAAGGACTTGAACTCCGAAGGAACCTGCTGCCTCAGCAGGCGAAGCTGTTAAGGATGTTCTTGAAATGTCCTTTCAACTATGGCACACATTCTGTGTTGAACTTGATCTATTAAAGCAGCAGAAATGCCTGAAAGTGGAAAATGAACTACCTCAATTTTGACCAATATAAATCCCCGGATTTCAGAGCTCCTATAACTCAAGTGCATGTTAACAGCCATCGCCCGTCAGTGTTCTGGCTCCTTGATGCCTTTCTCTAATTCACAGCTTTTCATCAAAAAGAAATGTAAATGTTATGACCCCAGTTGAATGAAGGTTATTCGAAGCTGCTGCTCAGAAATTAATAGTTTCTTTACCGACACACAGCTTTGGAGCCGATATGAGGGTTAAAAACGCCTTTGGACTTCAGACAAACAACCTTGGTTTGGACCAAATGGACTCCATGGGAGGAAATCACCAGCGTTGGTAGGCCTTCGTATTGATTCATTGATGTAATTTCCCTGCAGACTGATAGCCTTGATCAATCAATGTAGTTCCGAACGCATATACAGCAGGATGTTTGTGTGGTTTAACAACATTTCAAACTGTATGCAGATTACACTTCACTAGACACAATAAAAATAGACTGATAGACTCGTCAGACTCGCGTCTCACAGACTCAGTGTGGATTAATACATGGAACCGTTTCCGGTCCTTGAAATGCGCGAGTGATGGTTGTTCAAAGCACCCTCAATGGGGATTGGCTGTCTTGTTGAAGCTTCTGACATCTCTACTCCATCTGCGGTATGTTGTTTGGACAACAATGGAATTTTGGAGGATTGATCTAGCCTTCAAACAACAGTAAAAGTCAGCCTCTCTTGCTCTCTGGAATGAAATACAACTCTAAGTTGTAGTATAAATGCTTCATATTCAAAGGGAACAGGTAGATTGCGTTTAAAAAGTAAAAAGAAAATCTCAACATGCAGCTTCACTCATGTGAATGTCCTTGCGTGCTTCGCGCCAGAATCCACAGTGACTTAAGTCAACCGGGGCCACATTCTCACAGGTTGGGATGCTTCATCGAAAACACCCAGTTACAACATTTTCAAGGTTTTAAATGGGTTTTTTTCTGGCAAAAGATAATCTACCAACGTGTTTGATTTGTGCTGGAACTAAAAGAAAATATCTGAACCTGTCGGTACTTTTAATTTAAAAAACGAGATATTAAACGGCTAAAAAATACTTGTTGAGGTGAATAGTTTCCCTCCCTCGAGGGCATGAGTCTAAATTGTTATTCATCGTTCAAATGGAGTGGGATTCAAGGCTTGCCTGAGTGCGTTTGGGATTTCTTTTATTTGTATGCGTGTGTGTGCCTTTGGTAGACAAAGCGTGTGTGACCAAATGAGCCACTTACTCTTGGCCTGGAAAGGCCTCTATTTGTATTTGTGGACACGGCATACTGATTGCAGTTATGGCTTTCACAGAGTAAATTAGTGTCACAGCACAATTAGTCTGCGAGAACCTTCATTAGTTAAGAGTCATTTAATCTCGGACTCTGATTGATGCTAAACATTAAGATATTTTGCATTGCTAATGACCTGAATTGAACCCTGCGGACACTCCCGCTTAGCTTTCGTTAGTTGTTTTTGACATTTATTTCTCAATTTACAGGTCCTAGACTCTCTGCCAGATATCCTTATTTCATCCTGCACCATTTTAAATATCTCAATTACTCTGTCCCACTTAGCTGGGGAGTTTTCTGTGTGCATTTTATGAGGGTAAAAGGTCCAAGCGAGGGGCTGCAGTGTGCTTGGACGTCG
Source organism: Lycodopsis pacificus (assembly GCA_028022725.1). Taxonomy (NCBI): domain Eukaryota; kingdom Metazoa; phylum Chordata; class Actinopteri; order Perciformes; family Zoarcidae; genus Lycodopsis; species Lycodopsis pacificus. Next base: position 16,492,857 of record CM051708.1, read on the forward strand.
TTCGTCCAGATTGGCTCAAGCTCCACCCGTCATTGGTGCCTTTCAGCTGGGAAAATAAAATACAAGACTTAAGAAGTCATCATTGGTTTGGCGCTATGTGTTACGTAAAAGCATTGTCGGTACAAAGGCGGCAAAAAGCTCCCTCCGCTCTATTTGTTCCCCTTTAGTCTGAAAAGACTCGAGAGCTACAACTTTCATCTCGAATGTTTCATCTAACTTTGAAGGAGTGGAGAGGATCATTCACAGAAGTTTAGGATTTTACAGATTAGAGAGACAAGGGCAGCCTTTGAAAGGGAAGAGACAACCAGAATGCAGCAAGCTGCTAAAAAAGCTTCCAGTAGAAGCATTGAGTTATATGTGATCGCAGCCATTGAGTCAGCGATGAATTTACAACTAATTAAATTAATGGGTTCTGTCACAATGACTACGTCCACTTCTAATATACAGTCCATGTACAAGGCTGCATGAAGGGTACCATGGGCCCCAGGGCTACCACTTCATCAAGGCCCCCATTCCCCAAGCACCATCAGGATACTGCATCAACTATCACTCATGACTGCAGTTTAAAGTTACGTCATAAATCATATCATCATTATGAGCCCATAGTGAAGCATTTATATTCCATATAGAAATTGCATCACCAGAAGGTAAACATATTCATCTCTGTCACACCTTATGTACGCATATGCACGCACACGCACACACACACACACACACACACACACACACACACACACACACACACACACACACAGAGACAGAGAGAGAGTGTTCAAAGGAGAGCCTCGTTCTCTTTACCTCACCCTTTAGGTCAGCTCCAACAGTCACATGGGATGCGCAAAGTGGGCATCGCGTCTCTAAGGGCCTCACGCTTGCCCTGCAAACCTAGTCTTTTTTAATTTATATATATTTTTTTAATCTATGGCTGACAGTTCTTGACCCAACTTGCATTTAAAATGAAATTGCTGTGCTTTATGCTGTGTGAAAAACTTCTCTTCGCACGGGCGTTCACTGTGGCAACTTCATTAAACACCATCGTTTTGTTACAGGCCTGAGCTTGCAGGACAGCAATCAGATCATTTTGAGTAAATAAAAAGTGAAATAAGAAAAAGTGGGTTATGGGGGTTGTAATGATGCCTTTAGAGTCATAAACACACATATTAATCATAGGAAGACATATTTTATGCACTGTTGTAGAAGGATGTCTGGAACTTTCCAGTCCATTGTGCCACTTCCTCTATGAAGTAAATCGCTTAGATCTTACATCTCACAAGTGTTACCTGTATTATACAATCCAAAACATATTAAAATAGACCTTGTAGTTGCAGAAATACACTCTCTTTAGTATGGGTATGCAATTTTCGAGCAGAGGCCTAAACATAGGGGCAGTGTTCAAGAGGTTAAAGTAGGGCTGATGGAAATCGTACTCTATCTGTCGTCGGGTGCGGGGGAATCACTCTGACTGAATATAATGTATATATCAAGGGAAGACTCATAATTGCTTTATTGTACGGAGGGCTGGTGATGGTGCTGGAAGCCTGGATTTCACATTGGGAGGCTCCCCACCATCTAAAACGAGGATGACTTATACTGCTATATATATATATATACAGTTCATTTTCCATTTCCGCTTTCCAACATACTTATTACAATTGTCAGTATAACCAGTTTTCTATTTCTGGCTTTTAATTTCACACCCCATTAAAATTGCATTTTCATCACCTGCTCAAATTTGTGCTATGAAACTACATTTTTCTCTTCTTCTTCTTTTCTTTCATGTTATTACCATCTGATTACCTCCAGAAGTGGCTCTCTGAGAAATCATTCCTATGCTTTTCCAATGGAGACTTCCATCAGGATACTGTGCTCATGACGGCTCAGGAACATGACCTCAGGTTTGCCCCTAGATCTGAAACCAACATACGCCTTTCGAATGGGGAACACCAGAATGTTGGCTGAATTGTCAGCGAATGCTAAACGTAGCTGTTTAGTCAGAACGGCCCTGTGTTAAAGTTCCAGCATCTGTATGCCTCAAGGTGTCCAGTTTGTTGTAAAAATCATTCTCTCATGGTACTAACTAGGGCTGGGTATCGTTCGAAAAATGACGATTCCAGTACCAGCACATAACGGTACTTAATTTCATACCTTTTTTTTTTTTTTTTTACTTCATACGCTCTGCACTGTGAGTGGTTACCGCTGATAACAGCAACCCCGCCATCGCGGACCAGGACGGCGTCATTGTGAAAGCATGTTACCCCATCCACTGGTTCTCCCTCCGGTTAGCTCTGTAAGCAACGTTGCCGTTATTAGCATTATTCACGGTGTCAGCGCCGTTAGCTGCTAGCTGCCATCTCACCCATCGTCATGTTGAGAGTTGCTGTTGCACTGAAGGTAAACCCGGCTGTATGGGTTGTAGCTGCTGCGATAGTGTGCCAATCACACCATGCGTTAAATTGGAGAACGCTTACGGTGATCGTCTGTGAGCAACACCATACAAATCGTATTATTTTTATGAATCTGGGCACAAAAAGGCTGGAACGCATCGTTTTAATACTACTTGGCACTGGCTTATTTTAGTTGATACCTTAAAGGTGCCGATACCCAACCCTAATACCAACAAGGTAAACCTGTTAGTGCTTGTCCGTGCTTTGGCTCAGCAGCAAGACAACACAAATAATATGGATTCCCACCGGAAACATGATGAGTGTGAACACACCTTTAGAGTGCTTTTAGTAAAAGCAGCAGCGTCACGTTAAGCCTCAAAGGACATCTCTTAAATCCAGATTAAACAGTGCAAAGTTTAAATGTTTCCAAGTGATAGATCCCTTGATCCTTTTTCCTGCCGACTAAAGGTGATACAGCAAGGGCAGTGCTATATCTGTATTCTGTCTCCAAGGCTCTAACACATCACCAAACTGGAGGACCACAGCATGATTCAACTATTGTAGATAACAGCATGATGGGAAGGAGTAAAACGGACAGAGATAGAGCATCGGGGCATAACAAGTACAAAAAGTGGATCAAATAGAATCATGAAATCATTTCGGATGACGGTACACCTTCTAAAATAATTTATCATTCATCGTTGCCTCTGTTAGCTATGGATGTTGGAGTTAAAGTATTTAAAAAGTTTAAAACAAGGCTCAGCCAACCTCCCCACACAATCAGTTTTGTACAGCCCCTATTTGGATATTTAAGTGCATTGCATCAGTGAATGCAGTCACCAGCAGGCGCTTGTGTGATTACTTTTTGATTTCGACCATTGGCTTCAGCCAAGTCAAACAGGGCCAACAAGAGCGTGTTAATGACACATGCCTTTGGTATGTGGGCAGGCAGATCTGCTGTTTTTTTCATTTATGCCCAGTAAACTAGATTTCTTCATGCTGAATGAATTATGCGTGTAATGTTCACGTTTTTTATTCCATTCCTATTTCTTTCTTTTACTACAGTTCTGTTCAATTAAGCTGTGTTTTGTTTATATTTGGTTGAGCTTTTGAAAAGTTGAAAACATGTCGTTCATTGTTCTTCAAAATAAAAGCCAGATGCCATTTGCTTTGGCAAATGCACGAGTAAACACTTGTGAGCACAAGTCAATGTCTGAGTTACTGGGTTGTCAGGTGAAGTTTTGAATTGGTGGTGGCATCCAGGTTTAGATGACGTCATACAGTGTTTCCTATAGGATTTGGTGAGACTGTGGTGGGTGCACCGCAGACCCTCGAGGGGTGTTGCTCCCAATTCACCTCCAAGAATATGAATTCATCTGTGTGTCCACACACTTTTTGCCAAGTTGTGTAAGTGCTTTAGAGAGAGAGAGAGAGAGCGAGAGAACTTATTTCACGATTACAGGCTTCTCATTCATCCAGACATCATATTGATGGCAACAGCTGCGTTTGACTGCTTGATTTATTCATCAAATTAGCCTGCACCTGTTTACACCTCAGCAAACAGCCCCAAGCAGACAAATATTTCATAAAACACACACATTTTAGTTTACTGTAACAGCAGGTATCTTTGTTCCCATGGATACCAGTTCAACCCCCTACTAGTGATTAAGGGCAGGAGCTCAAACACGTAAGCGCGGCCGCGTGATATCCCTATTCAATCTGTCCCTCCAGAGAGATTGATTTTCCTGGTTTGGATGGAGGGACGGATACAGACAGGAGAGACAGAGACGTGGACTGATAGAAAACCGACAGAAACGATAGATCCAACGACTGGAGATGGCACTTTGTTTCAGGAAAGTTTAAATAATGCATCCGGCTCATTTGGAGTCTTCCTGGTGTCATGATCAAATGTGCTCCTTCAGCCAGAAAAAGTCTGCTGAGAGATGAAGGTGTTATGTCCAAATCCTGCCTGGCCCTTGGGGAGGCCATTACCGCAGAATGCACTTGATTCAGATGAATCCTTTTTCCATAATAAATAATGCATCCATTCTGACATGATCTCAAAGACATTTCAATGTCTTGGTCCCGTGCCAACTGTGTGGTATCTCGTGGACGAGCAGCCAAGCCTGGTTCCTACTTCTGTGGTATAAGATGGCACTTTCAAGGACAACACAGGCCTTTTTGCACAGCTGACATATTGACTTGTCACGTCAGGAAAAGCACAGATGTAAGTAATAACATTACTGCTGGTTGTATTCATGAAAGTAGCCACGAAAAAGACCTTATCTGTATCCAGATCAATCTCTCGCAAACACTTAATGGTTTACACTGTAACAGAACTTTTAAGGTACTTTAATTAAAAGCCTTAGCTCCCAATTGCCACAATATGCGAAAAACAATCACACTCTTTCTCATAACTGTAGTCAGGACATGATACACGTAGGTTTAGATTTTCTCATGACTTAATCTAGCAGAGAATGTCCAAGGGGACATTGCTAGACTCACAAGTCAGTCAGTAAACACTTTACTCAACCAGAGACTGAAGACAATCTCCCTGGTTATGTTGCTTTAAAATGGGTGGAACCATGTTGTGAATTAAAAAAAAATAAAAAATACCTGCATAGCAGAACATATCCAAAGTCTTGGAAGGGCGGCGACATGCAAAAGTCACACACTGAAAAAAAACCTGTTGTAGCAGACCCGCATTGCACATGACTTGTTGCTTTTCTGTTAAAATCAATAAATAAATGAGCCAGCTGCTGAATCGACCAATAACAGCGCGTTATCCCCTCGGGGCACGCCTTCGCTTCCCCATGCAATTAGATAAACGGTTGCGATTGGTTCGTCGGAACCCAGGACATGTCAGGGGGTCTAGGTTTGTTCGTGGCCGTTCTAGCAACAACTTTTCATTTAGAAATCATTCGGTCGGCGGAGATCTCCGGTTATCTGGTATCGCGACATGGAATCGCTAATAACTTATCCAGCGTGTGCTCTTAATGGTGGCAAATTGTCAAAAAGTGGAATATATTTTCCTAAATATGGACTAAAAATGATTGAAGCCCACAGCTTACTCACTGACTCCATTGCGACATTATGATGAGTGAAACGGTGTAGTGTTTATGGCAGAAAGCAGATATTGGCTGTGAATTTATTTGGGTTTTTCGCCTGCTTGCCCGCAGGTTCTCATCACACCGTAAATATCTGGACACAAACAGATGGGGAAAAATATGATTGACTTTCTTTTAATTGGCAATAATAATGTAATTTTGCCATAGGCCCTGTTTTTTCTTTTTTTACCACTGAATATTTGCATTTCTAATAATATACCCATGAAAGTGATGCGGAATTATCTACTAGCCGTCCTTTGCACTGTAACAATGGAGGGGTAATTGAGCACTTGAATCGTGCAAACGTAACCATATCTTCTGTTCGTCAACCACAATCTCTTACCATAACCAGGTAGCTGTCATCACCTGATGTTAACTATATAAAAAAAATGCCTCGAGGGGTTTTGCATCAGCCGTCAAACTTCCTGTTTGACGGCTGTGCTGGGAGATGAGAGTGGACGCTAAACGCTTTCTGTCAGGATGACAGTAGCTTCGTAGCTCACCCCCCGAATCAATCCTATTCAGTTGTTTTAAAAGGTATATTACTCATGTTGCAAGGTCAGCATCCACCCCAGAATGCCGGCCTGAAAATGAAAAATTGACAGCTCTGCGGTTCCATTTACTTCAGTTACGAGGTCCAACAGTATTTCACTTTGATTGACGCCACAGCAGCATGGAACCTTCACAGTACAACACATAAATTCAGTTTATAGGTGAGAGAGAGAGCCAAGGAAAGCAAAAAAAGTATTAAAACGGTTAAATTTCTGTCACGGTTCTCTGCAGTGGAACTCTGTAAGACCTTCCACTGGGCTGCATCCTCCTCTTCAAAAAAAACAAACACACAAACATTTCCATTATGAGAACACTACAGGAGCAAGAAAAGAACCGGGCGGGAGGGGAAGTCGACAACAAACGTCAGATGTAGGATTTAGAGGCGTTCAACACAGTAGACGTGCACTAACACGGATAAGTGCACGGCTGATTTTTAATAGCCCCCTCTCAGACTGGGATACCAAATTGTGCGCAGATGCCAGGAACTTTTGTCCAGCAGGGTCAGAGGATAAGTATTTACAAGCATGTGTGCGGTCGAGAACCCTGAGGACTATAAACACACACACAGCTGTCCTGGGTCAGTCACAATGCTCAACACACACACACACACACACACACACACACACACACACACACACACACACACACACACACACACACACACACACACACACACACACACACACACACACACACACACACACACACACACACACATCCAGGTCTTTTGATCCATCACTCAGAAGTATCAATCTATGTAAAGCATGCCAGCTTTTTCACTGTCGCTCAATTTCCATCTATTGTCTTGCCTTCGCTCTAACTCACGTAGAGGTAGCCTGTAGTAGTGCCTGACGTGTCTGAGGGCATTTAGAATGTGACGTGAGAACCACAGTTTAAGGTTCCAAAGAAATGGTCCGCTATCACCTCACCCACCGTGTCCCCAAGCCCTCTTATTTGTTTCTTTCTTAAAGAGCCAGCAGCTATAGCTATGTTGTCCCCCTCTGCATTTCTGTGCCATGCCGTCTCACTGCAGTGAGTTTTTCCATTAAAGTTCAGAATAGTCTGGGCAAGGTGGGTTTAAACAGCAGCCTTATCTTTATTTGGGCCCCTATTGATACTCTCTTTTTAAAGAAACATTGAACTATTTGCAACTTAAAGTGGTCCGAGCACAGAAAAAAAAAAAAGCGTTCACTTGCTGTCACCCGCTGGAGTTTCTCATCACCACTTCCTGTCTGTTGGCCTTGCTAACCTCTGCACAAACTGTCAATCCTTCCCATTTTCTTTTTGTGAGTTTTCGGACTAAAATCTGGGAAAGAAGAAAAAACATGACGCATGTGCTCCTAAGAGTCAAGTGCGGAAATGTACATGCTCTAATCGAATGGGAATAAGGGAGTGTTATCAAGACAGTACGTGTAAATACATGTATGTGCATCAAATCATCAAATCTCCATGTTTCATCAGCTTAAAACCTTTCTAAATGAGGGTTGGAGCATTAACGTGGTCCCTGCTGAAATAAGGGGCGACTCGATCAATCCCCGTCTGTGTAATCACGGTGCTTATTGATCACACTGAGGACTTTCCCAGGCAATACAGATGATCGTATCGGCAAAGCTTTCCATCACCTGTTATGAGAGGACAACAGCAATTCCCAAAATGAGCCTATAATGCAATCTGCTTTCAGATATATACGGCTGGGAGACCAACAGTCCTTTCACCATCGTGACTGAGAATGAGTTAGTGTGTGCTTCTGGGTGGCCTTTCCAGAGGTGACCGCTGCTCGATCCTGCCAAGAGGCGCCTGAGTCCAACTGCTTATTTCATTTCGCAGCTGAGATGGCAGTTCAATGGGGGGGAAAGGCGGTAGGATGATGAACCAAGTGAATGAGTCCTCGTATCAATATGTGACAGAAGAGACTTTAAAGCCAAAGACATGGGATTAAAGAAATTATAATTAAAGATGGCCTGTGAGGAAATGATTGCTGCATGGCCGGCTCTAATAGCGGTCAATTTCTGCTGCTTGATCTCTGCGGAGTTAATGGGGCACGGTTTGTGCATCGCTGCACAGTTTCTCGTTTCAGGTTTGCGTTGGCAGTCTTTTTATTGCCTCTCTTTTGATTGACGTTTTAGTTTTTTGTCCTGGGAGCATCATACACATGTATTCCCATAAAAACACTAAATGACAATACTTTAAAGATAATGAAGTACATAAACAAGTGGTATACTCGTCGCAGTTTGTTCAGTTTCTTTTGAATTATTCAACTTTTCTTTTCAGACCCAGCTGACACAGAGAGAAATATTACTCACAAACATGTTCTATATATTATTAAAAGTCCGACTTACTTTGCTCACTAATTTCCTCTCCCTGTCTGGGAGGAATAGGGTCAATATTTAGACATGTCACTATGACAATTATATTGTGTGATATATTACTGTGTTTTGGGAAAACACTACACACCGAAGGGGTTATTTATAATCTTACAGACACAGGTTATGTGACTGTATATCTCTCTCTGTTGTATAATAGACCAGGTTAGGGGTTTCATCCAGACACTGTTCTTATGAGACTTTTGTTTTATAGATAATTGATACCAGTGCACAAAGTTGCCTTAGATGGGAAAATGCAATAAAAAAGCAACTGAACCAATGTCCCTCTTCTCCCTTACTCTAGTTAATTTCCTGGGACATTTTAATAGCACGGGGCAATATCAGAGTGTGTGTGTGTGTGTGTGTGTGTGTGTGTGTGTGTGTGTGTGTGTGTGTGTGTGTGTGTGTGTGTGTGTGTGTGTGTGTGGGGTATATTCGTCCTTTAAATGTATGGAATAATTAAGCTGGTTGAAGGGATTCCATATGCCCTTGCTGATGTGGTGAATATTAAACCACATCTCCATAAAACTGGGCTATACAGTTTGTGTTTTCCACAGTTCCTGCAAAGAAGTTCTGGTTAAATACCATTTCCTGCGTCCACTGGCTGCTTCCTGTCGTGTCCTGTGTTGCAGTAAACACGCAACGCTATCGGCATGCATTGAGAGTCAGGGCACTTCCACGTATACTGCCAGGCAGCTGTCACCGTGTGTACTCTTGAGTTTAGCCGGCAGCTTTTCATGAAGGGAAACATTTATGGGTCAGAATTTAGCACTGAGACGCGTCAGCCGGCCGTGATGCATTGTCAAGGGCCTCTTTAACGAAAATGGGCAATGAAAGACGTGTGTGGAAAGTAATAAAAAGGAAAGAAGGAATATGCTTTTCAATAATTTTAAGAGAGTGCATTCAACGTTAAATATACAATTGAGCCATTGAGTTTTCCAACAGCTCATTTATTCCAAAACTGACTTTCCAGGTGCTGCGGTGAAGCCTCCCTGAGCCGGCCTTTGTGTGCACCATTTTCAAATAGTCAACAAACGTCAGCAGAGCATTTGAGGAAGAGAGGGCTACGCTGCTGTTATAGTGATGAAGAAATTAATAATGAATACAATGCCAGTGAGGAAAAAATACGATTTTTGCCCAGTTTTAAGCATTTGTATTAGTCAGCCAAACATTTATCTATCAGACATATATAATATGTATTCTTTCTTTGCAGAGAAAGAGCAAATGATATGTGTTTCATCCCCACAGAATCCAGTCTCATCTTTGCTGCCGTCTCCTCACCACAAAAGCAAAACAGAGAAGTTTCCAACTGGTGGGTTGTCATCTTGCAATACCTGTAAAAGCACGCTGTTTATCCAGGGCACGTAAACTGGTTATACGTCATTAAATTAAAATATCGTACTCTGTATTATTATTGGTGAATTAAAACAGCAATTAGACCCCGACCCCCCCTTGCTGGTTAAAATCGAAGCACATTAGGCCAGAATGTGATCGCTCATTCAGAGTGGTTTGTAAGCTGCACATAACAGGTCTTAAGGGTCCCTCTGCAGCCATGCTGCATATTTAGTTTATATGTGACGAATGCCATTTTAGATTAGATTAGTTAATTAGATATTGCATATTACTCAACAGCAAAGGTAATTCATTACATTACCAGTGACGTTCCAGTACGGTTCCATTAAAGGTGCTCAGAATGACTATCTATCACCTTCACACCGCTCTCTAAATGTCGACGGTGAGAGTAGAACGCCAGGAAACGTGGCTTCAGAAGCAGCTACAGCCCGACCACCGACAGCTAGCTTGACTTTAGCTGAGGACTTCACCCAGCTCACCACAAGTCCAGTCTTAACAGTCTTTACACGCACATATGACAATATTGGGCATTCTCAATCAGGCCTTATTCTGAATGTTTACAGTTTTTGATTGAGACATGAAATGCCGATATTATTTATGTCTCAGTTGTTTTTTTTTCAGTTTGAGACACGCGGCCTCATGTTTACGGCTGCGAGCCAAAATAAAATGCCCACGTTTCAGATAAAGTGACACTTTTAAGCATTATGAAAGACTTTGGATACCAACAGGTTGTTGGATATACAACGCTGAACTTTTAAAGGTGGTATCTCAGCCGACAACTCGGTGTTGTTCCCGGGCGTGGATGAGCGCATGTCTGCCGGAGACAGGCGGCGTGTTGCGGTAGTATTCTGACCGCGTAATAGTGCGAAGGAGGTGGAGAAGGAAAAAAAGGTCAAAGTGTTAAAATGTTGATTGGAAACGTATTTGTAATTCGTCAAACACAAACGTAATCAGGGAGAAAAGGGAGAAAATACGTTTTTCGTCAAACGTAAATGAGAATGCATTTTAGTTTTGGGGGAACGTAATTTTTAGGAGACAGTCAACACATTGGCAGGGCAGAGCAATACTCAGTGCTATTATGTCTCTCAGGCAGTCTGGACACACACCACACAGTAATCAAGGGAAAAGCATTAGTTGAGTGCAAAGTGGTGAACCGGATTGTAATTATTGGATTTCTCTTTCCTTATCCCTCCCATGGGATGAATTGGAATGAAAAGCGATATTATTGTAGAACATAAAATGGATTCAATGGAGAGTTTATTGGGAGAAATGTTGAACACCCGGACATAATATCCTGCTGTGCCAATCTGGAATGAGTTATAAGTGCCTCCACACAGCTCTCATTGATAGACTGGCTATTAGAAATGGACACAGTCATCGTGATTGGTTTGTGGACTGCCGTTTTGAAGCCTCGAGGTCAGCGATTTGGCCGTCGCCGTATTGGATTACGTCCATCGCCATCTTGGCTTTTTGCAACCAGCGAACGTAGGTGACCATATTTGGAATGGGGAGGAGTGGCATAGAGACACCGTATACGGCTCTGGTAGCGGCAGCAACCTATCAATCACAAGATCGCCCCGCCCTATGGCGTTCCCTGCTTTATCATCCATCTGTTTGACTCTAAATGGACCATAAATTACGAAATGAACATCATGCTGTATTGAAGAAGACTTGAAACTAGCAATTGAGACCACAAACTCATGTTCACAATATTTACTGAGGGAATAAATCAAATGAGAAGTACGGCCATTTTCTCATAGACTTCTATACAATCAGGCTTCTTTCTACAAACAGTTTAAAGTTTAAGGCATCTCGTCGAGCTAAACCGTTGCCGCCTTGTGGCAACTTAGTGGCAAAAGTGTGCCTCAGTGTGTGTGTGTTTATGCGTCCGACACCCCCCCCGCCCTGCTCATCACTCTGTTCCCCTCTGCTGCACGATATGATTCAGTCCTCCAGCTTTCTCTGCAACCAACATCTGAAAGCCATTCAATGAGGTTAGAGGACTCATCCATCAATAAACAAACAATATTTTTGTGTTGCAAGAAGTTGGGCATTTGGTAAAAAAAAAAGCAATATGCATAAACAATTTTGATACAGATTCCACACAAGAGCCATCATTGAATATAATAATAATAATTTAATAAGAATAACATAGAGGCAGAATCTGACAAAAATATAAAAATGAATAGGAATGAAAATCTTGAGAAGAAGGTACCTTGAGGCAGAATAACACAACTATTGAGGATAATATTTCAGTCACAGAGTTACTTTTTAGCTTTCTTGAGGCAATCGTTGGTCCATAGATAATACTCGGCATAATTGAGAGGTAAAGTCGAGCGAGATAATTTGATTGTCACATTATTGGAAACGTTGATACTGTGGTTGTAGAATTAAGTTTCCCATGAATAATATATATATATATTATTACATTTTTTTTAAGAAGCTAGAAATATTCAGAAATGGCATCACGGCAGAAAAGCATCCAACAAGACAATAGATATACTGTTTGAGAGTTAATTTTATTACTTTTGTGAAAAGTTTGTGTAACAAAGTAACTTAAGCCTGAAAGTCTCCCATGATTTGACGAAATGGCAAATTTTCTGTCGATTTTGTCTTTGCAATTCAAACCGTGATTATTTTCATGGGATCACTAAGTAAACACACAGCTTACATGACTAAATATTATGAAAATATAATTATGGTGTTCAAAAGTGTTGCAATATTTACTTTGTATCTGTAACAGCTACATGTATATAGTTTGCGAGTAACATTTAGGATGCTATGGCATATCTGAAAGAGTTCGATACAGGACTGATGACATACCCCGTGGATGTTTCAGCAAGCGGTGACTTTAGCTTTGCAGGCTGAGTACAACTGTGAATCCCAGAAGCCCCAGAGCTTTTACCTTGACAAACCTTTATTGATGCTTTGATGTGCTTCAGTGTTTAACTGGAATGTTCCAACAATACTTTCTGCCAGCATTCACTCATTTACACTTGACAAGTACCGTGCCACCTGCTGGCTTCCTCTATACCAATTGACATGGGGCGATTAACGAGCTTAATTCATGCAGAGCAAGACCTGCCGTTTACTTGGTCTTTTAGGAACAAAAACGATTTTTCCAACGTTAGCTTTGCATAATGTTTTTCTCTTCCACAAAAACATCTTTTGCCGAATGTAAATAGCATGCAGACAAAGCACAACCAGACAAAAGTAAAGATCGCATTTTTGGTGATTCACCACTTACAATTAATCTACAGTTGAGTGTATGTCAAATTGGGATTTTGATAACTGTTCAGCCCTATTATCCACTTCCTGTTTAATTTAGACTAAAAAGTGAGTAAGTGAACCTTTTAACTTAGACTGAGTGTTACAGTGTAATAAATGGTCCAATCACAGCAGTATAGTGCCAAGTGGCAACATACTGCTATAAAAATATAGAAATCAGGAGTAACAAAGAGAGAATATCTGTATTATATTATATGATATTTTTAGTTCAATAAAGCTGATTGCTTTTTTTCCTACGGAGGAATAGTTTTTCCTTTCCGTATACACATACGTAGGTGGAAATAACTCACGGTTCAAATCTCATTCATTTCAAATGAAATATGAGTTTGATTGCCTCATGCTTTGTGCCCCTCGAGGAAGAGACAGTTCTCCGACAACCACTGGCAAAAAAAAGTTAATTGATGGAATCACTTTGCTGTTTATTGTTCCTGTACATGTTTTCGCCAGCTCCTCCACAAACATCAAGAGGCACCGCTTGTCCAATATGCATACGTTTACACTGCATACCAGGAAGTGGGAATCCTCCACAGACAAGTTTTCAGAGGGGCCAGAAAGCAATGCCATCTGTAATCCCATAACCCATCAGACGCCTTTCATCTGAGAAAAAACTCTCCAACAAAGCCGCCAAGTCTCAATCTTCCACTGGCTCTCAGGCTGCTTATGCATAATTGTTAGTAGAAAGATGGAAATGACTGCAGTGCTAAGCTGTGTTTTGGGAGAGGATGTAGTTAAAAGATTGTACTACTTTTGGTTTTCTCATCACTGTCAGTCAGAAAAATCTGCTCCTACCTTACAAACTGCTGTTATGCGCTCGCAGGGAGGCGGTGTGTGTGAGCATGAAGCTCTCAGTACACTGCTGACTGCTGGAAGATGGCGACCTGCGACTCCTCCGGTTGAAGTAGCTGCCAGCTGTCCAGGACCGCTTGTGCTTCCTCAGGTACTCCTTGTAGTTCTTGGTGAGCAGCGTGTACAGAAAGGGGTTGATGCAGCTGTTAGAATACGTCAGACACGTGGTCAGGTAGTTGATGTTGCGCTTGGCTTTGGTTGACAGGGGCAGTGAGGGGTGGAACTGACCCAGAAGCTGCCAGATCCAGAAGGGCAGGAAGCATGCCCAGAAGAGCAGCACAATGGTGAAGATCAGATACAGCACCTTTAGCGACATAGGAGTTAATTAATGGGAATCAGTGATGGACCAGATAGTGATGGATGAATGATTCAATTAACTGTATACCACAAAAACTCAACAGATTAGCATGTTTATAGGCTGAAATAGGCAAATAGCACACCGTACTATTATAATATTAACTTACGGTGATCAGAACTATGAAAGCCAAGAATGGATTATCAAACCCTTTTTGCCCCAGCATGATCACAGCAAGATATCCACAGTTACTCACAGCACCGGCAGGGATAGCAAGTAGCCTATGCTAACTATTCTTGAAGCAAGAAGCAGCACTTTTGAAAGTTAGGCAGTCTGCGTTCTATCTTGCTCCAAGGTTAAGTTAATCTTATGAACAGCTTTAATGCAAGTAAATGGCAGCATTCGCCACATTGATAAGACTAAATGAACCCGTCTTCAATCTTGCTTTGAAGCAAATTAGAACAGGTTTCGTCTCAGCGTGAGCTGAGAGCAAGTGTGAAATGGACAATAGAAAAGCTGCAGCAGCAGGGAGAGGATTGATAATGGCATGCTCTAATCAGTGAGCCGAACAGATGCTCCAGTCATATACATCCTTTGATAATGACAGTGTTGTTAGTAAACCCTTTCCCAAACAGAAAGTCAGAGCTGTGATAAAGTGCACTCTCCATCAGGAGTATAACCGAATCAACAGCCTCGGTGAGTGGAATTTATTAGGCGATAGTTTCTACAGCAGCATCTTGCCCAACTTCCTGCCTGTTCATCAGGCTCTACCTGATGGACAAAATAACCAAACTGTTATTATAGAACCAAGAACTGGGCCATGGATTGGATTGGGGGGGACTGTCCACAGAGGGAGGAGGTTGGAGTAGTGGGATGGGTCAACAAAAGGTCCAACGTTAGCACGTAGGTAACTTTTTGTTTTCTGCCGACAGTCAAGGTATTTAAGAAAAAAAACACGACCATGATCACTCCCCAATGTTTACCAAGTTTTGTTACGCTAACTAAGTCGTTTCAGAGCCTAAACCTAAGCAAATCTTAGAAATGCCAGATCAGAAAACAGTTGATTATTGCAACAGTTATCTGTAACGGTTCAGGAAGAATGTTGTTAGTGGTCGAATTGCTGGGATTGGAGTCGGGTTGTCATACATGGCTCAACACATGCATGCAAATATACACTGCGTACATCTTTGAAGATTGAGTGGTAAAGCCCAAAAAGTACTATTAGAAAGAAAGCTTGAGTGAAGTAGAAACACTCATGTGATGCACTGACCTTTTGATTGGGATGTTTCTTTGTCTGTTTGAACGTCTCCGTCTGTGAAACCCAATACGTGCGTGCAAGCTGGATGTAGAGATAGCCGATGATCAGTCCAGGGGCGACGATGCTCGTGCAAAACAGGAAGGAGATGTAAACCTTGTAGGAGAGTGGCGACAACGTGGGCTGACACATAGCCTTGTTGCCCACTGTCATTAGCTGAATGCTCACGATCATTGGCAGGGTGAGGACGAGAGATGCCGCCCAGACCAGCAGAGCGATGGCCTTTCTGTAACTTTTGGACCGCTTGACCGTGTCGAGTGGCTTGAGCACTGCAAAGTAGCGCTCTGTGCTCATGATTGTCAGCGTGAAGATACTGGCGTGCATGGTCAGGAAGTCCATGCTGATCAGAATCCGACACCCTGCGTCCCCAAAGTACCACCCCTTCAGGAAGTGTGTGCAGACTACAAAGGGGATGGTGAGAAGATACAGCAGATCTGCCAAAGCTAAGTTGATGATGTAGATGTACATGGAGGCTGCAGTCCTCATGGAGTGGCACATGACCACCAGGGTGTAGATGTTCCCCGAGACTCCCACGAGGCACATGATGGAGAGGATGGTGCCGATGGTAAAGGTGGCGGCTGCGTCCTCATGCGTGCTCAGAGGTGAGTCGGTGGCGTTGGCGGCCCTTTCCACGAGGACTCCCACAGGTTCCATGGATACTGTGGTCATATCTGGATGCATGGGGACAAAAATGTAAGGGGTGAGGGTGGCAACTGTACAGAAGATCTTCACTCCTGTTCCTTGGACTATTATTTAATTCAACTGGATTGGAACTGACATAATAGTCAGAAAACTATGCTGGCCTGTTTAATTTCATTCATAATCTCCTTTAGTAACATGAAGTCATTAGGGAAGGCTTTAATGAACTTGCTTTCAATGCAAAGCTTCTTTTCGGGCTCTATTTCTACGAGTCATTTGCAAAATCTGACTGCTTGCATGTTGGCAGAGGTGGGGATCTACTTTGACCAACTCACTCATATTGAGGAAAAGAAAATCCCTCACTTTGCTCGTAGCATAGAGAGAGACGCTCTGAAAATAGCTTTGAGTTTATCAAATTTTTACAGCAATATAAACTGATGACGAAATGCATCCTCAGTCTCTGAGAGCAAAATGAAGCAAGCTTTGGAGATGCACGCACCCGGGAGTATGTTTCTTAAAAAAGAGAAACGATAAGCCAAATGTATCATAGTTGATGCAACTGTTAAAGGAACACGGAGAAGTTTTTACTCCGTCACAGATATCTCCCGTTGTCCATTGAATCCCCAAATGTCATGATTTAGACAGAGATTCTTGAAGAAGTATTCTTCCTTCACGACATATGCTGTTCCAAAAGCACCAGGGACAGAGATGACAGGGTTGATATTGCATTTTAGTCCTCACAAATAGACCCTGATGCATGCATGTAAATGCACCTTTAAGGACAATCACATCTGGCCGTGCAAGTGAATTACAATCTTGGAATCTGGCGTCTTACCTGGACTGCCTTCCCAGGACAGAATTGTTCGACACTCAGCTGCTTCCATCAGCCATGCTTTGTTGTCTCACTTGGCTCCTCCGAAGTTCTCACTTGCTGCACTCTGTGAAAGTCCCAACTGATTCTTCAGAGTCGTTGAGGGGTGAAACAAGCCGGTGGAACAAAAGGAAAAGGAAAAATCTATATCCAGGAGTCTGGAGGGGGTAGAACAACCTCAATGAGTCATCCACTACAATCACAAAAATCCCTCCATTGTTGATTCGTCTCTCAACAGCAAATGAACCAATCCAAAGTGTCTTGATTCAAAAGAATGGTACATTGATAGCTTAAAAGTTATTTTCCTCTACTCTTTGTGCACCTTGGGAGCATCCAAACACTGTCAGCTGTTACATCGGCAGCGGATAAAGACAAGATAGACAAAACTAAAAAACAAAACAAGAGAACATCAATGAAATGATGAGAAGTGAGGATCACATTAAGCTACAGCTGGTTACGGAGAATCCACCCCTTGGACTGAGCGAGAGAGTGAGAGAGCCAGAGGTAGAGAGGGAGCGAGAGAGAGAGAGAGAGAGAGAGAGAGAGAGAGAGAGAGAGAGAGAGAGAGAGAGAGAGAGAGAGAGAGACAAGAGCACGCTGCTAGTGAGGCACTCACTCAGAAGCCCAAAGTGGGAGGGAGAAGACGGAGAGAACGGACAAGTGAGAGGTATGCAGGAAATGTGTTCCCCTCTCTCTCTCTCTCTCTCGCCTCTGTGCCATCTATTTCCATGCAACGAGGGCGTGTGCCACAAACTGATATGCACCACTTTGACTTGAGACACATTACGCACCGACAGAACAACCCTGCTGACACAAACACGCACGCAATATAAATCAAAAGGTAAAAAGACAGCCCAACACCACCCATATGTTCCAGCATCTGGTATCCTTTTTTTTTTTTAATGGACAGAGCCACGGTCAATGTCACCTACCACTGCAGCAATTCACCTAAGCATGGTCATTTAACATCATCTGCTGCAGGGGTTGGCTTGGCCTTCTATTGCTACTGATACAGGCTACGGGGGACAATGCATTTCTGAAGGCGTAGAGCTGGCTTGTGCTCTTCCTCACTCACATTGGAATTTCATGTGAAAATTAATCATACATCCATGTGACAAAAAAAGCCTCTTTGAAATTCTTCTGATGGTATGATGTCTTTTTGTTTTTAATTGAGTTCAGACTGAGCGTGAGGTGGATTTTGTAGGGAAAGTGATTGCATATCAAGGTAATGTGAAGATGCAAGTGGATGTGTAACAGATGCAAATTCATGCTGGGTTCACATCAAAATGACTTTTTCTTATTTGAATTTGATGCATTCCCTCCAATAACCTTTGGACGATGCAGAAGAGCGGTATAAATAATCATTGTTATCCCGCTCATGTGTGCTCTCCATCGGCTCAGCTTTAGAGGTACTCGAGAGCGAATGCTCAATGTGGCCCAAAAAAATTGAAGCGTGAGGAAGTCTGCGGAAGCAGCCCATTGAGCAACTTTTAAAGGAAGGGGGCGCCATCTTTGAATGTGGTATCTAGTTCTCCATCATAGACTGCTGCAGAAATGAGTCCTTAAACCTGGAACTGGTTTAAGTTTTTTTTTTGGAATAGGTTTTTACGTTAGATGGCTGAAATTTGGTCTGTGGCTAACACAAACTTTAGAGATTTTAACATTTTGTTCTATTACTGACATCTTTAGGATTGTATGACGATGCGTATTACAAGGCTTAGCGACTCCACTTCCATAAACGTGAAGACAAAAGAATACAGGGGGCAGTCTGGAGGCCAATAACAGAACAAGCTAGATTTCCTGCTAACCTTTTAAATCAAAGGCAAAGATGTAATCAAACACAGCACAGACACACAGCCAGCTGCTTGTTTTGATACTTCCACTGGGCACCAAAGTCTGACATTTTCATATCTTATAAGGGCATTAAAGCTGGCACCTTTTGTTGCATGGGCTTCAATGATAGCCTTTTGAACGGTATTATTCTGTACTCTGTGAATACAACAAATGAATAACAAACCATCCTGAACTGCTTGTAAGTTTGATGTCTGCAATTCTTTAAAAAAAAGTCAACACCAAAAACCCAATCAAAACATCCTAATTCTTTGTTACAGTTACAGTCAGCTCAATCTTTTGTTTTTGTTTTTGTCTTGCTAACGTTGCCATTTTACGTGACAGCCAAGTTTATGGCCCAAATTGTTGTCTGAATAATTGCGGCAGATAAATCACAGTATTTGAGAAATAAGAGTTATTTGCTTTTAAAAATAACTGATTTTTTTTCTTTCGGTTTCTGTCACCGCTTGAAATCAGAATTCCATATTTTACCATAGAGCCTCTCTTTGTTGCAAGTCAATATGCTTTAGCCACTCAACCATGTGGTGAGCAGCCCCCATGTGGTATTCATGGAACTGCAGCATATTGGTAATAGGATTGAAATGATAAATGGTTGACTTGTAATGCACATGAGAGAAACAAATCTCTCCGACAGCTCGCATTTGCTTTTACGGCCGTATTAAATGTCAAACAACTCGTATCAGAGTCAAGAAGGTGTGACGATATAAACATGCCAGTCGCAAAAAAAGCAAGCAAGCTTCTCTGCAGGTCTTTACAAACTATTGGAAATAAATGATTGGCTGTTGCGTTACATTGTTTTGCAGGAGAATGTCTGTGTGTCTGAGGGTTTACGTGGCATGTTTGGGATCTTTTCACAGCAGGGGTCAGATTGCTTCTGCATGTTGTGTGCGTGTCTAAAGGTCACTTGTAAAAGTCGACTATTTGTAAAGGGATTAAGGGAGCACTGACGAGCAGCTATTTAAACCACATCAGGACTGAGTATCGGCTGCTTGCACAACGAATGGTGCAGTGCAACCGTCTGTTACAGATTTCTGTAACCATATGAGACTTTATGAAACACGCCTCCACCTCATTAGCCACCACCACACACACACACACACACACACACACACACACACACACACACACACACACACACACACACACACACACACACACACACACACACACACACACACACACACACACACACACACACACACACACACAGGGGAATGGGGAAAAGAAACTGAGGAGGAAAAAAAGGAAAGAGAGCAAAAAACAGCTCACAAATGGAGATTATTATCCCTACCCCCTGACAGCACATGCGTGTGTATGTCTGCACGTGTTAAGTGTGTTTATCCTCTTTTAGCATACTGAATGCCAGGCCAGTTGCGGTGGGGCAGCTGCATCAATCAGCCGCTCAGTAAATCTTAAGCCTGTGATAAATAGCGTTTTGGCTGAATGCATCAATGCCTCTTCAAAGTGCTCTACGTTGCTGTCGTACAGGCGCCCAACACGCATAATGCGTCCTCGTTCCGAAACGATGAACAGCGGTGACCGCTGTCTGCTCTCCGTGGTTCTGTAAGGATGAAGTTTGCCAATGCAGGAGAAGCAATAACCGAAGACAATGTTCGAAATGAATGCACATCAAAAAAAAAAAAAAAAAGCACAGCCCAGGCACAACAAAACCTCCCAAAATAAAAGCAAAGCACAACAAGTACATCAAGAGCAAGGCCGCAGGTTTGGTTGCATGGAGCGCCACACTCTCCTCACCACCACATGCAGCGGTCTTATTGATGGCTGTCAGTCTCAAGCGCCGTTTAGGAAAATAAATTCCTCGGTGAGCTCATAGCTGCGGCCATAATGATCACACCAGAAGCGCCGGTCAACAAGCGATTCTGCTCCTCAGTCTGCTCCTCTCTCTCTCTGTGCGTGTGCGTCTTTCCACTCTTATTCAAAATATTGCTTCAGTTAAAATGTTTGTATTAATGTATGTATACGTGCATTATATGTGTATTTATATGTAAATGTTATTTGTATTTTATTATATTATGTGTTGTATAGGGCGACTGTGGCTCAGTGGTAGAGCAGGGTCGAATCTGCGGTTCGATCCCCGGCTCCGCTTGTCCATGTGTTCGAAAAATTCACTCGAGGCCGATGTAAAAATCATTAATCACATTCTTGCAAGAAGGAACAGAGCAGTGTGGTGTTCCAGGGTAAGTTACGATAAGCTTGCCACACATGGATAACATACACAGTATTGCTTTTCACACAGCGCCATCGTCACAAAACCTGGAACAACACTTCAACAGTTTGTTCTGGCACAAAGGTCATATTATGAAATCAGGAAGTCTTAGCAGCAAATCAGCTCTGCTCAAGTATTGACGTCTGCGACCACTTTGTTGTCTGTTATTTAGGACATACATCTGCTAGCCCCCAAGAGGAAAGATATCCGAGACTCTGGTGTCAGAGGAAGTTTCAGACACCCAGACATACGAGGACACAGGCCTCGAAAGTTGACATGAGGATATAAGTCTTTGTAAGTCAACATATTACTTTAATCATTCGATTTTCCCAACTAGACTAGAAAAGCGCGATACAAGTCCATTTATTACCACCTCGCCTCATTCAATGCCCCCCCCCCCTCCTCATCCACCCCATATCCAAATCACACACAAGACGCATGTGTTTTCATGACTTTTGGGGACATTACATTGACTTACATTCATTTTATGGACTTACCATAACCTTAACCTAACTTTACCCTCACCTTAAACCAAGTCTTCACCCAAAAATGTAATGGTTTACCTTATTGGAACATGCAATCGTCTCCATTTTGTGCCAAGAAAAAGACAAATCTCCACAACGTGACTGTGTAATCAGATTTATATGCCAACAAGACAGATACATTTCTTGATGGGCCGAATGTCAAACCACAGGTTCAACCCTGAGTTAACGCTGTTATCAGTAGCAGTATAAAAACTACACATTTTTACAGCGAGACTTGATCTTTCTTCGTATACAAAGTGTGAACTTCAGGACAAATTGGTGGCTGGAAAGCCTTATTCCACCTCAGGCTGGTCCACAACACTATGTGGGTGGGTTATTATAGCCAAATGAGGCTTTCTTCCAGTGTGATTAAAGTCAACCGCTTCATTACTGACCCATGGGCCACATCAAAGCTGCTTTCAGCACAAAAAACAGAGGAAGAAAACGAAAGCTTGAGTTATGCAAGTGTCGGTTTGCCAGTAAGGCCGTCCGTCACAGTTCATTCATTACGCTGACAGGGAATCAAAGTCAATCCTTCCATCAGATCAGTCTCAATAAAGATGTGCCTCTGTACTGTCTCCACACACACACACACACACCTAAAAGCACGCCTGTGAGCTCATTAAGTGTGTATAAATAATTCCACCATGTTGGGAAGGGATTTGAGTCAAACACAACAGAGCGTTTCATTCTCTCGTGGGTTTGAACGCACATCTGCAGCCCACCACGATGCAATTCATTCCTCCTCCGTAGAGTAGAACAGCACGAGGCTCCATTGAAGCGCAAAGTCACAATGCAGGTGCAGGTAGTTTCATTGTTTTCCCTATTCTATGTCCTATCATGTCAGCTTTTGTAAACAGTTTAGGACTCATGTATGATGAGAACTCTCATAGTGGTACATAAAGCCATATGTTGGAAGATCAGGGTGTTGGAGGCCATGTTTTGGCGGGCGGGTCAAGCTGAGCCAGAGAGGAATCGTTTGGTGAGATGGCATCGATGGCATCGATGGCCCACAGAATGTAATTTGGGCGGAGAAAATAGAGAATAACGGGACATTTATCCCAGATGGACTGAAGGGTTTCATGGCTGCGGTCAATACTTTTCCCATCAAGTGTAGAGTGTGAGAAAGGCTTTTCCCAAATGAACTTAATCTGCAGCGCTACTCTGTCTTTGCCTCGTTTGACCTGCGTTGACCAAGCTCAACCCGGGAGTAAAAGCAGGGACAAGGAGGCGCAGGGCTCCATGGATGTTTTGTGGGCCATTTAAATATTTTTTGTATAATTTATGAACGATTCTCTGTCAAGTCTCTATGCGGCGCTCGCAACAAACAGCGCTGTCCATGGTCCTGAAACAGCTTGAACGAGCTGCATTGATGTTGCGAGCTGAGAGCTGAGAGAGCTGCTAGCTGCTATTTGTGCTTTGAGGTGAAATGCGCACAGCCAGTTATGATTCCCATCGTTGCGGGCATGTGGTGTTTACGAGGCTCCATTGTCATGTCAGAAGATGCAACAATATTTGCTATTAGTGCGCTGCACGAAGCGCTCAATGCCTGACTTTTTTTTCTTCCCCCGACCTGCCAGATCAGCAGCTTCTCTGTGTTCCGACACATCCTGATTTATAATTTAAACACTGGCTGAAACTAACAACGGTGTCACACAACTTTGTCACTCTCTGACTGTAGTTACAGAGTCCTATTGTGGAAACACAACTGCAGTGTGGAATCCACTTTATCAGTTACACTGGGCCACAGGAGGGCTGTACGTGATGTACAGCCGAGATTACGTTGCACACAGGGCTGGTGTGGAGACAGATGTGACCACAGACTCAGACAGAAGCCCTGTGGGCCAAACCTTTCGCTGCCGATGACCACGATTTGATTGGAAAAATTCAAAAACAGCGGTGTGAGGCAAGCCTCCTGGTGTGTGTGTGTGTGTGTGTGTGTGTGTGTGTGTGTGTGTGTGTGTGTGTGTGTGTGTGTGTGTGTGTGTGTTTAAAAAATGCGCTTCAGGAAATGCGATACCGTTTCTTGTCATGTTTTCCTTGTGGAGCAAATGGGCTACAGCTGCAATTTGCTAATAAATAACAATAAATAACGACGATAAATGATCTGTGAATCCTTGCGGGCGAAAGAGGATGGATGGAAGAAACCGGTTCTTGGTGGTGAAAGCAAACAACCAGTTAGCCAGTTTAAAAAAACCCAAGGTCTAAAGTTTCTCTTGGAAGAATAATCCAACGCTGGCCAGCTGCCTCTCATCTGCAGACACAGAATATTGGCCAAGTCTGTCAACATAAATGTATTTGACTACGAGTATGAATGCTCTTTGAAGCTGTGTGATTGATAGACGGCACGCTCAAAATATAGTTTGTTGAAAAGAAATCAACCTTGAACTTTATCACTGCGGAGGACTCTTTTGAACTACAAAAAGTCAAGAAAATCAAACTGTACCAAAAATCTGAAATGTGTCGTTGGAAATTTGTCAATATGTAGCTTTTCCTTCTGCTGCTGAATTTGCAGTAGAAATAATGCTGATTAATCACACTGAGTTCATGCTGTTATAGCTGAATTAGTTTGGTAATATGTGCAATCATAACTTTATTTTATAAACTGAGAATGTGACGGTCAGCTTGGCAGAATGAAGCTGTTTGTCACAAGCGTTAGTCGTTCTTTACTGAAATTCTTTCTTTTGCACTGGGACTCTTTACAGCCCTCTAAAGGCAGCCAGTGTCACTTCCATCTGCAGTCTAACTGGTGGTGAAGTTATGCTTGTTGCGAAGCAGATCTGCTCGTTTTTATTTGGTGCATCAGACTGTTGTAAAATAACCAAAGCATCCCCCTTGACATGTTGACACGTTGTTTTGATTAAATACTGCAGTTTCTTTCCAAAATTGTGAATCACAGAAGACGTCTCTCTGACTGACCCCCCCCGAAAGGACCGTTCTTTTCAATCCCACCCCAGAAGAATATATTCCTGTCAGACCTTCTGACATTTTGGAAAGCTCCGGCTGTAATAAATTGTCACGGTAAGTTTATAATAACAAACAGTAAAGGTTTTTGATAAGCTGAATGACATTGACATCACATCTGTTTGAATATAACATCAAATGTAGTCTCATGCTTTTGTTGATCATGTAGGTGGCGTACGTGCTGAAATAGCGGACTACTTATTCAAGGTGAACCCCTCAAAGTAAGTACTTTCGCAGACAACCTTTACTTTGACTGACTTGAAATCTGAAGTAGACTTGGAACATGCTTTATGTGATTTAAAACACATTTTGGCCTTTTTTAGGTACCCAAAGCACTGGTGCCAGAATAGGGGGCTGGTGGTAACGTCCAGGAATTACAGACGTTTAATGTTTGCGATAATGTTCATATGGCGTCTAACCTGTTGGACCTTTATCCAATCATAATCGACCATTGATGAAATCAAAGTGATCTGACATTCAGCCCGACATCCAGCCTGTAGGTAGGCCCCCCAAAACTTCATAATGAACAAAAAGATCTTTACGGTTGGGGGTCACGCTGTCTGTGTCGGGGCTTCAACTAGGCGGGTCCGGGACAGCGGCACACCGGTGTGGAAGGATTCCCTCGTGGGACCTTACAGCACAGAGTGTGGACTCTTTCTCTGGGGGTCCAAAAAGAAAAGACATAGGACATACTTTATTTTGACTGTTAGATCGCAGCTTACGAGTCAAGTACATATATGTATTTTAGCCTCGCTATCTGTGTGGCTTTGGCACGTCATTGTCTGTCAGACCACCACTCCAGACTAAGAGATAAACAACTTATGAGATGGGTTTGGTGCATTGTACCCAGAGGAAGAATCCTGAAGACTTTGATTTCTTGACTTTTCCTCTAGTTGATAGTCTAGTTTGATGAATTCTCATCTAGTGCCATCAGCAGATCAAAATGTTCGGTGAAATATCCTGTTATCCAGCTTGTCCAGACATTCATAGTTCCTAGATTATGGATCCGACGGCTTCATGAAGTTGACATTTGTCGTATCGGATCATTTTATCTGATACCGCAGATACATCATGTGTCTTGACAACTATTGACATGACATTTAGGAAAGATATTGATAATCTATTACTTTGTGGTTTGGCATTGGGGCATATCAAGACGTACCGTAGCTCAGCATGAGTTTGAATGTTATTTGTTTTACGAGCCCTGTTCTCATAGTAACAGGTCGTTGACATTAACGTTGCCGAATGATCTTGTCATTAGAGATCTTCCTCCACTTTGTCAGCTTCATTTGGAATTTCCACATTGTCGAGTGACAAAGGTTTTTTATCATTTTCTGTGTAATCTTCCTGAAAATTCAATTTGGGCTTTTCAATGTATTTGACTTGACTTTCCAAACAGTCAGCAGGCTCGAGTTCTCAGTCTGGTTGGATTTACATTAACAAAGGGTTGGCATCACAACAAGGGTCTGCTATTTTTTCTTTTTTTGTCCTAAATATGAAATCTAAATATTATTGAAGCTCTCCAAGAGTTGTTTTTCATCCACGGGGAGCGAAAAGGAACAAACGATAATCCGGCAACTGGAACAAGGCACGCAGGGAGTATATATATATGTGTGTGTGTGAGGGGTGATGAGCGGATTGCCGGCAGGTGAGTAGAGATGAGTGGGGTTGGCCGAGGGAAAAGCCAGGGGCAGGTGATTTGGCACAGGTGGAGAGAATGAGCATGATCAGGAGACACACACACACACACACACACAGCAAGGCCCAACCGTGACAAAATGGTTCAGATTCTGATTCTGACAAATTAGATAAATTGATTTTCCAAGAATAAAATACATACTTGTCTACATACCTTAACATGATTGTTATTGAAATCAGTTCATCATTATTATGATGATCAGAAAGCAAAAACATATTCAGTCACAAACATAACAAAAGCTTAAGAAAATCGTGAAGACATTTCTACTTGAACCATTGCCGTCCTGAGGTTCTCTGAATAAAAGGGATGCGAAGTGTTTCTTCAGTTGTCTGCCAAAGGCAGTGATGCACAAGTCAAACCTGCACAGTGTGATCCTGCAAGGTCGGAGAGGAATTACATGAACAAATCCATCAAACTGCAGGCGCTACCATGTCATAGAGGCAGTGGTGGTGAATTAGCCCAGCAGCTTCTCAGGCATCTGCAAGTCCCCGCGAGCAAATTACAGCAAATTGCTGTTTTGAATTATCTGCCCAAGCTTTGCCTCAAACATCTCCAATTATAAAATGAGTCTCAGTGACCCAAGCTGCAAACCTTTTTCGGCCTGCATTGACACAGTGTTTACTTCAAGAAATAGATGAGGAACATAACTGAGTATTGTTAATCGAGGTCACTTTGACAGGTCTGTTCAGCCGCATTATGTACTGTGAAAGGAATAGTTGTTCTCTTCCCCTGCCCAGTCTGTCTACCTGGGACAATCATTTGCACTCAAGAATGAAATAAGCATTGTGAAATAAATAGAACACGAGTTTGTCCTGTGAATTCATACATGACTTACTGCATGTGACGCAAAAAGGATAGCGTGATAAACACAATGCAGCCCCTTCCACCCATCCAGTCTTGGCAAGCCAGCAAACAACTTGAAACCCATTAGACTATGCTGACAAAAAGAGAAATCACAATAATGCCAGTTAATTATGACTGAACAAAAATGCTGGCACAGACTGCATCCTCCTCTAACTACCTGACTTATTTTTTGTTCGAAATTAGCAACAGGTGTTTTGTGTGCAAGGATGATAATTGAGTATAATTACTTTCCAGGAAATGTAGCCTGCAGGAGATTGTGAAGAAAATTGTCTTTGCAGGGGCAAAGTGTTGACATTCCGTTTTTTTTTATTATTATTTTGCATTTCCTGTGTTCTCCCAGTGGCCTGATACTTTTGTCTTGGTTATCTGTGATATTGTCAGAGAAAATACTGCCTTGCAGGTCTTTGATTGTGCAAAAACCTTGATGCCAGAATTTCATGTTTGGAAATTTGAGCTGGGAGTCATTTCTTTTCTGACTCCAGAAAGTCATATCAGGACACGTCAAAACACCTGGATACATTGTTCTGGCAGTGAGAAAGAATTTGAGTACATCTTTCAGTATTAAGTGAAAGTAATACCTCCTTATCACAGCAACACCGGGTATTTTAAGGTGCATCCGTTAACATTTTAACCATAAAATCAACCCGTCTGTCTTGTTTTATTGCTCTGTTGTCTGTCTAGTCTCATCCCTCCTTTACCTTTCTCTGACATTTTCCCCATCACAACAAGGCTGCCATACAGTAACCGTATTAGGAAAGGATCCCGTTAAGTTATGTAAAGAAGATCAAGGGGCTTGAAGAAAAAATAGAATCCATGACAGCTTGCTTGTGCTGTTTAGGTTCGATATCTACCGTCTTACATTCGTATAAACCTTGGATTTGTGTGTATGGTGCTTGTGTGTGTGTGTTGGTTGGGATCGTATGTGGAGATTTGCGTCAGCAGCAGACTTGAAGGCATAATTGAGGGAGGAAACAAACAGTTACACAGATGGTATTATTTGGCTCAGAATTAGAGGGAAGCACCAACACTGCTGCTGTAATCAAAGTCTTCTTTGTGCATTGTGCACGTTTCCTGCAACCTCCGAGTAAGCAAGCTAAACCAGATTTATATCTAAATACTTGTATGCAATGTGAGCACAATACAAATGCCTGAAATAAGGTGGTTAACACAAGCTAAATCATTTTTGTTCCACACCGTAAAATCCGTCTGTAAATACCCCTCTGGAGAATCCCAGGCAGTTGATAACAAGTGGATAAATAACACAACTAAACGTCATGACGCCGACTAGTCCGTCTTTGGCTTAGTGGTGCAGTCATGTGACAATGTTATGGTTCAGCGTTTTACTTCATAATCACAAAAGCTATGTTCATCTGTGAAGATTATCTTGCTGAGCAAAGCGTGTAAGAGTCTCAAATGTTTGCCGCAGAGCTTATTTTCTGCACTAAATCAAAACCCAACGTTTTTTGGGGGCGGAGCCAGTGTTACCCTAATTTTGCTGAGCCAGTCAGGAGGCTGTCAAGTGCGTTGGGATGGAAATGTTAACAATTGTACAAAATCACCACCTCTAATGTTAAAACACCAAAAAGTACACTCAGACCTGATACGAGTATTTTATCTTCAATGTTCATCTCAACGCCTCTAGCCAGTCCAACAGATGGACGCAAGAAGACAGGAGTCCACGAGGAGACATTAAGGGAAGGCTAAGATTAGCATAAAGCGAAGCCTGACATCAGAACCGAAGAGCTCAGTGAAGTTTCTTTGGCAAGAATGAATTAAAAACATTGTAAAAGACGCCTCAGGAGCAAAAACCGGGCGGGAGATTAAACACACATTTTAAAAGCAGACAGAACATCGGAGGATACTGCTGCTTGGAAGGAGAAGCAAGATGTGAGAAGAAAGTAGCTGAGCTGAGATAGACGGACTCTATCTCACAGAAGAAGTGTTTTTCATTCCTTGATAATTCATGTTTTCACGAGTTGATACAACAGACTTACATGGTTGGGGTACAAGTTGTCATTTTATGGAAATGTGAGTGGAGGAAGTGGAATGAAGCGGCTGTACATCAAGCTTTCTGGAGCAACTCTCAAAATTGATTCTGGTCTGGTGGACTTCTCCGCTGGCTCACGGAGACACACTAAAATAAACCCCTCTCGTCTTGAAGACTTGCCACAAGCTGTGATGCTGCTGATACATGTACACGTTTTTCAATCCCAGGAAACCACACTACTGCCACCAGTATTACAGTTATGTAACCTTACTTTGCTGCTTCAGCAAGAGGCTAGCAGAGGGGGTAGCTGAGGCTCCAGCATCAGCTGCACAGGGACCGGCACACTGCAGGCAAGACTGCTATTTAGATCCGCCCCATGTGGAAATGTGCCTCTTTATTTGCAAATTTAAAACTTTCAGTGCAGAACATCAGGACATGCTTGTGTCGAATGTAAAAGGAACCGTAAGGCCTTCAGATTAATAAAGTCCCTGACATGGACTTGAGGTATGACCCTGCTGATGAATTTAATATTCTATTAGTGCGACTTTAATGCTGGGCCCATTGATTTTTCCTGGCGGTTTAATCTAAGCCTAGAAAGCTACATCCAGTGAAAGGCTGGTGAAAACCTTTTTTATGAAACACAATGTTCAGTTGTGTAACTTGTAAGCACAGCTTCAGAGAGCCTCAGGTCATAATACATATTCAATGCAGGTACGCAGCAGCAACTTCTATTAAAACTAAAACTGTTTGGGTTTTTTTGTTGTTTTGTCCTTGATATTTGACATGCTTGACTTGGTATTACTTTGTTCATTCTGTATACGCCTTAAAAGAATACTTTACTTGAAAAATGACCACTCGCAAATCAATTACTCACAATGTGTCAACCGGAATTCTCCGTGGCGAACGAAGACTCAAATAACGGAGAAAGATCTAGATGAGTGAAAGTAAATGGGGGCTGCGTTCAACAACAGCAAAAATATGTCGAAACATATCAGTTTTTTTTATTCTTTGTTCACCATGGAGGCAAAAAAACAACGTTTTCCATAAGAATACAAGGTAACGCAGGCTGGTACAGCCAACACAAACACACACAGTCGTGTTTTCATGACCTTCAGGGACATTACATGAACCGACATAACTTTCTTGGAAATTGTTTTCGGTTAGTGAGCTCCATCAAAGAGGTTGTCACTCTGCGGTGAACGGGAGACGGGGCCGGTGTACCGGAACGCCGTGGACTCAGGCAGCCCTCAAGCCCCCCTTAAACCTGCTTTATAGCCACACACTGGAATGAGAGCAATTGGATGAGAGGTGTCCGAGCGTATCGGCTGCAGGAGCATCCATGACATGGCTAGAATGGCTCTGTGAGTGGAGGCCGGTACAGCGACGGCACAGGGAGAAATTCAAGAGAAGATGATTGTGTTCTGCCTTTGTTTTTTTCTTCCTCTTCGATGCTCCCCCCCCCCAACCTCCACTTCCCCCTACTAACACACTCGCTTAATACTTTCATCATCCCTGTCGCACTCGGTGTGTGTTTGTCTGAGTGAAAACAGAGACAATTGGTTTGGAGTTCAAAGCAGAAAGACGTCACAAACAAGTCGGCCCCTCTTTTGAAATGAGCACATGCTTGTGTGGCGGTAATAAAGGGAGTAGTTTGCAGGGACTCGTGGATCCTCTGACGTGCCAGCAGGGTCAGCTCAGCTCACTCGTCATTGACGCACTCATCATTCAACGGTCTCCTTCTCGCTCCCTTGTGTTCCATACTCATCTCCTGAAAAGCCTCAGCCGGATCCCTCCGGCTGGCCGACAGCACTTGTGGTGCAGCAGGTATTCGTATTCTCTGCAGAGTTACAGTCGAGATGAATTCCCTGTCAAACATTGAATCAATCAGTGTGGTCCAGGCCGCCGTGGTGAAGAGACACTACAGCTACAGTTTTACCAGTGAGAGCTACTTGATGCAAATTTGAGTACTGATGAACAGGCAATAGAGGGCTTGTTACTGATTTTTTTGCCTTTAACACTTCCACAAATTAAGTGGTGACCTTCAGATTCCTGAATTGAACGTGGTGACATCCACACTTCGAACTGTGTCGCTGTGTGACAACTTGAACAACTTGGTTTGCAAATTAACTGTCAGATTGTAGACAGACTCATTACTATCAATCATACTGAAGGAATCGTGTTAATTGCCTTTTTAAAATGTCTGAAATGGTCATACAATAATATATATGAAATACGCAGTTTGAGTCCCTTGATTCTGAGAGAGAGTCTCTGAAAGAGTCGAGGGACTCTAAATTGCCTTTTGTAGCAATAACCTACACCTCAGGGGCACTTCGATGCCCAACCGCTTCGGGCTCGTTCCTTCCCCGGAGGCAGAGAGATGATTGCTCGACAGAAAACTGCAGTAATCTCACCGGCTGTTAGTCGACTTTCAACGCCTGCTTCTTTTTGATAAACAAGCTTTATTTTCATGTTTTTTTTTTATGCGTAACAGATTCATTTTGAATTGTGATGTAAATAATATATGTACACTTCGCCATTTCTTCTACCATTTTGCCTCTGCTGTGACTTGCGTCGCTCAGCGCTGACCACACACACACACACACACACACACACACACACACACACACACACACACACACACACACACACACACACACACACACACACACACACACACACACACACACACACCTCACTAATCTCACATTCAAACATATTACGTTTTTTGCCGAGCTCCACATTTGGCTTACATTTATAATTATAATACTGACATGACGCGATGCCACGTAACCATAGCAACTCACTCCTGCCTGCGTGCGTGCGGAGAGAGAAGAAGAGAGAACCTGGAACAGCCGCCGACTACATTTACTCCGAGCTGAAAAAGTCGCTGAAAAGTCGCTGAAACATTTGGATAAAGCGCCTCCATAACAACAATAACACATCTCAACAAAAGAAATATATATGATAATAACAATTAAAAAAAAGATGTATCCTGGGAGAGAGAGATTAAGAAAGAAATAGGAAAAGGAAAATAGAGGCGATGAGCCAGTAGGAGGTTAATGGTGGAGTCGCTGAAACACAATTGATCCCTCATATTGGTCACTACACTGAATGGAACCCATGCAGCACAGTGAGAAGGCAGTCCTGCAGTCAAGCCCCAGGGAAGACTTGTAGAGGTGAGGCTGATATTGAGGCTGTCATATTGATGACTGGCACTGTACCTTAACCTTGTAAAGTATGGAGGACCTTACTTTTTCTTTTATACCCTTCCACACACACACACACACACACGCGCACACACACACAGTCTTAAGATTCCTTTGATTTGCGCGTCGTAACTCCTCAAACAGACTGAGTTACAGCGGATTTATGGTTTATTTCCCAGGTCACACAACTGTGAGTGGAAATCATTTGTTTGACAGCATTATTAGAGACCTGACTTTTAAGTTTGCAATAAATCACACAGCAAATAAATGCACTACTTACAAGTATCCACGTCAGCAAGCTGCCTCATCACCTCTGTGCTTCAGCATTTCATTTATGGTGCACAATGTTCTTTTTCCAGCAGCCGCATGCTGCAGCTGTACTAGCTCCTCTGTGTTGACCTTAACCATATTCCTGTTTCAGTCCAGGGGGGCAGACACCCTCACCACATTTAAGACTTTCCTCCTCGATAACACTGAGACTCAGTGTTGCCTTGGACCAGCCCCTAGATAAGCTGCTATCGGCCTACACTGCCGACTTTCTCTGATACACTGAGCTCCTCTCTCCTCATCTTCCTCTCCATCTTAATGAGTCATATCCCATTAGTGCACGTTACTACCTTGGCTTTTCCCTGGAGTCTTTCCATGGATCGGGGTTACTCCTTGACTGTGGTTGTGCCTGCACTGCTACTACTATTCTTTTTATAAGTTACATTTGTATTACTGCTTTGATATCATTCTATTATATCCACTGCTGCTGTTAGCAGTACTACTTATTATTTATTATTATTTCTGCTACTACTGCTTTATTCTTTCTTCCATTATTTCTCCCAGATCGTAAAACTCTCTGAGGAAAGTTTTGTGATTTCAGATATTGGGCTCTACAAATAAAACTGAATTGAATTAAAGTGAAGTGAAGGGCCGGAGAAGGAGAGAGGCAACATGAAGAACAGGATATAACAGAAAGGAGGTGAGTTTTTTTGTTTGTATGTTTGTACTCGCTTGAGGCACATTTGTCCAGGCCTCCAAAGTAGAGCATGCAAAAAAGGCGTCTTTGCTCAGCCCGTTGTTCTTTGCATTATCGTCCGAAACGCCAGAGGGCATGCAAACAAAATACTCTGTGAAGAAACAGGAAGTCACAATGTCTTCACTGGCAAAATGCCAAAAAACAAACTCCTCAATGCTGGGGAGGAATTGTATGTCATGGCATGTTGTAAAAAAGTCATATTCTGCTGTCGGAACATTAAAAATTAAGTCATAGTATAGCAAGTCGAAAAAAAGTCGTAATATAGTGTGCCAAAAAAACTCCAAAAAAGGAATAGTATAGTACGTCGAGAAAAGTCATTTTGAAGCAAATAAATCATAGTATAGTGTGGCAACAAAAGTTGAAAAAGTCAAAGTATAGTATATTGAAAAAAGTGATGAAAATGTTGATAGTATAGTACAGGGGTCACTTATAGGCAGACCCGGGTCCGAGTCCGGACCCAGACGCCGTTGTAGCCGGTAATTTAGAATTATACTATTTTTCCAGAGCGCTTCTATTTTAACCGCCGCAGCTTTTCCTTGTCACTTGTCAGCGGTGCAGGAAATGCACCGACCAATTATATGCATCGTAAACCATCTCACGCAATACCATTCAGCCAATCAATCATGTGCATCCCGATAAGCGTCGCACTCGACTCAAGTGCAATATTCACACACACACGGGAGAGACGGAGACCCAACAGTCGGGAAAGTATGCGAGTCAGAGAAGTCATTTCACATTATTCGTCATTACTTTCTCCAAAACAAGAAACGTGGACAGCGAGACCAATAACCACGGATATAGTCCCTGCGCACAATTCTCTCTTTTTAGAAGGTCAGAATAACACGGATATCTTTTTTTCTTTTCTCTTCACACGTGAATGAACTGGATTTAAAGCTGCAGGGCAAAGGGCAATTCACTTAATTCATTTTTCTAAAATGAAGCACTTCATTTGAAGATTCACATTTTTACAAAAGCTTTCTGTTGTGTAATATATTCTTAAATCCAGCCCTGATTTTACTTGAAATGAGAGAAGAACATTTCATTATTATTCGAGTATTACTTATAATTCATTCAGTTCAATTTGAAATCTGACAATGAATCATGACGCCCTTGTAGTAGAAAAATGTAACATTCACTGTGCTACACTAATTTAAAACAAAATGCTATTTCGTTGGATGTTTCGGTACTTTTCTTCCCTGTGACTTTATGTCGTCATTGAAATCCATTTTAACTGCTTTGATTCCAAGCACACTGCAGCTGCGATCCTCCACAAGAATAAAAACCTGCAAAGCCTTCAGGGGAACCTTCCGAGGCTTAAACAGTGTCGTATTCCTTTCACGGTCAAATCAGTGGTTCTGTCACAGTTCAGTCAATTGGAGCTGAGAAGAGTTGCAGTAGTTGATGACGATTCCCTGTGAGTTTGTCACTGCAAGCGATGCTTTTCACAC
Source organism: Lycodopsis pacificus (assembly GCA_028022725.1). Classification (NCBI taxonomy): domain Eukaryota; kingdom Metazoa; phylum Chordata; class Actinopteri; order Perciformes; family Zoarcidae; genus Lycodopsis; species Lycodopsis pacificus. Next base: position 16,527,664 of record CM051708.1, read on the forward strand.
GAGTTAAAAAAAAAAAAAGAAACACTCTCTGTGCCTCTGCGTAGGTGAGAGAGAGTTTCATTGATGAACATTAGCAGGCTGTCTCTCATTAAACTGGTCTAAATGAAACAATGAATGTTGAAAAGTTGCCTCATTTTTCCCCTTGACTTCCTGTCCCGAGGCCGTGAACGGCATAAAAAGAGAGAAATAAACTATTCCGGTGCAGCTTTGTGTCGGTAAGGTTAATCCTCTCAGAGCTGCGATGGAGAACCTCGCTCCCTACAGGTCAACACTCTGCAGCCACACAGTGACAGCCATGTAAGTGAACAGTGATTTAAAAAGGTGCCCAATATGAGATTAGGGAACTTTCAGTTGCATCTCAACAAGTCGGCACACAGAGCGAGAGCGACGTCATTTTCTACAAAGGCAGAATATTACTTCTCTATATCTTTACGTAAATAGGTTTTTTTTGCTGCTATATTGATGCTCTGAATGCCGTTTATTGCTCCTTTAAAGGTTGGTGACATACATTTTAATAGGAAGGCCAAAACCCACAATGAATTCCTCCTACTATCCAAAGAATGACCAAAAACGATTGAAGACCCAGCAACATTAATACAAAAGGCCGAAACTTGTGTTGAAAGTCATTTCATGTAAATACATAAACCGTAGGTCAAAATTGTACCAGGAAGTCCGTCTGTAAAACTGGGGTGATGCTGACAACACACAGTTTGGGTGCATTTCATCTGTTGCCGATGGCCAAACTCACAAAAAAGACAAAGTATTGGTCTGTGGGTATATATATATGTATGTATATTTCTGTGTTAAATGTAAAAGAAAATTCTGAGTGCTAGCACCTCGGATTAAATTGTGTTCATGAATCTACTGCAGTGTGAGCCTCCTGGCAATTAAATACATCTTTAAATATCCCATTTTCCTCTGGCTCAGATTAATAATTGAGCAAGGCCAAGGCCTGTACACTCTCCTCTCCATCTTCGGCTTTGTTCACATACCCACACTCACACATTAATCTCACACACACAAGTGTGCACACTCTGTTATGTTGAGAGCTGTGATAATGGTGATTTTAATTGTATTAATGTGTTGTTATACTTGGAGTGGTGCAGTTTAATACATTTTATTCCTTTGGTGCCTTGACGCCTGCTTTTCATGAACGATTATCGGAGCTGTATTTAACATTCTGAGCATCAATATAGCAGCAAACAGCTATTTGCGATGTAAAGATATTGTGGAGTCATGTCTACCCGAGCAGAAAATGAAGTCGCTCTCTCTGTGTGCGCTGGTAACCGAGCTTCTCCTGGTTTTGACTTCGCGGGGCCAGCCGCGCGGTGCTTCTAATCAATTCAAATGGCAAAGTAATGAAAATGGCTCTGAATTAGTCATCTATTTTTAAAATTAAACAGGGTGAGGATCAGAAGGCTGGTGGGTTTACTGGGAGTCGGGCAAGGCGGGTAGAAGAACAGGGGCAGGCAGGGTCGGTACCAGGAGGGCAGTCCGTGAGAGCGTGCTGGAGAGTCTGCCATTGAAAACAATGCCAGATTTTTGGTGCAGTGACACTTGGGACACAATAATCCAGCCCATCTCAGACAACCTGCTCTCAGCCATGAAGAATGAAAAGATGAAAACCAAGACAGGTGAGAGAAAAAGCAGTGGGGAGTGTAACAGGAGATGAAAAAGAGTGGAAAAAGTGAAGGCACGTGTGGGGAGAATCACTGACGGAATATGGAATTGTGTTTGAAATGGGTTTTTCTGTTCAGTCATCTCAGACAATTTATTGGGCGTATTCAAGGAAAGTAGTGCGGGTGGAAATGCCAGTCTGGACTGTTATTTGATATATTCGCAGACACGTTTTTAGACGATACTTCAAAAAAAGTTTGCGATTACGACTTCTTTAAAGGCAACATTAGAACTCCTCACGTCAAAGCATCATCATCCATCCTCAGGCTAACCGTGAGATGTTTACACACTGTTGCTACTGGATAGAAATCCGCATTTACATTCGAAATCTTCAGATAATATTTTCGCAGACACGGCTGTCCACAGCCTGAGATGCCTGAGCCCTCGCTGCTGCTCATTCAGATGCAAAGAGAACGAGAGATTCCTGTAAAGTCTGTGTGCATTTGAACCAGCAGTTGAGATGGAAGATGGGTCTCCATAAGTCATCAGTATTTATATCCACAAGTTATTATTTCTTACGGAATTTAAATTCCAAAGCAGATTTTGTGTGGACGAGTCTGAAAGACTCACACCAGTGGCATGGCTCTGTCTGTCTGTCTGCCTGTAGGCTGACATATCCCTGCCTGCACATATCTGATGCTGTTTGTACAGACATTCGTGGTCCCCAGAAGATAAAGCCTACTGATCCCGAGGCATGTCCTCTGACGACACCATGAAGTCAACATTGTTGGAGCTACATAAAAAAGAAAATCTTGTTTTTGACGACTTCCCAAGGTGTGTCAACACCTGTGACATCACTTTTGTGGCTACAAGTGCATTTTATCCTGCTGTTAAGTCAAACTTAATGAGAAACGTCACAACGACTAACGGATGGATTGCCATAAAATTTGGTACAGATATTCATGTCCCCTGCAGGGTCCGTTCTATCAGCTGTGGTGACCCCTTCACAAAGAGTCTGGTGCCATCATAAGGGCTACATTAGGTCAAAATAATACAAAAATTGCCAATAAGCAAATGTTGGCATGCCAAAATGCTAATCTGAGACGGTTGACATTGAAACACAAAACTTGCGAAACATCTGCACGTTAGCGTTGTCATTGTGAGCACGTTAGCATGCACGACGCTAGCCTTCAGCTCAAAGCGCAGCCAGGAGTGGGCCAAGTCGTTTCAATGGACAAAGTGTCTCCATCGGAATCCACCGGCGGTGCTGCGAATCATCCCAAATGACTAGCTGGCGTCCACTGTGAGGGATCAAAATACAAACTCTTCTTCGCCACATTTCAAGCCGACAGATGGCGAGTACATTTTAATTTTTAAGCTTTTATCATTCGTGTGTGTGAGCAAGTATGAAATTGTGTTACTATATGCACGGCTGCCTGTGCAGACTGAGAATGTGTGTAGAATACTGAAATCTTGCAGATAAATTAGGTCCACAATTCAACTCTATCATTCTATCACCTTGTGTTGTGTTATGATGGTATATACTGTTGTAAAGTGAGCGGCAGATAATATTGAAATTCAGCATATTTACATAATGAAGCTCCGTTTTGCTCGTTGTTTATGATGCCAATTTGAATCCCCAAGCTGGTTTTCAAGACCAGTACCGGTACCCGGACCAGTACCGGTACCCGTGTACCGGTAATTGTTGCCAGTAACACTTATCCCTGACAGGGAGATACTGTTATTACCAGAACAGGTCTTTATTTCAATACACACACACACACACACTCACACACACACACTCAAACACACAGTTGTGTTTTCATGACTTTTGGGGACATTATCTTGACTTGCATTCATTTCCTGGAGACTTACCGTAAACCGTACCCGCTACCAGCCTAATCCTAACACTGAACTGTACTTTGGGGACATATGAATGTTCCCCATTTGGGAAGGAGAGTCCCCACAATATAACGTGTAATCAGATGCATGTCCCCAGGAGAGGGGTAAAACACGTCGAGACTTTTTCACCTGCCTTTGAAATATCAGTAAATACTGAACAGCGTCTTAATTTGTTAATCACGTTTTAATTAATTGGTTCATTGTCGCTCGACAATTTTGCAGCATGAGCCCTTTAAATGATATGTTTCATTACTGCTGTGTATAGCTGCTTTGTTGTTTCATGCTCACATTATATCAATTTCCAAAGGCGGTTGTTTGTTGAACACAACTGCCTGAGGAGTTCCCTTTAGCGCCTGCTGAGACGTTAGCACTTTCATCATTTTGTATATTGAATGATTTCATTCATTCTTCAGCATAAAAGTCAGAACACATTTTTTTTTACAGTTTAAAGATAAAGAAATTAGGCCAGATCACTGCGAATAAGCATGTTTGACAAGTCATATTGTTTCCTCCATATCTATGTTTTGCTTAGACTCTATGCTCATTCGTTTGAATGGAATTTTCCGAGTCAATCCTGTTGCCTACTTGTCATGACAACGCCTACTGATCATTAAAATCTGAAATCGACAGGTAAGAAGGATTTGGTGCCTCATTAGATACATTCACTTCCGTTCAGGTGTGTGTTGCCATGTTTCCTTCGTTCTTCAACCGTACGCTGCTGCTCGTCCGTTCTAAAAGCAGACGGGATATTTTAGGCACATTTGTTTCCTGCTAATGCATGTACCACAATGCATAGCGAGAGCTCAGAGTACAACCAGTTACATCATTCTCACTGCCGTACAACTCTGCAATTACGCAACTGTGCATTAAATAGTTCAATAAACAAAAGAAAGAAAGAAAGAAAGAAAGAAAGAAAGGGAAAACAGTTATAAACAACATGCTGTTGCTCGAAATAAAAGATGCAGATCCTGTTCCAAGTGGAAGAACATGTATGCGTCCCTCGAGACGATGGTGTGATACGCAGCTAAAGCTAAAACTTGCAAAAGGAGCAGACATTTTTTGAACAATGCATCCTCTGTGCAGCCTTCATCAGTCTCCAGTCTACAAATGATACATTTTTTAAATAGCAGGGAATATTTACTTCACAGTTTTCCACAGGAAGTGAATGTCGTGACAGTGGGGGAACCCTAACCCGATAGTCTTGATTCAAGGACGGTCTTTATGACTTAAGCCAAACTTTTGCTGCACCTGCTCATGGTACCCGCTGGACGGACGTGATCGGACCAGGTCTTGCTTCAAAAGAGTACTCCCTCAATTTAACATGGCACTCCCGACAACATTGTCGGACTCACGATGGACGGGTGAAAATAATACGTAACATCATCAATGCAGCAGATAACGTCTTGATTTACTCCACCCAGTCTTCGTCCTTGTCAAAACCTGGCACCTACATTTTCCTCATTGTCTTCAAACTCAACCAACACCGACTCAAGTGACATCACTTGAGGCAATTCATCAGACTTCCTAAAGCTTCCCCTGGAGCCACGAAAGGCTTCATACCACTTTCCCCCCATATGCAGCAGTACTCCCCAACGTGTGTATTGTGTGCAATGGGTGAAATCTGTTGTGTTCCCCCTTAACTATACTGCCCACGGTGACAGTTTTACAGCCTAGTACAAAAACTGTTTTGGTCTCTATAGTGCTGCTTTGAGTGACAGGTGGGTACCGTACTAGCTGTCCGCTCTGCTGAGTCACCCAGACCCGCCTCAACCCCACCGGGGATCCACTGCTTTGCCTATAGTTTTGGACGAAAAGGTAAAAAAACAGACAAAAAAAACAAACTGTCGAATCAATTTTAAATTGCTTTTTTTCTGAAATTGTTCTTCGTCTTCACAACCCGCAGACCTCGTTGCGGTCTCAGTGGAATCAAGCAATCAATGGGAAAAACGCAACCTCTTCTTTCCTCTAACAATCAAACCACCACAGTCTAATGCGTGTGCTTAAAAATCCAAACTCAGTTTAATGACTTGTTTTTTTCATTATATATAGATATATATAGATATATATAGATATATCTATATATTTATATATTATTCCTACAAATACATGGTTTTCAGCACTTTGAAAAACATTCACTTTCCTCAGTAAACCAAGAAAGCTTGAAATATCCTACATTGAAAAAAAAAGGACAAAGACAAACCATTATGAAAAACAACAAACAAAGAAAATCACAAAAAAAGACAACCGAATGAAAAAAACCAACAACATCCTGTACAAACACTATGGCCCAATAATTTAAGAAAATAGTGTCTCTAAAACGTTCATATTGCTTTGTACCTCCACTGATCGGGCAAAGCCCACCCTGTGCAACACCAGGCAGTTCAGATGGCAACCACAGAGGGCGCCAAATCCCAGGGGCTGATGTCACTCCAGAGGCTATGGGGCCAAGCTGCAGCCAGTGGCATGCAGACGCAGCAGCACAGAAACAATCATGTTTGTGTTGTTGTTTCCTGTGTTCTCTTCTTCACTGGTTCTTTTGGCAGTAACAATACAAAGACAAGGGATGGTCACACTACTACAGTACTGCACGCCTCATGAAACCATGTTTGTTGTAGTTTTACCTGTATTACTCTCTACAGCATTATTACTAGAACTATCACCATCACAGATACACAGTGTGCATCGTGTGTTTGTGTGTGTGAAGGATTCGTCCAGCTGTGTGTGTATGTGTGTGTGTGTGTGTGTGTGTGTGTCGCCGTATCAGTGTTCAGTGCTCAGGGCTTGTCTTCTCTGGGAAGAGTCAGTAGCTTGGGGTTGGTGTTGGGGTTTGGGGAGCTTCCGTCCTGTCCCGAACCCTCTCCTCCAACTCCCAGGTCAAAGGAGTCCTTGGAGTCACTGGAGGGCGCTCTCCTCCTCAGGCAGGTGTCCCTGCTGGGCAGAGGAGGGGGCATTCCTAGTCCCCCCAGCCCCATGCCTACGAGTCCGCCCAGGCCCGGGTAGAGGCCCTCCTGTCCGTCAGGGGGGTCCACAGAGATGCAGGGCGGACTCATCTTCTTCTTGTGTCGGGGTGAGGGCAGCGAGGTCTGAGTGGGGGTCCGGCTGTGGATCTGCAGGCTGTTGGCCCGCGAAACGAAGCCGGAGGAGGTGGACGTGGTGCTGCGCTGGGGGCTGGACTCCACCGAGGCGCACGCCTCCACGGGGCGACATCGCGGGTCGTCCAACCAGGAGTGAGGGCGGGGGCGGGGCGGGGGGGCGCTGGGGCCCTGCGTCTCAGCGCTGTGGAACCTCTTCAGTTGCCTCAGGCTTGGACTCCGGCTCTCCTGGCAGCCGGCGTAGCTGCCGTAAGCCTCGGCACCGCCGTCGCCGGTGGCCTCCGCTGTGACGCCACCGCTGCCGGCCAACACCGCGTTGGTAATGAGGGACACTTCCTGATCCGCCGAGGCCTCCTCCTCTTGGTGCGGCCGGGCCGGTAAGAGCGGAGGAGGCGAGGGGGAAGTAGGGGAGTGGGAGGCGAGGCAGTGCTGGTCATGAAGCTGGGTGTGCACGCTGCTGGGGCGTGAGGGTTTAGGGGAGGCGCCGGGTGTGGCGGGGACCAGGCAGAGAGCCGGCTGCTGATGATGATGGGAGCAGGGGGAGGGACAGGTGGAGGGTGATGGAAGGAGGCCCAGAGAGCCCACAGTCACAAGTCCTTCATTGCTCTCCCCTCCGTCTGAGCACAGGGCCTCCTGAGAATCAGTAGACACTGCAACCTGGAAGACGGGGCATGGGGGGGGGGGGGGGGGGGTATTTAGGAGAGAAGGGTGAGGAGATGGAGGTAAATGTGCAGTGAAGAAAGGGAGGAGATGGGGGATAGCGAGGGTACGGGGGATCAGGGGAGATGAGAGGGGGGAGACTAGTTATTCTGAGGTGATGAGGATGAGAAGCAGTAGTTTGGGAATATCATGGCCAGATGGTGAACTTTGACCTAGAGTCCTCTATGTACTTGGCAGCGTGGGGTTGAATTGCAATTACAACGTCTTGCCATGAGCAATAACATGGAAACACAGAGGTTTCGCAATTCCACATTGCGATTTGTCACGAGTACGTTGGGTAACTTGTTTTTAACTTAGTAACTTTGGTCTTGTTTCATTAATAGACCGTGCAAATGCTTCTGTTGAGGCAGAGCCAGTATTTTGTTTTCTCAAGTCTGATGGAGTCATTGTGAATGCCTCCTGCACTCGTTTCTCTGTGCTCACCTTCCGTCTTAGTTTAACACCGTGAGGACTTTGTGACATCACAACTAGTTTGGAGGCCAATCCTGATCTAATATTCATTCATTCAAGGGGCTCATAAGTTAAGTAGGCGACACCATGTGTCCAGCAGTTAAACTTTTGAGATATTTTTTTTTCAGCATATTCATAGATCCTGGATGTTTTTGATACGGCAGAAAGACTAGATGTAATTTTAATAATTTTTTACGAAAAATAATCAAACTTTTCTGTTGAAAACCTATATCATACACAAGGATTATTCAAAGCAGAGTATTATTTCATTTATTTTACCTTAAAACAGGCATGCGGGGCTCTTTAAAGGGTCGTGATGACTGTAAAAATGAACTACTTATATTTAAGCTCTTGTCTGTTTCTTACCATCAGTAAAGTGCACACTGCTGTGTTTTTAGTTGGACAGAAGGACTCGTCAGATTGAGCGCTGGCTAACACAGTGAACTCTGAACCGGACCACCTAACCCGCAAACGTTTGACCATTCACTCGACACCCTGTAAACCGTCGGCGGTGCAGTTTTGTCGTGAAATTTACAACCAAATCCTGACGAGTGGTTCCCCGCCGACGTCCTCGCAAAACCATCTACAGGGTGTGAGGACAATAGCCAGAGGGCAACCGTAACATGCAACTACTGTAGGAAGAGGAAGGATATAGTAAGCGCAATGGTTGCTGAAACTCATAAAATGTTCCTCACCGACCAGAATATGTAGGAATGAGGAAGCGAGGCATGCATGAGTTTAAGGGGCACAGCACTTTGACAAATGTTTGGACTCATGGGGGTCCCCTGCCTCAGCCTCGAGTGATGGGACCACAGAGACACCTTGTGGTCAGAGGTATCACAACCAGGCCAATCAATATAACACCAAGTAACAAATAATCACTGGAACGTTACTAAGGAAAGCTCACCCTGTCACACTTTGTTAAGCAATATCGGGTTAAGTGCAATAACTACTGCAATAGAGTTAACAGCTATATGCCGTTAAAGCACTAACCTAGTCAATAGAAAAGTCACAAGTGCTCTATCACTGTGGTACTGCATGTACAAAATGGGCAAATGCATATGGACAGCACTCGCTGTCTGTTCTGTAGCAATCCCCTGAGTTGTGTAGTTTGTAATGTAGTAAGTGCACTGCATTGTGGGTAAATGTCTAAGCCAAACGGCATCTTTGTCTGGCTTGAACACATTCTATCACTTAGCTACCGAGTCCACTGACGCTATGCTACACCTAGCTCCTGCTGCGATGCTACACCTAGCTCCTGGCTGCGATGCTACACCTAGCTCCTGGCTGCTCGTATAAGAGTAGAGAAGAATGAATAAACTCAAAGTCCCAGTAAGATGTCCTACCGGCAGAGCTACCTGTTAGAGAGTTTTAGATGCTTTGTGGCTGATGGAGACAAAAATCAAATGAGTGACAAAGGGGGGGAAAAAAGGGAGGGAAGCCTGTGTGTGTGTGTCTGTGTTAATCTGGTTGTCTCTTGGAAGATGAACATGGAGTCCATTGTTTCTGAAAGGCCCAGTGGTAGCTAAAGTCTGCGGTTTCAGAAACAGGAGTATCTGTGTTTGAGCAGTAGCTCGGGGTCGGGCGGCTTTTGGGCCCAACTGAGCTGAGATCAGAGAGCAACAGATACCATAAGGAGAATGAGGCAGCGGATAAGTTAATAACAAATAATACCGGGGGAAAGGGGGAGAGAGAAGGAGGGAGAAAAGTGAAAGTGTTTAGAACATGCAACGAGGAAAGAGATTTCGGAAAGCTCTCAGCCAAGTTCTCTCTGCAGCAAGGTGTCAACATACAGAAGCCCTGAGAAGCAAGTGAGAAAGAAAATGTCTTGATCCATTTTCTAAGACTGACCTGAAGTGTTTTCTCTCTTGTGTTTATGATTTTAGGAACAGCTGAAACAAAGGTTTTGCCAGGTTTCTAAGTTCCTTATTTTATTTTCATCTGTAAAAGAGGTTTTTATTTCTTTGTCAGGATCACCTTTCTAAGTGTTTGTTGTTGTAATACTAATTCTGTCCACAGGAGGCTGAAGTGCACAGCCACCCCATGTTCATAATAAGACTAAAAGCATTATTGTTTTCCCTAATGTGAGATGAATGATTGTTAAAATACATTTATAGCCAAAAGAAAGACATGACAGTAATGTTAAATAACTGGCTAACACAATATATGTCACTTATGTTTAGAGTGCATGGAGAGACTAAAACTCACCTGGAAGAACACATGAACGCTTTCAGTCCTATTTATTAAAACACGGGGCAGTTCAGCCTCTTGTGGCCACAGTGAGTATTACAATAACACTGATCCTTACAAAGACAAAATCACCTGCTGATTCTTTTCACAGATGGAAAAAAAAGTAACCTAGAAAAAGTATTATTGGCAAACACTTGCCTCTCAGGGCTACCGCAGCGCAAGGCCACAATTTTTGGGAAAATCTGAGATAAAAAAAAAAAAAAAAGTTCTAATATTATTTTGTCTCATGAATAACTTTGACTGAGCTTTCATCCCACACAGACACAGACAGGAGAAGATTATAAAAGTGATTTTGGAGTAAAGGGAAGATCTGAAACAGTGGGATTTAGTCACCTGTCTGCGGAGCGTTCGGCTGAGTGTGTGTGCGCGTCTGGGAGGGGGAAGTCGCGGTATGCTCTCCGAGTCGGAGTGGCTGTGGGGGCTGATGGGTCTGAAGAGGTCCGCGGGGATGTTCAGCTGCTGGGAACGCTCCTCCGGTTGGGAACGCACTGAGCTGCTGGAACCTGCACGTCAACCAGCGCAGCACAGAATATGAAAAAAAAACCATCAGAACAGGTGCAGCTGGTTTAGTTCTCAGAGGAAATGACCTGCATCTTCATGGGTTGATGTCAACTTGCATTATGTAACAAATACCAAATGTTACAAGGCCTCCCATGTCTGTCCTGTCCTAATGAGTTGTCACAGATTCCGGATCAAAACAAGTAAATGAGCAACCCAGATGCAACTGTTTTGCATTCCAAAACAGTAAGTAGGTGTTTTGTCGCAAGTGCTAGTTTCAATTAGTTGTGAGGCTTATTTCAAATGAAATAAATACTGTATCACATTACCTGATTGGCCCCTGTGGGTGCCCAGTATGTGCTGGGGCCCCTGTGTCTGTGCTAGAAGGTGTGGCGGAGGCGGGGCCGCGTTGCCACCGGGCTGCAGGGGGAGGAACATGTAGCTGTCGTTGGGCAGGGAGTGTGTGCGTCCCACCACAGGCTTCCTGACACTCAGCAGGTTGTCCTCCAGTGACTCCCCAGGATCCAGCTGCTCCGGCTGGGGAAAGAGACAAGGGAGTCAGGGTCCCTCTGGAGCTGGATGAATCAGGGCTTCTCTTCAACTCAAAGAACTTTCACACTCTAACACATTTACAGTTGATATCTTTTCAAGACACCATGTGAGCAAAGAGGCAGTGGTCATCAGCATACACAGAAACAGACAGGATCTTTGCATGTTGGAGTTGACTGGCACAGAGCTGCCACAGATCACAGAAACGAGACCATGCTAGGTAGAAATTTCCAAAACGCAATTTTTGAAGCGTAAGACACTCTATGTCATGCGTCTGCTTTAACCCCCCACAGCCCCGTCACTTTAAGCAAGCCGGCTCTGTGATTGTGTGTCAGCTGGGGCAGTCTGACACCACTACAGAACCAGTTCACATTCATCACAGAGCTGCTGGAGCTCCAGCGCACTTTACAACCCCAGTAGCAAACACACGACAACTCAAGAGAGGAGTTCCACAACCCCAGAGGACAGAAGACGAGGACAAACACAGAGGAAGACCGATAGGAAAGGACCACGAGACTCACATGTAAAGCACAGAGGGAAAAAAAACCGAGGAAAAGAAGAAGGAAGGAAATTAGTTTACAGTGAGAGAGAGAGGAGAGGGGAAAGTAAGAGATAAGAGTAGAGACAAAGGAGAGAAAACCGCAAACTGGCAGGTGAGGAGGCGCACTACTCTACTGGACTGGACTGGAGAGGAACACACATTAGGCTGGAAAGGTGGAATGAGAAAGAGGGCACATGGTTAGATTCACCAGGGTCTTTCAACGCCTCTTCTTCACTCTCTTACTTCTTTTTTTTTTGTTGTACGTTTGTCCCAGCGCAATCTGCCGAGGTTACAGTGGTCCCTCTCTGGGGAAGACATGTGACTACAGGGGAGTGATGTGATCATTAATGTGCCAAACTGGTTGTTAATTATACCCTGACACCCAGTGGACATTCAATTCATTTATTTTTTTTTTTTTAGTGGGAAGACGTCCTTTCAAAGAAAGTATATTCTACCCCAGAGCCAACTGGGGCGGGGTATCATAGAGGAATGTAGAGACTAATCCTGGTGAGGATGCATTTATAACGTGTCCTGGTAGGAGTAAATAATGGACGAGGTGGTGACAAAGAACTCTATGAGCAGTGGCGTTTCATTATTCTTTAGCGCTAACATGACGCAGCCGGCTCCATTTGTTTTCCTCGGAGCATAAACTAAATAGTGTTGCAACAGTGTGCGCCCTTAAGAACTGGTCTGTAGTAGGATTTTAACTCACACGTGCCAGCCAATAAGACACGTATTCAAGGCGTACACACAGGTCTGTAATATCCTGGTCATTTCCTCAAAACTTTCCTGGAAAAAAAAGACGCCATTTATGACTAATTATTGAGAAGATAAGAGATAAAGTTCTGAGTTAATCTCAATTAGATATTCATCATTGGACACTTTATTCTCAATATATGTTGAATCGTATACTGTATGCTGCTACACTGACTATAACACTCCCAATGTTTTTGCGAGCAATACAAATTAATTATTGAATCGGAAGTGTATCAACTGAACTCTCCGTTGTCCCAATAGGTAATAACAAACGACACGGTGGTTTCCAGGAACGTTTTCCTATGGATTTACAGTTACATAAAATGAATTACAGGAAACTATTGGACCAGCAACAATGAGAGCACGAGGAGTTAATCAAAACTGTAATGTTGCGGCTCAGAAATACAAAAACAATGAGCTGAAAAACATAATAAAGCGGAGTGGAAGTGCAGGATAAGGGTGGAACTCTCTGTGGGTTCATTAGTATAGCGCCACACCTTCCACATACCAGTTATTTGATCCATTATTCATGAAAGAAAAGATCATCATAGCCCTCTTAAATGTTTTTAATTGTGCTGGGACTACCGGTGCTGATCAGCTGTTTAGCTAATTGAGCATCCACTTGGTCCCCCCCCCCCCGTCAATGTAAAGCTGTTACACCCAAGTGAGTGAGAGTAGTTGGGAGTACAAAGTGGCTTTGGAAGTGCCCCGTGAAAGGAAACGCTACAAGAGACTGCAGAGCGGAAGAGGAGGAAGAGGGATGGAGAAGCGGAACGAGAGGAACTGTCAGTACATTGCATTCCAGACTGGTTAGAAAGAGAGGGTTAAAATCGTCAGGGGCCGAGTCGTCTGTCAGAGCTAGGGACCAGGACTTCCCAGAGGCCAGAGACAGAGCTTCCATCTCCGCTAGAGGGATCTAGGCAGGGAGAGACAACGGCTGGTGAGCAGAGAAAACAAACGCACAAAGATAAGGACGACACACACAGATGAGACCTGTAGCTAACAGGAAAATACACGTTTGAAACAACATCTATGAAGTTTGAAGTATGTAGCCGAGCGATATAAGGAAGAAGGGAAATGTATAGGCTGCGAACTACATGGATGGAAGATCTTGGGCCATCCGAGCAGAGAGTGTATCCGAAGGGGAGAGGTGGCCTGTATGGCATCTTGTAATGACATCCCGGACCCATTCAAAGCTTTTAGAAGATGGGCTGATGTAATGCTAATGTAATTGGCCAAAATTTGCCTTCAAAATGCGAAAAAGAGGCACCCGGATGCATAACTCAGTGATCCATAGCTTATCGAGCCATTACTCTGCAGACGTGTGTGTAAAGGGTGTGATCACTTTGCGGAGACTGTTTTTGCAAAGAAGGGATTCGCATTGCACAAACACACAAACACATGCCGCGCACGATGTACAAACAGACACGAAGCTGTGTCAAGGAGACAGAGCAACATCTAAACCACGTCACTGAGGCTGCTGAAGCAGACCAAAACAAAACCTGCCGAGCACGAATGAGTGTAAAGTGAGCGAGGGACTGAGATCATAGCTAAGGCGGGACATGACGCGCCGCACTGTGGTGGGCAACAGGGCTGGTTAGAAAGGGGGGAAGGAATGCCGGTACAAAGGCGGTAATGGCTGTAGGGCTGCACAACATGTGCAGAACATCACGTGCTTTGCATGAGTTTTATGAAATAATGTTCTCGGGTTATTGTGAACAAAATGTTTGCAGAAGCGTCTTTTACTGTGTCGGCCAGGAATTCTGCACTCGACAAACTTCATTCATCTTTAAGTGATTTAGTCTGGTACTGAGTCATACAATTTCATTTTCTATCAAAGAACTCTTCACCTGGTCTTAATATTAAATATGTTGTTTCAAGAGTCAACCAAACTCATCTCAATTCTTCTTTATCTTTATCTAATCTTCATTTCACCCAAAATTAAACCTCAGTGCAGCGGCTCCAAACCCCTGATCGTATGTCTGTGAGTTGGGATCATTTCAATCAAAGTTTGATTTTGCCGTTTTTATGAGAAAATGAGAATTTCTTTTGATTTTGAAAAGCAGAATTAATATTTGATTTGATATAAGAGTGTATAACAGGGTCCTGAGATGCTAAAAGACAAAAAAACATACACCAAATACATAAAATACAATGCAAATCATAATCTTAAATAGCTCAACGAGCACAAAGATAATACTCTTACAGATTCAAAGATCCAAACAAGAAGGACTGGTTTTAACCCACTGAGGTCAATGAAAGTGTTTGTGCTGCTCACAGCACTGGAATATTACACTTAAAACCGCGGCATCTCTCTGTGGGTCTGTGGGTTATCCTGAGTGGTGCAGGGCATTGTTTCTGAAAGAACATGCGGTTATTTAATAAGGAACACAAAAACAGCTAAAAAGCACAAATTCCATTCACCTTTAATGCATTCGGAGTCAAAGAAAATTATCTCAAAACCTGGGCTGAAAACCATTAAGTGAGAGAATGGGATTTATTGTTATACAGATGAACTGACCCTTGACCCTTGAAAGGCATGAATCTCTCATTTTAAGAAGTGAGACTGTATTGAAAAGGCATGTTATGGTATTTACCCGTGTGTCAAAGGAAGAGAATACTGTCTGTAATGTTTTGGGGTTTGTTCTTGACAATTAGCAGCAACTTCTGCTTTGTACATATGAAATGGAGGAAGTGAGTCATGACTCTGGTGATCATTGACCTTCTCGTCGCTGCTGTGCCGGCGGGGCTTGGGGGGCAGCGAGTAGTAGTGGCAGATGGAGGCAGACAGGTTGTCCATCAAGCTCAACTCTCCCTCCATTGAACCCTGGATGACCAGGGAGACCGAGTCAAACTGCGCTCTCCGCTGGACAAACTTGGATGATGCAGAGGGAAAAGACAGAGCGGAGAGAGGAACAGAGAAAGAAGACAAAAAGAGAGAGAGAGAAGGAGGGGACGGAGAGGAGTTGAAGAAAAGGAAAAAGTCAAGACAGAGACACAGGAATAAAATGTGGAAAGAAAGAGTGGATCAGAAAGAAAGAAAGGGAAGGAAAAGAGTCGATCAGGTCGAAAACAAACAGATATACAAGCAGAAACAAGACATAAGCAACACATGAAGTACGAGAACTCGAGTATGTATCACACTGTGCCGTAGTTAGTGTCCAGACCTGGAAGGGTCGTCCTAAATAACCTAAGGCTTTCATGCAGCAACTAAATATACAGTATATATACAACCTACTCCCAACCAACCATCTATCCACCACAGGCTCTTATGTGTTACCATTTAACTCCACAAGGGGGCACTACACCACCGCAGTAGAGCTGGTCTCCCACAGGGCTGGAGAGGAGATTGCGGCTTAACCACACATGTTTTTTGGAGGAGCGGCTGAGGAAGGAGGATAACATCTGACAGGGGAACCATAACGACAGCGAGACCTCTACTTCCTAATCCCCCCCCCCCCCCCCTCCAAAAGAAAGTTCCCCGCTGTCTGGAAATAGCTGTTTAAGTGAACAACAAGGCCCTGTGGTCCAGCTTTCCCATGGCACTGTGACCTATCACTGACTGGCATGTCCTCTACAGGGACCAGCAACACACACACACACACACACACACACACACACACACACACACACACACACACACACACACACACACACACACACACACACACACACACACACACACACACACACACAACAAACTGTAGACCATGCTGATATGGGTCACTATGGGTTACACAGAATAATACATTTGCATATCCTGTGCATTTTATACTTACAATTATCACTCTGATTTTGGATACATCACTCATAATTGCATCCACTTATATTTTAAAATGATGCCAGAATATGGAGTGAATATGTCCTATTATGGCCAATACTCCGCTCCAGTTTGCTTACATACGGGCTACGGTTCAGACAGCGAAGAGACATTCCTCCCAAGAAATCTATCATTTCAGCTCCCATCCAGCATGCTCAGTGTCCCTCAGCATGGGCCGGAGAGTTAACTAATGGTTTCAGAACTGATGACCGGAGACGTGGGGGGGTCATCAGACTGGCCTCACGGCCTGGCCCCCCAGCAGGAAGTGACCTCAGAGCATCTGTCACGTCGTGCAGGATGCGATGAGTGGACCTCTGAGACTCTGTGCAATCTGACCGAGACGTTATCTAATGACGTTTGTCACTTTTACTCGTGTGCAATTATGTGGATCTTATCAATGCATGGGCTTAGACAATGCTCACAATGGTGATGTAGCGTGTAGCATGTAGCGATAAAGGCACGCACACAGGGGTAATCAGGCATATCATAACAAAACAACCAAAAAACGCTCTCAGAATGTCTAATGCATACGCTTATAAGCAACACCAAAACAGATTCCTCACCTCCAGCGGGGGCTCCAGGCATGAAGGGGGGTCTGCTGTGATGTTTACAGAGTCTCTGGTTATATCAGCGGTGGGCGAGTCCATAGGACACTCTCTTTCCTGCTCCCCGTCCCCTCCTCCAGTGGACCTCCAGGGGGAACCCCCGGAGCTCGACCTGTCCATGCCCGGCGCCACAGGGGTGAGCTGGGGCGACCTCGTTGCCATGTCTCCCCCTTGCATCTGGCGCTCCAGCTCCAGCTCCGCCTCCAGCTCCGCCTCCTCCTTGGCTTCCTTGTTGCTCTCCTCCAGGTGCTTCATCAGGACGGCAATGACGACGTTGACCAGGACAAACTGAGCGGTCAAAACGAAGGAGACGAAGTAGAGGGGCGAGACCACGGTGTTGTAGCAGGTGCTGTTCTGGCCGCAGTTCCTTAACGTGTCCTGGAAGGAGGATGAGCACATGACACGAGCTGATCAGCTACAGATTTACCAGCAAGCAGTACACAAACAGAACACTGCTATTGGATGATTGTGCAAAAAAAAAAACCTGGATCACATTTAATAAGGACAGTGTGAATGCTCAATGGCAATGTTGTCTCTCTAGGCAATGCCGGTCAGCCCAGAAAATGCTGTTGGAAGGATTCCCGTGATATTCATGCTGCCCAAAGGAAAAAGCCTGCTTACTTTGGCGTCACTGAACGTTTTCAATTATCCAGTAAAATATGCCAACATCTATTGTATGGCTTGTCACCGGACTTTTGGCAATCCCATGAGTGGAGCCACCTTTTTGATTGTTTGTGAAATGTTGGAAGAACACATTAATGTTCCCCATCAGGAGGAACTGTCATCATTTTGTTGATCCCCTGAATCTTTAATCTAGTGCCCCCGTCAGGTCAAATCTTTCATTTGAGCAAATACCTGCAGAACTGTACTTCATGTGTACTGCAAACTAAGATGATAAACATGGTATACATGATACCTTCACATCTAATTTAGCTAGTTAAACACCAGATTGTTGACATTGTTATTTATGTGCCTGCTGACATTTAGCTAGGGCAGCATCATAGAGCGTCTTGGCTGCAAATATCCCTACATGGATAACTTCAGCTACAGTGTGGTGAAAGTTAGGGAAAGATGCTGTTGATGGTATCAGAGTCAGATGTTTTTCCATCCATCACAACGAGCGCCACGCTCTTGCGAGTCTGCCTCGCTACATAAGCAGTGGTCGTTTCACCTTCATTATGCCGTTCCAGTTGTCTCCAGTGGAAACTCTGAAGAGCAGCAGAAATGCCATCCCAAAGTTTTTGAACGTCGCATAGCGCCCCAGACCTTCACATGGATGCAGTTCATCACAGACTTGGGAGAGGAGGAGGAGGAGGAGGGAGGGGATGAAGAAGGAGAGGAATAGCCAGATAGTAAAGGAAAGAGATAAAGAGAGATGTAACAACATCAGCGCTTTGCAATTAAATGTTAATCACCTTTACATCGTGTTTTATTAGTCTGAAAGCTACAAGCTATGTGAAAAAGAGAAATCGATACGGCATTTCAACAAAGGGTTGAAGAAAGCAATTAACATCAGATAGATTAAACCCACAGAGGGGGGGGGGGGGGGGGATTAAATACTGAGTGGTGTGTCTGTGTGTGACTCGTCTTTGTACACGGTGCACGTGTCCCTTACTCAAGTCACCGAACAGCTCTACCCCCAGCGCTGCAAAAATAAAGAAGAGAAGCATGAAGAGAAGACCCAGATTCCCCACCTGCAGAGAGAGAGAGAGAGAGAGAGAGAGAGAGAGAGAGAACAGGAAGAGAGAGGGATCAGTCAGAGGAGAGAAATCCCTGGCAAAATAAACCAATAACGAGGGACAACAAACAAACCACTCCAGTGAGAAAATGAATGGAGCGGGTCACGATGAAGCAGCCAAGACAAAATATAGGCAATTTGCAATTGAACCATTCGCTAACAGCGACTGTCCAATTATCGCTGAGAGCCGCAACTGGGCGTGGCAGCGCCTGTCAAGCCTTTGATTTCTCTGCACATTGAAGCGTTGAAAGAGTTTGGACGATGATCTCTTTCTTTTCCTCCTTTCCAAAACCAGGAGCCGAATGTGAGGAACAGATTTGACAGTGTGTTTTATATATTAGCATGTGTGGCTAACTGTCCGAGTAGTAGTAACGAAGCTTTAATTGAGCGTTCGTGCTACATTGAGTGGATCCACTGTGTAGAATTTCATCATTGTGTGTGGGAGTTGAGTCGTTCCTTACGTTCCCAGGGTCCTTGTTGTAAGAGGGCCATCTTTCTCAGTTCAATTGCAAAAGGAACAAAGGGAAACGGACGTTTCAAATGCAGCTTGAATGGTAAAAATCCATTCAGTCACTGTGGACATATGAATGTCTAAAAGTCAAGAAAAAAATCTATTGCCGGCTAATTTGAGTTGCGGCGCTTTCAAGGAGTATATGATCAGTGGGCTATAAACTGCAGGTGGGTGATCTCAACATATCCCAGGGATAAAAACATTGCGAAGACCATGAAACCCTTTGAAAAGTCTTCATAATGTGCTGTATTAAGAGTAAATTGAGCTGGGAGACATACTTTGTCCCTACTCTGCTGGATTTAGGGAAGATTGGACCCCGTGAGTTGTAGCTAAACTCGTCGTTCCTCAAACATATTGGTTCGTCTTAGTTGTTTAACGCTGCAAAATAAGAGCAATGTTTCTTTATGTCCACGTGTTTTTCGTGGATCATCAACTTGTAAGCAGACTAACACAAAGGAGTAAAACATAGAAACATCTGATACAAATACGAGGATCTCTAAAAGTGCAGCTGATCCTGGACAAGAGTGAAAAAGACAACAAGGACTCACTGCTTTGATACAGAGGTTTAGGTTTAGGTCGTTACCGTCAATGCTAATCAGCGTGTGGCAACCTGCTCCCACTCCCACCACCCCCCTATTATGGGATGTATTAATCATGAACACTTCTGACAAGCTCCAGGAGGAATTAGCCTGGAACGACACTCACTGTCTCTCTCTCTCCGAATGACAGACAGCGGTAGTATTACAGAGCGCTGTGAACGTAGGCCCGAGCGTTATTATTCTCACTCAATCCAAACGCTGCGGAAATTGTTCTACTTTACCAACTCCACCACCCACCGCCGTTCAAAACAAATACCTGCAGCGACATTCACTTCTTGATCTCAGCAAGGGGGGGGGGGGGGGGGTGATGCAAATAACGGTCTCTAGAGTCGGTGAAAAAGAAAAAGCTCAAGGGAAACGACGACGCCCCGAAACAGAAGACTGTGCACCGAAAAATGAAAGGCTTCTGGGATGTAACTTCAGGGACAGCTTCGGCGGGACGTGTTGTGAAAGCTCCATGTAGAAAAACAAGGATGAGGAAGGAGAAGAGAAGTCGGTGGCTTCGGGCGGATGTTATTTAACAGAGTTGTGTACCTGAGGCAGGGCTTGCATAACGGTGTCCAGCAAAGCTCTCATCCCCACCGCCATCTTCAAGAGCTTCAAAACTGCGGACACACACACACACACACACACACACACAGAAAATTAAATTGTCGAACCAATATTAAGAATGTTCAGTCTTACATAACAGAACAGGGACTTGTGCCATCACGCCTTCTTTGAAATTGAAAGGACTCAATATCTTCCTTCCTTACAGACTAATCCTGCTCCGTTAGTGGAGACACACATGTCCTTTTATTCCTTTTTAATACATCGGTAATGCAATGGGGTACCAATGGAGGCACGCCAAGGCTGACAGACAATGCATAACAACGAATGGAGAAGTAGAGATGCTCGAAAAACACATTATGCATATTACCCAAAATGTCAAACTATTCCTTTAAGTATGTGCAATATAATAATAAGAAAAACAAAATCGAAATTTTTTAATTGTCTAATCAACCAAAAATTTCACGGACCCCCTGTAATCGAGAACGACTTCCATGCTACTTCTTCTGTTACGCATCCAGTAATCAGACCAAACAGGTGAGCTTCCCTCCGGCCCGTCTCATCTCCTCTTTCTGCCGGGACTCTCCTCCCCTCCGACCTTCCTCTTATCTTTAATTAGCCGGAGAGTAATCAGCTCGAAGCACACGGGCAGTTCTGCTCTCCCCTTCCTCTTCTTCCCTCCTCCCAAATCCACCCTGTTTCTTGAACTCGACCTTCCCAATTCTGAACCACCTCCACCTGCCCCGCCATTTATTCTCTTTCCATTTAAACTCTACGCCCTCCGTCTCCCTCACCCACCGACATACCTTTCCTCCTTTCATGTATCTTCTCCTCGTTCATACTTTTTTTCACTCCAACATCAATTCCTCATCTTCTTATGATCTATTTTCAGGTCAGAAGTCATGCATCATCCGTGCCCCCTCCTTTTTGTTTCTCATCTCTTCCCTCTCTCCTCTCATTTACTCCCTCCATACCTATCGTCTCAGTTTCTCGGAGTTCAATTAAATTACTGCCCTCATCTCTCAGTCTTTGTCTCGATACTTTCAACTCTCAGCTCCTTCTCAGTGCTGCGTTTGTCAGCGTACTGTGTTTCTCTGTGCCATCTGGTCGACTCACACCCTGCCCCGAACCCTGCTGAGACCTGCCATGCAAACATGATAACGATGGGAGTCCCGGGGACGTGGCTGTATAACGAGGCATCTTAAAATGACAGCACTGTGAAAGAGAGTGTGCACGTGTCTGTGAGAGAGTGCGTCAGGTCGACGTTGGGATGGACGGATGGATGAAAAGTGAAGGGCAGTTGGGGAGGAGGCAGAGGGTTCATACCTCGTGCGATCCTCAGCACTCTCATGATGCGGATGATGGTGGGGTTGATGGGCAGCGCGTTGCCATCGATCTCCTCCAGAGTGATGCCCATGATGGACAGCAGCACGATGGCCAGATCCAGCTGGTTCCACCTACACAAACACACACTCGTCAGTCCCTAGCACTCACTTAGAGCACTTCTTTTCACTGAAACCTATGATGAATCTGACTGGATTCAAAAACTGATCAAAAAACCAAAATCAGCGATTTCTGATGAGTCATATCTTGTTATGCACACATTTCAGCTCTTGGTTTTAAGACTGCGTGTATATTTGTAAAGTACAACGCATCCGACTCTTCTCATGAACAGAAGAGTGGAGTTTTACTAATCTGCGCTTTCACTCATTCAGAGCAACCAACAGAAGCTGTGTGTTGAGCTGCGCACACTATTGGTGAATCTACGACTGCCTGGAACACGATACTAATCGTATAGACAACGGATATGTGCAGCAGAGGTGGTTTGATTCGACCCGATAGACATCTTGAAACCTTGTGTTACTGGAGTTCAATGTAACTGAAAAGGAATCCAAGCTGCCGACGGCTGCAGGGCTTCGGGTAGAAGCGAAAAACACGCTTTTTACAACCTTTCAAGTCGAGAGGGGTGAGTGTTTTACACGCACAGTTAACTTATCACATAAACTTTAAACATAGAGACAATTTTCTGTATGCATGGGAGTGTGCAGAATATTTTAGTGTTATTAGGCAGATTAAAAAAAAGCAGCAATGGTATCATTTAATTTTAGTGCATCATAAGAATAGATATGGCAGACACAGATCAGGAGTCGGCGGGCTGCTTTCTTTCCCAGGTACTTCACTGACTTCAAGGTGTTCAAAATCTAAATTCCCAGCAACTGGGCAATTAATGTGCCCTGACCAAATGTCTGCAACAAAATGAAAGAATTAAAGTCAGTGAAGACAGTGGTGGGTGGTTGTACTAATCAGGGTTCATCAATGCCCATTGTGTCTTCTCCATGAGCAGGTTTCAGAGTCCACTCCGTAGCTCATCCTTAACGTCCTTCATTAGATACTCGAAAGTGTGTGAATCAACACAAGAACATCGACGTAATATCCAATGAGATTGTTAAATTAGTCCTTGGGGTCTTGGGTGAATGTTGTGTTTGTGTGTACCTGCGTGTGAGTTCATGTGAATAGTGGTAATATCAGACTGGACCACTGCCCAATTCCAAGAAGGATTAATAGTCGATTCTGGCAAAGAGAGTAGACATCATGGAGCCCCTGGTGGTCAGCGCTGTTCCAAAAACATGACGCCTCCACTGAGGTGTGTGTGTGTGTGTCTACATGCATGTGATGTGTGGTAGTAGACATTTGTGCTGGTGCGATTGTGTGGTTTTCAGCGGGAAGCCAGGGATTTCGAAGCTGTGCAGTGATCTGAGGAAGCGTGTTTTATGGGTGTTTAACGAGGCCGTTTGTATTCATGCAGGCCTCACTGAGAACCATCCACTGGAGCGTGTTAGAAAAAGCTCATTTAGGCTCTCTGAACGTTGCCTCAGATTTTCCACATGACTCAGAGGTTAGAGAGCGGTACCTTTAACCACCGCTCTGTTACAATACCACGTCCACCAACGTGTCAAAACTCTAAACTCTGAGTTAATCTTTTTTCAGGATTTCTGTCGGTTCGTTGTCGGAGTTGTTTGACAATGTTGTGATTCCGTCGCTTATAGGACCAGTGTGTCTGGTTAAGTGGCATCTACTGGTGTGGTTCCCTCCCTTTCCAAGCGTGTTGGAGAACTATGTTGGCCTCGAGGTAACGTAAAAAACCCGCAAGGCTCCAGCTAGTTTGGTTTGTCCATTCTGGGCTACTGTAGAAACATGGCGGCGCAACATGGCGGACTCTATGAAGAGGACCCACTCCCGAAGGAGATATGAGGGACTCATTGTAACGGAACTAAAACGCATGTTGAATGTTATATTCCATTTCTGCCAATAAATCCCCCGTAATCCTACACACTGTTCCTTTAAGGGGATCGTGGGCAATTCAATACTGACTTGTCCTTGAAGAAGCGTCGGAAGCCGAAGGCCACCAACTTTAAGATGGACTCCAGGACAAAGATGACGGTGAAGACGTAGTTGCAGATCGTCAATGCCTTTTTCAACTCCTGAAGGATGGATAAATATTACAGATTAATAAAGTGCACAAGTATCCATGTTGAGAAGTCAGTAGAGCTAGCATCACAGTCATGCTTATTTATCTGGTATGTAAGCAGAGTGAGCTGTGGGTTTCATTGCCTCTCATTTTAAGAAAGGTGCTGAAACTTTGCTGAGAGTCAATGAAAGGATCTCGCCAATTTTTCAATGTCTAAATGGCTAAATGAATTGACTTGCTATGATGGATATCTGGATAACTGTCTACCGATACGTGATTCCTACATTCACAAGTCTGCAAGGCCCATATTGTGAACTCTGTCCTCTTTTCTAGAGTTAGCTATTCTCTTAACAGATCACCCACATTGCCCGGCCCCAAGTGTGTCCATTTTAGCCTGCGGGACTATTCAAAGTGCCCATCTGCATGTAAAAACTGACCTTTAGCAGCGAGACAGGGAGAGAACTGGTGGTCAACAGGGATTTCACTGAATCCTTACTGCTGGCAATTCACCCACTCGCAGCTATAGTTCCAGTCTGTGATACATCTCTTTACTCTTAATAAGACTCTTGATTTTACAGAGACAATCCATTCAACCAAACAATATTTGATCAACTGTATAACCAGTCGCTACAAAGAGTGAATTCCTCAACACCCCTGACTTAAATACCCACTATACCCAACAACTATGGAGCTGTTTTCCTATATCTCCAATCAAGAGCAGGTTTCTTTTCAATTTGGTAAGAGTTTTGAGTGAAACAATTAAAAAACCAGTGAGGCCAGCTCTCAAATTAGAATCACACACTCTTGAATACAGACAGAAGTAAAAGCTTCTATTGTACCTTCAGACTATCTATTCCACCCAGAAACCGTCGATGGTAACCAAAGACTTTGTATTCTACCCAAGAAAGATATATTGTACCTTAAGAATATCTATTCTACCCAACAACCTTATTTTGTAGACAAAGACTTTGTATTCTACCCAACAACCTTCTATTGTACCTTAAGACTTTCTATTCTACCCAATAAACGTCTGTACCATAAAAAACCTTTACTCTACCAAAAGTCCTATTCATCCCCAGGATAATTCCAACATTCTATACTTCCTATGTCTTCAACAACCTTACTACCTCCCACCCGACCCCATTTCCATCTACCAGGCCACACTGCCGCCCTATCTGCCCTATAACCGTCACTGTATTCTTCTGCTTATACTTCTCACTCTTTTACGCTGCCGCACTTTGTCTCTTTTACTCTTGTGCTATTTTGCTAAATACCATCTCTCCCTCCACCACCCTCAGCCATCGTTTGTTCTACCTCCACCTCAGGGTTTAGATCAGTTCTGCAGCAGGTGACCAACAATATGTTGAAGCAATAGAAATATTTCTAATTTGAGGAACAAAAGAGAAATCCCAGCTGGAACAGCTGCCTGGTGGCGATTAACATGTGCTATAAATCCACAGCAGACCTTGGTGTGGATTCTTCGAATACACATGATTTGTATTACCTTTTGGGTGGACCGGAATTAATCTCATATTTATTGTTTTGACCTCTCTTCACCATTGCCTTTCCTTGAAGGCTTTTCCAATTCTTAACTCATTTTCATTTAATTTCCTGTTGACCTGATCCCTTCCTTTCCCTTAAAGAACTAGTGACGGTGTTTTGACGTGCTGTTTTCTTATTATTGAGATTTTATTATCATTGGCACAGCTTGTATTTCTGACACTATCTGAAGTACTGTGAAGCCATAAACCTGCTGTTCTAGGAAGATTACAACTAATATTCCACATAAAGTTTTAAAAACCAAAGCAGATACTGATATTTTTCAGACAGCCAATATTCATGATTTGTTTTGCCAACAAAAAAAAAAGCTAAAACATTCATCAGAATTTGGTATTTACACCTGAATTGTATTTGTGTAGTCAAAATGGCTTTGAAACTGTTAAAACCAGACACAAAGCTGTATGTAACACAGGATGAGATCAATGCACTCGTCAGTCGGAGTACGCATTGAATCCATCACACCAGATGTCACTACGCCCGATACGTGATTGCAATGAGTGACCGATAAGACAAACTCTCGGACACATTTGAATTTATTATTGAAATGCAGGTATGAATATTTCAAGCAAGCTCTCTACCCCACCGTCCTCCCCCCAGACCTGACCTTTGGCTGCTGGTAGTGCTCCATTGACATGGTGATGACGTTGAGCCCTATGATGATGGTGATGAACAGGTCCAGGTATTGGCTGGTGCACATCTTGTGGATGAGCAGGCGAGTGGGGGAGTAATCTGAGTAGTAGGGCTTACTCTGAGCTTCTGTTGGAAGTGGGAAGTAAGTGGGGGGGAGGAGGAGGAGGGGGAGGGGGGGGGGGGGGAGGAGGAGGAGGAGGGGGAGGTAGCGTTCATAAAGTGAGATAGGAGGTAACATACTGGGACACTGTACAGTAGACCTTGTGTGTGTTGAGGACTGGAGCATCCAAAGCTGCTTTGAAAAAACAAAAATGCGGTTCGTGAAACACAACAACACTCAAGGTGGTTGACTCCCATTAAGAATAAGAGATATGTAAAGAGAGAGGTGAAAATATTAAGAAGGGGAAGGCACATCAGATAACGGACAGAGAGAAAGAGAGACTCCAGACAGGCCCTCCTGTGGTCTGCTGTCATGACTAATCAAATCATATTTCCTCTCCTCTGATCAACAATTGTTTAAATTTACTCCCCCCTGAGTGAGTGTGATGGGAGGTAAACAGCGCTGCTCAACATGTGTGTGTGTGTGCATGAAAGACTCTGCGGAGGAGGCTGCTGTCTAGACTATCGGCCATTTCTCCCTCTGTCTCTCTGAACGTCATGTGTCCCCCCCTCCCCCGCTTACTTCTTTCACTCCTGTCCTCTCAAGGAAAAGAACAAAACACGGCAGAAAGGTTTTCCACACTCCATCCATCACTTTGTTCCCCACCTCTTTCCTCCATCCAGAGAGGATGGATGGACGGGCTGGTAGATGAGGATGAGGAAGAGAGAGGAAGCTTGCACTATCTATCAGCTTATCAGTGAAGGAGAGGCTCTAGGTCACACAGGAGGACGCGCACATACGACACACCCTGGGTGCTGTGAGCTCTCCCTCTCTGCCCAATTATCCCAGGTGTGCTGCTGTGCTCGGCTGGAACGGTTCCAACATGTGTGTGTGTGTGTGTGTGTGTGTGCAATACATGGTGTGTTTCCCTATCGTATCTGTGGAACTCTCCCCAGAGATCGGGGAATAAGGCAGGGGAGCTGTGTAAGCAGACTCCGTTAACAGAATACCGATCCATTCCTGATGTTGAATGTATATCTGCGTCTTTTGGGATTGGAATTCCTCTCTTGAGATAAGCCCAATCAGGGGCACAGTCACGACCAGTGGAGAGCACAGAACTCTACAGTGTCCAGGAGTGTGTTGAAGTTCAGTCAGTGTAGAGTAGTGTTCCACCAGTCAATCACCAACATGAGCTGCCCTGCAGACGCCTGGTCGATATCGAGTTCAATGGATGCACTCGCTCTGCTAATCAGTCACCAGTACGCCCCCCTTGACTTGTCTTGAAATTGCTGTCCTGCCTTTTCTTTCATAATCTATCCATAAAAGAATTATGATGTGTTCAAATACCGCTGGGGAAAGTCTGTCATCTGCGACTTGTTTTGAAATAAAAGTTAGTAATCAAATAATAGGTGGCATGAGCAAATACAGGCCATTCCCACATAAAGGCTATGGGTAAAAAACCTTAGGGGGGGGCACAAGGTAGATTTAGTGTGGTGTGGACTTTTCCACAGTGTTAAATTCGAGTTTCTCTCAAGCAGGGGGCTTATGTACTTTATGCTATAGTTGGCCTCTCCTGGTGGAGATTAGAATTTCCTATCAGATTCTTTAAACAGGTGAACATTAAGAACAGGGACCTGACTGAATTGAGCATTGCAAGTTGAAGAGCTGTTGAGGTTCTGACATAGAGGCCTGCACTGCTGCTGAGCTTCAAGTTAATTATTCTACATTCAGGATCGTCTTTGCGCCTGCTGGTAGTTATTGATATCGACGACGAAGGGAGACGAACCTGAACACCGGCGGTTGGCTGAACCACAGGGCTGCCGGTGCTGGAGTTTGGCTGCTCTTGAGCTCCTGCAGAGATGTGCGTGCCAGAAAGTGGAAAATAACGTGGCCTCTGGTGTGCCTCTTGGTCTGGCATTTCAATAAACGGCACTAAAGCAGGGTGACATGCTCAGTCACCTGCTTGTTGCTTTTCGCCGCCTCTGGTCCTGGAATTGTCTCTGCAGCAACACTTCCTCGGCTCGGCTGTTTTTATTAATGAGGCTAGACAATGATAAAGCCGACTTAAAGGTCTTTGGGTCATGTCTGGCATGAATCGGGGCGGTTGGGTACGGCCCTTGTGGAATGCAACAACCTGGTTCATTCACTGGGAGTTCCTATTCTACGAGATGCTCCATCATCTTCGGATGAGCAAACATTATTTTTACTCTGTTCTACTTCCCGTCTGCAGGTGCACGGCGAGCCACGCTCAGACACAACAGCACTCCCTTCGTTTCCCCTCCTCCTCCGTATCCTCCCATTCATCTAAATATGTTTTTTTTTCAACTTTTTTCTCGAGCACGGTACATCTGCACGCCCATCCACTTTCCCATACAGTGAAAACAGGGCCAAGAAAGAAGCAGAGTTGAATATAGGATGGGATGTCTGGAATAAGTATGGTAGATTGGTTCGCCCTTAATATTATGGATGGGGCAAAGAGGGCAGCGCCGAACAAGACGTCGGGGGTTAAGGGAGAGGAAATGGAAGGAACGAGAGAGACAGAAACCTTTTGGCTAAAGTTCAACTCAAGTCTCTAGAGGAGAGGGAAGGGAACGAAGCGAAAGGTGAAAGTTTGAGGAAGCCAAATTACACCGCTGCCCCAATTCTCCTGTTCTCACTTCCACTGCTCTTTTACCTCCTCAGAGGAAAGCGCCTGAGCTGCTCTTAATGAGGAATGGAGTTGACGCCGCTCCTAATTTGAATCGCGCTCGCCTGGCATCGCAGTCATTGCTTTTTTTCCCCGAGCAAGGGAGCAACAGATGGGAAAGATATTGAGCGGAATGAAGAAATGATTTAGCTTCCTTTTTGCTGCCTCCTCCCCCCGTCTTCGATCCTCTCCTCTCCTTCGCTGATGCGGCAAGCCTCCTCTCTCAGCTCTGACATCATGTTCACAGGGAAGGAGGATGGGTGCCAAAGCACAGAGGAGGGTCACAAACTGCAAACCTCTCTGTACAGGTTTACAGGAAGCCTGCTCTCTGCATCTCCATCCTCGTACTTCACACCAATTTGCACATTTAACAGACCGTCCAGGACAATCATCTCATGGGGACTTCCATCTCGTTACGTTAAATACCCGCACAATTTCTAGAATCTATAATGGATGTATTTTTTTTTTTTTTGTGACATTCTGAGATGACCCACAAAAACAAGCTCGGCTGTCCATTTTGGTAGTTTTACGGCCAATGTCCACTTGATCCTGCTGTGACGCGTCGTGGCTGCCGGGTCCGCTGCCATTCTAACCGTTGTTGACATGAGCGTCTCACTCTTTGTCTTTCTTCGTCAGAGAAGTTCACCTGTATGTATGTATATATATATATGCCTATATTTATTGGCAATTGACTAAAAATCAATAGCAACCGATGCATTTACATGTATGTAACACTGATACACTGTTGTTGCTGCTGTTGGTGATCTTGTGCACTACTGTTTTGTTTATTTTTATTTTTGTTTTCTTAAATTGAATAGGTCCTGCTCTGTTATTATATTGTATATAGTTTGCATTTTCCATATATTTTTAATATTCATAATATTTTATTTTATTGTGTAACCCTGTTTGCTGCTGCCACAGACAAATTTCCCCTTGGGGATGAATAAAGCACTTTTCTATTCTATTCTATTTCATTTGTCACTTAGACAAATCAGTTCGTCTTCAAAGCAAGGCAGCGAAACAAGAGAGCTACACCTCCTTCTCTTCATCCTCTTTTGATTTGGCGAACGCCAACATCTGGACAGGAGTGGGACAGAGTGGTCCGTCACCTCTTTTTCCTCCATGATCACCTGCGTGCTGTTTTAATTACAGCTGAATTCACAGTACAGTTGGTCTCATTTGTATATTTTTCTGTTTCCGTTGTCGGAGTAAGAAATTGCGATTCTTCCGTGGCTCATTAACTCTCCTGCGGCAGTCACTCCCAAGCTGCTGCACTGCGATGCTGAAACACTGTCCGGTGTCAGTAGGATGTCTGCTTGCACTCGGGTTGTTTTTATATTTTTTTTTTGTCTGGTGGAGGTGTTTTGCTTGGCGGGGTGA
Source organism: Lycodopsis pacificus (assembly GCA_028022725.1). Taxonomy (NCBI): domain Eukaryota; kingdom Metazoa; phylum Chordata; class Actinopteri; order Perciformes; family Zoarcidae; genus Lycodopsis; species Lycodopsis pacificus. Next base: position 16,557,686 of record CM051708.1, read on the forward strand.
GGATGTTGCTCCACTTTCTGCGGTCCCCTGAGTTTCGGTTGCCAGTCGCTCTTTTAGCAGCTAACTCTGTATCTGTAACCCCCGTGACCCTGTCACTTAGCAACCATGGCAACACATTTCTGTAACATTTTCTTCTCAGACGCGGAGTGACACCGAAAGTGCAAAGGAATTAGTCGACATGCGGTTACTAAATCATGGCTATGAACCAGTCGGATTGCTTGATCTGAGCTTAATCGAAATGTGGCCGATGAAGAGCGGACGCTCCGTTTCTGAAATGTTTCCTGTGGACACTGAAACAGCGACGGAGCCACGACTGAGCCGTAGCGCAACTGGAATGCAAAGCAGCGGGATCATGTGGACATTTTAGGTTTCCTGAATGACTTTACATACAGTAAGGAGATCGAAGAACCCCCCATTGAAAGTCTGCCTGAGGTCCGACGGACAACAAGAAGGAAAAACTTTGTCAGAGAAAACAAGACGTAAATAATTCCCTGTCCAAAAACAACCCCAAGAGCCTTATTCCTCCTTTTGCCTTTCCAGCGTACTCACCTTCCCCTTCGTGGACGCCTACTCCCAGCTCACCTTTGGGGGGGGGGGGGGGGCGATTAAGGGCCGGAGATTCGGCCTGGGAGTTGCTTTTGGACGCGGCCACGCTCAAAAACATAATCCATACATTTCCGAGGCGGTCTTTGTTGGGAAATACAGACACAGTAAGGGTCCTCAGTTGTGGTTGCCGATGAGAAGGGAAAGGCACAGTACAGCACTGTGGCTGTACTGTGACTGTGTGGGTGAGCCCATGTTGGGTTGGGTTGGATATGTGGAGAATGGGTCTGGACCTACAGCTGTCCAGAATGTGGTGATCACGTGGCGGTGTCTGCAGTGGGTTGTGAAGTGGAAAGGATGCTGTGCCAGCTACTCCGATGGAAAGGAGGCCTCACCATGAATGAAAAAAACACGAGATACTGCTACAGCTTGGATTCATTGGTGCAATGGTTTCTGCTTAGCTGGATCTCCTCGGAGTGTCTCTGAAGGCTTTATGGGCTTGGTAGTTCCATCAGAGATTTACGGATATTGGAATATTTTAGTAAGAAGTGCGGATAGGTATGGCTGACGGGAAATGGATGAGATGTAGGGACTTAAAGTTTGGAACCCACATGATAAAAAGAGTGACTGTGAAAGAAAGGGCAGGGCACGGACCGTAAAAGCAGCAGCAGCGCACTTCAAGGTAAATGATCTGAATGGAAATGAGTAAAGCGTCTGTGAGAAACGCTTCTATTTTCACATTTCTGAGGCAGCAGTTTGGTTGGATGCTGCGGCTGCTTTTACGCTCCCTGTCCTTCATGGCGAATGGCTCAGTAGTAAACCTCGAGACTCAGTGTCTGCCAGGAGAAAAGTGTCAATGTCAAGGACCGGACATCCAATTTAGAAATCCAGCAAACACTGAGTCTAAAGAAAAAGAAGAAAAGAGAAAAACATTTGTCAACACAAACAGTTGCTGTAAAACAATCCAAAACAAAAAAGATTGAACTGGAACTCCCCGAGTGCTCTGCTGCCTTGCTTAAATATCCAGCAGAGAGGAAGAGACACGGAAACAGAGAGAACACAGACAAACAATAGAAGAGAGAAATGAATTAAACTGGAGGACAACAGAGAGGAGCCGGAGAGCAAATTGAGTCCAGAAGAAAACAGGCAAATAAATAAGGAAACATGACATCATTCAAAATGACAGGGCATGATAACACACGATCACACACACACACACACACACACTCACATCTGCACTCTTTCACACACACACACACACACATAGTGCTGGTTCACATAGTAGACTGACACACCTCTTTCTGAGTCATACTTGAGCAGGATGGACCAATTGAAATGGGGGACTGAATGGTGAAGGCAAGCGATTGGACGGCGTGAGTGGAGGGCGGAGCAACAGGGATAACAGTGATGACAAGGTACAGACCGATGGGAAGCTTTATAACAGTATAATGGCAAAGTCTTTTCCCCTTTCCTCCTTTTGCGGAATCCAAGTTTATATCCAGAGCAACGATATCAACACAGGCCCCGTCAACTATGACGCGCAACTGGAAAGAAGAAGTCCTCGTAATATATATGATATTAACATCTCAGCCTTCCTTGGTTAAAGGCTTTTTAACTTCCAAGTGTCCAGATTTGGACCTGTTCTACCCCTTCAAGCACGGTAAATACAGAAGACCAGACACTGGACATCATTTAGACTGTCAACACAGAACCGGATATTCATCAAAAACAGATTCATCTTTTTATGTCTCATGTGTTGAAATTTGCTTGGAAAAAGGTAAAGAAACAGAAATAAGATAGTGGGAAAGAGGAAAGGTAAACTCTAGAGAGAGACTCTGTGAGCTGAAATCTGCTGAACTGGTTTAATAATTCTCACTCACGGGACACCACAAATATGTCTTTGGCATCTCGCTCCGAGCACCGCTGTCCCTGAAGAACTGCTACTTCAGCATTTGCACAGAACAGAGAACCCCCCCCCCCCCCCCCCCCCGTGTAGTAGAAATGAAGGGAAATTCAAAGTCCATCTCGTGGCTCTTTCAGCACGACACTGAGAGCAGCACTACAGTAGGACACTGTCTGCCACTCTGCTCTGTGCCGTTTTCTATTTGATATTTCTGCAGATGAAATATTCATTGAGAAAGTTCCCCTAATGAAACATTCATAGCGAGCGTTGTTTGGGGCATTTCTTCCTCCCGCAAAATACTAACAGCTTTTCAATCAAACTATACACTGTACGTTCATTCACAGCAATTATTCATGTTATAACATTCCTTTTTTTGGTGGAAATTAATGAGCTTTATTAGTCATTGTGTTACTTTCGATTTTCCTTTGCAGGCATATCAACATCATCCATTAGTTTCCGTTTCTGTCACAGCACATATCCATTATCAGTCCTTTGTGTGTCCATGTTTATGACTAAATTTATATATTTCAATGTCTAACTCCAGCTCTAGTTCCAGTAACATGGCTTCCAGTCGCCGCTGACTCCCAAAAGTTATGAAAGATTCATCACATTTGACTCTTCACTTAACACTGCCACCTACGCCATGTGTGGCATTCAACTTTTACACCGCTAGATCTGCCTCTTTGAGACTTTTTGCCACTCTTTCTGTGTCACCCCCCCCCCCCCCCTCCTCTGAGATGTTTCCCTCCTCCTCTCCCCCTCTCTGTTATTCGCCCCGCTCCCTAAAGGACTGCTGTTATTAATCACATCTCTACAACAGAGGAATAGAAGAAAGAAAGGGGACCAATGTGAAACTTCAGTCAGATTCATCTCTGTTTGCTCTGACCCAGATACAGCTAAGGATTGCCACCGGCTGGCTTATGTTTGTGTGTGTGTGTGTGTGTGTGTGTGTGTGTGTGTGTGTGAGGCAGTAGATGAAGAACAGCTATTCATGGAATGTCAAGCTGCTTTGCATTTACCCACACTTGTGTTTTTGGATGTCTGTGTGTGTGTGTGTGTGTGTGTGTGTTGCTGATGTGTGAGGAGATGATCCTATTATCCCCATGTTGTTGTTGACTGCTGTCCGTGTAGCGACAACAGAGATTAGCAGCACAACATATGAAAGGACTTTGTTTACCGACCTCAAGGTGATGAGGATTTATGAATCTACGGATGGAGAACAGTCACATTGTACGCATCAGCCGCTGACTCCACTATCGGCACGGTTGTGAGCTCACTTTCTGCAAATGACAACACCATCCTGGAAGTTTAAAGCCCTACTCTACTTTCTGACTGACTGTAAAACTGACTGACCTGAGATGTAGAGGCTTACATTATGCGGCGGCTTAGCGTAAGATTTACGTATATTTTGGGTGGCCTTAAAAAAAAGGTTGAAAAGGTTGGAAAACTTTGCAAAGTAAATCTGACCTGTATTTGGGATTATTAAAGTTTGAAAAATATACTTCTCTCCACGGTGACGTCTGTAATCCTAAACGTAAGACTGGAGTATTCTAATTAGGTTCAATATGAGCGGATGTTGTGCAGGTATGTTAAGTCAATTCATCGCTTCTTTTATTACTTCGTCAATATTCATATTTTTGATTCGCATTAAGACATAAATTGCACTAGTAAAGATAATGTGCTGCTGTTTCGGAGAATATTATGCTCCATAATAGGCTTGTTCAATTTAAAAACAGCTTAGATCAGCATATTTTACTGTGCTACCATGTACTTTGCTCTACCATGGCCCCTCAAGATGAAGTTAGACACCTCACGGAAAAGTACTTTACCCCTGAAGATCACGATCAAAATGCAACAGCCAATCATTAGCTTTTATTCCTGATTCTTTCCTCATAAAACATTTGCAAAGCCATTTTCATTTCAAAGTGCTCATTGTTCCCGTCAGTGATCGCTAGCTTGCGGTCTTCGTCCTTGGCTTAGCTGGTGCAACGCTACGTTTCTTGGCATGTTACTGCCATCGATCAATAGTTGATCAGCAGAGGAGCATGAAACAAGTGGCAGGATTGCGCATGGCGTCACCCGAGCGCTTGAGCGAGTGCACGATACACACAGACTCACCGAGCTTTGAGCAAATTAAAAACCCTGGCTCCGACCACGGCTCTGAAATAGGAGTAGCCTAACTGTGCTGTGTCTGAATCCATGGCGCTGTCCGTGGTGCTGAAGTAGCAGACGGATTTGTAAATGTGACGTTTTTCCCTCGGAGTCTCGCCATTTTCTTTTCAGTTTCGTCTTGGATCTGTAATATCATCTAAACTATATATACCAACCAAAATAGTCGTTCATGGGGAGGTTTTGTTCGTCACAGGTGAATAAAACCAACCGGGTTCATTCCCTCTCATTTGAAAATGAACAACCTGGTGCTCCTAGGGGTCAGAAAGTCCACAGGGTTCGAAGCGGTTAGATTGGTATGTTAATAAATTGGTTCCCATTTTGTTAGTATGTGCATGCTCAAGGGCGCGTTTACAAGCGGGCAATGCGATGCAGAGTCCTACAGATTCATGAAAGGTAAGCAATGAAAGAAAAAGACAAACACGGATGCAAGACAATGCATGTTTTCAAATTCTTCCAAAAGTTGGCTCTGCAAATATTTTACGAGGAAAGAAAAGCATTCAGTGTCTCACGCATACACACAATTTGTTTCGGTGAGAAATAGTGAATGCAAATCTAACTTTGTTTGTTTGTATACATACTAAAAAAAACTCCACAGGGCACGTTTAGGGTTTTGCTTCCAATGAGGTTCGCTGGCTGCCTGCAGTTAGCTTGGTAACATCATCACAGCATGAAAAGAACAGCGGGGAAGAGCTGTTGTTGGACTGTGGAGTGGGAGGCTGATTTACAGCAGGCTGTAGGAACAACTGCAGGTTCACTATGTACTGTACTTGTAAATGGATTAGCACAAGAGATGTGGCCTCGCTATTTTGCCTCGCAGATCATCATGGCAGAACAGGAACTAAGGTATACGGCGTGACAGCCATGAACAGTAAACATGAAGATGAATACGCCGTTGGCAGTGCTTGAGGTGTTTCTGTTGTTCTGTCCGCGCACATGTACTCCTCGATAAGATGACTGTCTGGGGCGAGATGTGATGAGAGAGTGTTGTGATGGAGTGAGTTCTCTATCTTATTCATGTGGGGCCTCACCCAGCCAGAGCCGCTCTGGCTGCAGAGTCTATCTGTTCAGCCTGTTTGGGAAGTCGAGGGCCATCTGGTAACATGGCAGAGCCGCAGTTCTCTGACTGGCTTATTGGAGGAGTACCAGCATGGTGCACAGACACACACACACACACACACACACAGACACACACACTTATATGCAAATGGCAAATTTAATTTATACAAATCTTGTGTGGTTTATATGATGTGGACAGCCTCCGAATAAATGCTGGTACTATAAACTCAACATTATTGTCCAACTTCACTTTTTTACTATTACAGGTCTTCCTGCACTGCAACTTTTTGAGTAAAATCAGTACAAGGTGGCATCTTGTACGAGGTTAGTTGTTGTTTTCAACCCTGTCTCCTAGAAATAACCTTTGTCGGTCATCATGTTCAGGGGTTAAGACACGTCCCTTGGGACTGGATGCTATCTATGTCTAACAAACACAACAACTAACATACAGGCAATATAATGAAGTGCTAGTTCTTGGGTGCCTCGACTGTGTGGGTCGTCTCCAAGCGCGCCTGCTGATTAGTAAATACGCTCAGCAGCTGAACAAACGAGGAGACGCTTCTTCGGGAAATCACATTGTTGTCCGGATGGAACAATGATGAAAGAAAGAAATGATGAACAAAAAATAAATAAAAATAGTTTGGTTTGTCCTACAGTTCAGTCCCACATCGAAGCATTTTAATTATCGCCGATCCAATCCAACCAATTCCACCCATAATGATGTACAATATGAAAGCAGCACGCAGCCATAAAACATAAAGACACGTCCTGCCACACGAGGAGATAAACGATATGATGACAAAGTCATAAAGTCACACGGAGCCTTGCACACGCACTTGAAAAACGCTGAACTGACGGGACATTGGAGGTTGATTTACTGTCATTTCTTATCGGCTATCATTAACTTTACCTTTAAAAGTGCGCTCCGACAGACAACCGATAAATACCTCTCAATAACTTCTATGCAAAATGTTGAGACTGAATGTATATACTAAAAAAATGCTCAGTTGTAAAATACAATGATTCAACTTTTATACTTTTCATCGTTAACAACTCAAGGCACTTGGCTAAGAGAAAGATTGTAAAACAATCTGAGAGAAAGATTGTGTTCTGGCTCGATATGAAAAAGACAAGATACAACATTTAGTTCAGCCAAAAACACGATGTTCCCCTGACCTATTTCAAAGTGATGTTTGTTGCCTGAATCCGAGCCACACACAGAACTCAGGATGTGAACAACAGTCTCTGGTGACAAAGTCTTGTGTTTTGCACACCCACATGCAACGTCCGGGCACTACGAGAGTGTGGTGCATCAAATCATTCCAACCGAATATAATCCTGGCAGCAACCAGGCTTCCCACAAAATGTAACTGGCAAAATAAATCAGTAGTATGGAAACACAATTTCTGGCAAAAGGGGTTATTAGCTTAGTAGCACACAGCTCCCAAAGACTCTGAGAAAGGGCGCGAGATAAGTTCTGTCTAATGTAAAGCTGTTTCTTCTTCTTGTCTATTTTACATATCAGTCGTATCAGTAACCTTTTCAGTTTTTGACTATTTTCAGACAAAATAGGCAAATGGAAGAAGACTTTTTGGGACTAAACGGTTTATCAAATAATCAAAAAGAAATACTCATAGATAAAAAATGTACATTTGTTGCAGCAGTAAAGGCATGTCACATCATGGGTGTCCAAATGCATGTTTAATAGGCTACTTATCTTCTGCCCGTATCGTATCTCACATATCTACTGTATACGTTTCAAACAGTAAATAATAATAATGTAATAATCTTGTTCGCGTGAGTTCATATCGTGTTTTTACACTTCTGAGAAACTGCCACTACCTAGCCTGCTACTGCTGCACACAGAAAGCCTATAGACCAGTACAGAAACACTGAGAGCATCATTACCCTGATGCAAGCTGCCGCCGGTCAAAACATCCAGCGTGCCGTCTCTCTGATTGCTCACTGACGGGAGGATATAACACCAAACTGTATTTTACACTTTGCAGCATACATCGTGTGCAGTGTGCTGTAGCTTCTCCTGATGTGTCTGTCACAAGCATTCTCACTGCAAAATGCATGACTCACCACAAGTCAACTCAAAAAGGGAGACACTTCCCATTAACGCTGAGGGAAACTACGCCGTCCTGGACCTGTGTGTGTGTGTGTCTGTTAGCCGGTCACTCAATGATTGGATGGATTGCCATGAACATTTGGTGCAGACATTCATGGTCTCCAGAGGATAAAACCGTATGACTTTGGTGCACATTTTGACTTTTTACGGTTTTCAACTATCTCATGGATTATCACGAAATGTGGTAACACATCAGCATCACGAGGCTCAGGTTTGGAGCTTTTGATGAAATGTGAAACTTCTGAATGGATTGCCATTCAATTTGGTTCAGACATTCATCCCCGGCATCTTAGCATGCCGACCTTAGCATTCAGCTCATTTACTTGTAGGAGAAAACGATGTGATTCTTCAAGTCAGTCAAGTCTCTGAGACTTGCGTCTGACTCGAGTCCAAGTCCCCACAGCTCTGGTGTGATTACATGTGTTTCTAACCCATGCATGTCGACAGGTACATAGTCACAATTTGAATCTTTGTGTCGAATTGTGCCACGCCACCACCTCTCCCATCCACCCTTATGTATCCCTCCTCCTTCCTCCATCCTCATCTCAGCCAAAATCCTAATGTGCCTCCTCCATTACCTCCTCCCCTCTCTTTGTTCCTGTCCTCGGCTACAGATTAGAGTCTGCACATTTAGACTCAAGCGCACTGCGTATGACTCACGTGCACGCTCACACACACACGCACTAGGGCTATCACAAGAAGGAATACAACAGTGCCAAGCCGATGCCAAAATTCTGAAAACGCTACTAGAGTAAATACAGTTGTTTTCACAACAATACAAATGAGATATTAGACAGACTCCCTAACACTTGTACAATGTTTTGTTTTTACCGTGCTATCAAAATTGATATTGAGAATCCTGTAATTTTGGTAATATTGGTAGCAAGTACTACATTTCTAAAAACATTACATCCCCTTACACAAACACCTTATTCTCCGAGTGTTGACCGGCCTAACACAAATACACCAGTAACACACTGTGTGTATTCTCTGTGTGTGTTTTGTGTTGTTGGCACTCCTATAATTGCCTTCGGGTGAAAATAACAAAATGCTGCAAGCCCAAGCGAAATGCAGCACAGGATCAACAATGGGGCGGGGGTGGGGGGGGGGGGGGGGGGGGGTGGGGGGTCCCGCTCGCCTCTCACACACTCATCCAGACTGAGAGGAGAGGGGATTTGGGGATGAGAGCTGCTCCTGCATATTTAACAACCTGTTCTGCGACTATCTGCCCCCTGACACATTCACACACACACACACACACACACACAAACACAGAAAGACAAATACCATCCAGCACATGCAAGTCTCCCCTCCAGGAATGCGTACATTTTTACAGAGATTGCAGCTGGTAATATATGTGCGAACAAAGACATATGACTCTAGCACAACGCACAAACGTTCATTCGTTAGGTAAAGGGGGCTCTCAGCTCTCACCTATCACAACAACACCTGAAGCTGATCGCCATGGAAACAAGTTGCGACAGTTCAACCATGTGTCCAAGAAAACCAGTCTGTGTGCTCAGACAGACCTGAGACGACCTTTACGCCCCAACAACAGTCAACCGCTGTCCACAAAGCCGCTGCGGTCTCGCTTCACAACAACTTGTACTGCTGTGACCTTTTTACAGTGTGTTGTAGTAAATCAGCCTTTAGGTGGAGATGAATTCATGCAGTTTGGCCAGAGCGTTAACTCTATTTCAGCTCGTGATTCAATAATGGCTACTGATGCACGCCTGATAAACTATAAGTAGATTGTTCTCTTTGTAAGCGACAACAAGCTATTTGGAGCCAAAGCTGTGGAGATTGCAGCCAGAAAAACGAGTTGGATACTCGAACGGAGTATGTTGCATTTTAATTTACTGTGAATACATTTGCATATTTTGGCGCCGGGCATCTTAAAATAAGCTTTTAAGTCGAGCACTGACTCAAGGGGAAAATAACAGAATGCTCTTGATTGAATTGCTGTGGTCCAATGCCCTTTAATGGAGGCCAGTGACTTTCAAAAGAGGAAATGTTCGCAACAGGGAGAATCTGTTCGTCCAAGACTACTGTAACAGCAGTGAATTGAAATACGAGGCTCAAAAAGAGAAACCGAATTCACTAAAGTTTAAAGGATGATTCCAAGCTATCAAAACTTGAGCCTTACTACAAGAGCTTTGGCCATCATTCCTATTGGTAATAATAATAATCTTGAACTCAGCAAGTCAACAAGACAACACAAGCAGTCAGACGATCAGAAAAGGTTCCAAACTTCTTTGGAAGCGAAAGCAAAGGCATGTGGAAAATGATTACCTGTGCTGTAAAGACAAAATACTGTCAAGACATTCCCATCAACCTCAGCTATGCCTTTTTTTGTTTAGAGCTAATTAGCAAGTCTGAAGTTGAAGGTTACTAAATTGTCTCCCATTTGTCTTGGATTCATTTCGCGTGTTGGTATACCAACATGCTTAATGGTTAGCTGCAAAAGTGGTAATCACGATACACATATCTGCATATGAATGCAGAATCTGTAGGCTTTTGGTACAGGTCGATTTTGGTATCGGAAGCGTTCTGTTTCCCGTCTGTGGTCTGTTTGTAGTCAGAGTAGTGTTGACAAATCACGTTTGATCGGGCGCTGGTTTAATGCAGATTAACAGTCCGTGTGGAGAGCAAAACACGTTGGCCAAAATGTAATCTTGGAACCCAACGGCTAGCATCTATATGAAGACAATTCATCTTATCATTAGCTTAAACTTAAATCATCATCAGGCCGATAACTAATAGGTTCTGAGGTTGCCTAAGTAGAGTCTCACAGAGCTGCGACTATTGACGCTTAGTCTTGATGTTAGCCGCGCTGGCAAGGCTCTAAGGATGGCAGCGTCAGTTGGTTGGTCCACCACTTCGGTTCAGACTGAATGGATTGCAGATCCATTTTGTACTGACATTCATGGTCCCAAGAGGAACTCCAATGACTTTGGTGATACTCTGACTTTTCATCTAGAGACCATCAGCAGGACAAAATGATTCTCTTACTCAAGGAAATAGCTCAACATCTACTGGATGGATCAAAGCTCGAGTCTTGTTAAACCTGTGTCTCTTGCCCTTCACTTCCCAGATTTCAGCAATTCGTTTGCTGAGCACCATAGTATCACAACTAACAGACAAGATGGATATTACTACAAAAATGGGCCCAGGATGTAGTAAACTGGAATTGTTCTTCAATGTGTACTGAAAGAATTATTGGACCGCAGTGCCCCTGATTAATAAGTAAAAATACGCTCTGGAATCTTTTACCCAAGTCCGACATTTCTTGCACCTCAGTACCCTTTCCCTGTCTCACCAAGTCCCCATCTCAGTTTCCCTGCCAACCTAACAAGACAAGAGTCTCCTTCTCTTGTGGTGGTGGTGGTGGTGGTGCAGCGGCGGTGCAGTGCCATGGACTGTGGATGGATCGCGGAGGGTGTGGAAGTGCTGTGAAAGACAAAGCCACGACAGAGAAAACAGGTAACAGCACGTCCAGCGGACTGAGAGCTGATGGGAGAGAGGCAGGGGGGCGGGAACGCGGGATGGGGCCCTACCTCCCGTGATCATTGAACTTAGAACCCTAGCCACCATGGTGGGTGGTCGTGGTCGGTGGTGGTGGTGAGGGTTTTGAAGGGACACACAGAACATGCTGAAAACTCTGTACCTTTCAATGTGCCTTCAGAGAGTGCCCAACTCACCCCCGGAACCAATAAATCTAGAGGAATGAGACCGTGTTAGTCAGACAGAAGCAGAAGAAAGCAAGGAAGGAAGGTTGACTGAGAGTTTTGAAACAGGAGAGAGTCAAAGAGAGAGAAAGAGGGAAAGAGGGATGGAGTAAGGCCAGAAGGAAGTGATGGCAGATTAAGCTGGTTTATGTTCCTACGTTTTGTCTTTCCAGTGATTCTGAGTCCAGTTCTTTGGATGAACACTTTTTTGTTTTGGAACAACCAGAAATCCGTTTACTCTCAAACCAAAGTTCTTGAACCAAAGCAGATATTCATAACCGCCTTACAAACCGTATCCTACTGACTTGCACCAGTAAGCTGTCTCTTTCTATAAGCAACCAGCCTTTATGTCTTGCTATTTTAATAAACCAACATCTAGTCTTGTTTTTCTCCCTATACTGTACCGGAAAAGCTTTCCTGGCAAAAATACCAAGCCAGTAAAAAAAACAAAAACCTTTTCAACCAAAAAATCAGAAAAGGAAGAAGCAAAAACAGGGAAACAACTTCAAAATATGAAAGCATTTGTGTGCTGTCAAGAGAACAAGGGGCCTCGAGGTATAAAGTGTACATGTGTTAGACTAAGGGAGCAAGGGTCTGGGAGAGTTTCTCGATTGGTTGGATACCCTTGGCAGACGCCTCCTGAAAAAGGAAGATCAATTTCCATCTGTATTTCTCAAGAGTTGGATGGAAACATTCCTATTGTCAAATACAATATTCATGTCATATCGACGGACCTTTAAGAAAACAATAATGTCCACTGCTCCTTGTAGAAATTTAATAAAGTGCCTTTGGATTAAGCGGGTAAAATGTACAGGCACTAAATCCACAAAGAGTCTAATGCTAGCATTTATTAGCACTTGTGTTTCTGCATATAGGAGGCAGTGGAAAGTATAAAAACCAAACCAAGCAGTTTGTCACCAACTCCTATACAGCCAAAGGGGAGGGGGAACGGGCAGGGAATTAGCGCTGACTCCTACAAATCTCACCCAAATGGATCTCAGATCTTAGCGACAGGAAAACTACAGGGCAAACTCTTCATTGTCTTCCAGATTTGAGTCTATCCCTGCCCCCTCGGCTGTACTAAACCACATGCAGAAGAGGGGAAGGGAGGGGGGTCGTCTCGTTTTCGTTTGAAGCGATTAAATGTTCAACAACTCCCCCTCCCTCTAGCTCTGTATACCCACTACCATGCAAGCCCCGTCTGTCAGCACTCACTGGGCATGCTCCAAGGGGCCATCCCAAGCACGACGTTCTACGGAAGACCAGGCAAGGTAAGGGAGGAGGGAAGGGGAGGGGGGGGGGGGGTGGGGAGGCTAACGCCAGCGGTCAGCTGTCCTAGCTCTGCAAAACGGCCGATTATGGAAGCTTTTCTTAAAAACGTCATCAATTTGATGGTGGAGTTGAAGAAGAGCCTCCACAGTCTGTAGCAGAGTCAGCAGAGCCATAATAGGTGACCATCGGACAAAAAGTAGCCGAAGGACCTACGAGGAAAGGAAAAGAGGATGGTCGAGGGAAAAGGGGAGGTTCTACCGCAGAATAGCAACTGTAGTTGGTACGAGCTCACTAATTGCGTTCTTCCGAATTCGGCCAAACCAAATTAAAAAAGCAAAAAAAAAAAGAAAAAAAAGAAGGCTCAGGCTCAGGCTCAAATCAAGCAGGACTCAGAAAGATGTGGAAAGACTACCGACCAGCCAGCTCCTTCTCCTTACTCCGTCTCTTTTTCTCCATGCGTTTCAGTCTCTTTTCCTCCCTGCGCTTGGCCTCGGCGGCCTCCTGGTGGCGCCGGCACTTGTGGAAGTTCTCCACCACGACGCCCACGAACATGTTGAGCACAAAGAAGGCCACGATCAGCAGGAAGGAGATGAAGTAGAGCAGCATCCACGGGTTGTGGTTCATTACAGGCTGAAACATACAAGGGACACAAGAGGATTTAGGCATTTACAGTGGAAGCCTGTTTTCTGCATTCTAACTTATAAATAACTTTAACATTAAATCATTTGGAGTGGATGGCCTCAAATGATTTTCTTCACACATAGATACATGGTATGGGCTATGGAGCTACTTTGCAGGTGTGTTTTTGTGTTACACTTTGAATATGTTTACCTGTTGGTCAACTCCTACAGCGTCTAGTCCGTTATACATAATGTCCACCCAGCCATCTTTTGACGCCAGAACAAACAGAGACATCAAGGCCTGAGAGAGAGAAAGGGAAGACACAGTGTGATAGAGATACATACTACACTGAAATGTTTGCAAAAAGCTAACACTGAAGCAGCTCAACAAGACCTATTTGACCGGGAACCGAGGCCTCACCTGTCCCAGGTTGTCAAAGTTGTACTTGTGTCTTTCCCATTTGTTTTTGTTCAGCAAACAGTCCGACTTGTTGGTGATGTTCATGATGTCATCTCCCACACAGACGAAGAACTTCCCTTTGAAGAGCTGGGGAGGAAAAACACAGACTTTCCCTTTATTTTACAGTGAACCGCAACAGAAAAGTGGTTCATAAAAACAAATGATGCCATTTGTGGAAAGTTTGGCTTCACTCATATCATCCCATAGTATATATTTCCAGTAAATTCATACAGTTTAAAAAAAATTATCAGATTTTTTTTTTAGTACCTCTATGAAACAAGTCATGTTATTATTTCGTTTAAAAAAAAACTATGCACAAGAACCTTTTATTGGTAAAAAAAAGTGTTCATTTCCACTGGTAGACCACCATTCCGTTAGCTGCAGTGAGACCAGCTAGAAGTCTGCAGCTGAAGTTCAACTCCGGTACTGAAGTGTGAGTGAGAGGTATCACCGCTCAGGGTGGAGAGAACAGCAGAAACGCTTTCCCAGAACGTTGAACTTCCTGTTTTCCAGTTAAACCTCGTTTAAGGATTGTGTTACCTTCAGACAGAGCTCAGCTGAGCTACCCGGCTTAGTACAAGAGAGAACAATTGCTGCTTGGTTTAAAATATATCACAAATAAATGAGAGGTCACTGAATAACCGCACTCGTCCTGCCAACATTGAGCACTTTTTCAACACCGGAGGTGCAGTGGATTCTATGGGAACTCTTTAGCGAGTGACAACTTCCAATCCCCACTTCATGGTATCGTCACAGCCATTAACCTACTTTACTGCTTAATCTAGGTTATGGACATAAACATGTTGACAGAACATAGCTCGTTGGTAAATTAGTCCTTGGGCTGTTACACATCAACTCTCCAGTACGACCAGATAAGCATCCATGAATGTGATGGAAAAACTAAAATATTCTTGTGCTAAGATTCCGTGACGTAAGTTAATAATGTTTCCGTGTCACTGCCTTCCAGAGTGCAGTTTAACTGCCCGTTCCTTTCCCTCATTGTCTCCTTCTGTATCCTCCCCTCTCACCTGTACTCCCAGGATGCCAAAGATAATGAAGAAGGCGCAGCAGATGACCACGATGTTGCCGATGGGCTTCAGTGACGACATCAGAGTCTCCACCACCAGCTTCAGCCCCGGGGCTCTGCTGATCACACTGAAACACAGCATGTAATTGGATATTAGTGCTTGTGCAGCGCACTCTTCGGTCACTTACAGCGCAGCCAAACGTACCAAATGGAGCAGGTATGCCCCCCCCCCCCCCACACACACACACACACACCCAGGCCCTCGCCCTGTCTGCACACACACTTTCTTTGTTTCTTCATTTCCACAATCAGAAAACCTTCTTCACATTAGCACACACTTTATTCAAACCAAAAAACAAACACCTGTTGCTTACAGACAAGTTCACTTATCTTTCATTCACTCCTCTTTAAAAACAACAACAACAACAACTAAAAAGTATTTTTCTCTCTTTCACTTCTCTTTCTGCCTCCTTTCATTGCTGCAGTCAAGGAAACAGACACATCCAATTAAACCAACGGACTGATGTTTAATTAGTGCCAGCATGGCACTGCACCGCACTGCAGCTGAGCCACACACACACACACACACACACACACACACACACACACACACACACACACACACACACACACACACACACACACACAACGTAAAACCTGCCAGCGCACACACGCCCATCTGCACAGGCTTTCATGCAGAAAACAACAGATACATTTATGAGCACACACACACACACACACACACACACACACACACACACACACACACACACACACACACACACACACACACACACACACACAGGATTATAGATGAGAAGGCCTAAAGGAGAAAAACAATGCGACACAGGCAAAGAGAAAGAGGCCGCTAAGGCGATATTCGTCTCTGCCTCTATCCGTCCATCAGTCTCTGTCTCACTTGTATGTTTTACCCTGAACACTCAGCTGAGTGAAGGAAAAGTCAATAGCGCATAAAGAGAAAACATGACATAATAAAAGGGCCAGGACCGACCACCGATCAATAGCCCTGATCAGAGAACGCCGAGACGACGGCTACGCCTCATCGCTTTGCACTTTGATGTTGTATTGGAGACCATGCTGGGACGCAGTACCACCGCTGAGCTATAGAGGGCACTAGTGTCCAAGAGCTGCAGCTGCATGCGGCTCCTTTTTGGGAAGAGATGCAGCCGAGCTGCTATGAGAACATGATATGCATTGGCTTCCTCAGCAGAGGCAAGGATTGATGTCCGGTCTAAGTGTTATTGTCTGGAGAAGACTCTGTTTAAGGAGTTGTGACATATCTCTGCGCAGTGAACTCGAAAGCAAAACACTGCACGAATCGCTTGCAGATGCTTGTGGAGTCCTGTTGTTCTCGGTCAAATGAATATCTCATTTTCATGTTTTAAAGGGGTTTTCATGAGTTCATTTGGATCCTTTCTTGCTGCTGATCTCTTCAACTTGTCAACCTTTAATTAGTGTGCATGTACTCCAACTACCGAGGAGAATATATATAGAAGCTGAGAGAAAGAAAGAAAGAAAAAGTACAAGTTGGGGAAGTCGGTGAATTTGCAGAGTCCATCAAAGACATGAAGTCATCGTTTACGGCTCAGTCCCTCAGATCCCACATTACCTGCAAAAAAAAAAGAAAAGAAAAGTCTCCACGCATTGCTGCTTTGCATATGAAAAACCCCGAAGCCAACCTCTCTACAGCTCTACATCATGTTCTGCTTCTGAGCTGCGCGCTGACAATCACGCTGAAGTGAAAAGGCTTATTGAGGAAGGGGGAACGACGGAGAGCCGGGCCTCTCATTCAGAGTCAATACACTCTGATGATGCCTCGCGTGAAGGACACACACACACTGCGACGGGTTTCCTCCCCATCAACTCTATTCACTTCTGCCACGAAAAAAAAAGGATGGAGGATGAGCAGGAGCTGGACGGAGGGGAGCCACGGGGAGAAAAAGCCGGCGCCTCGCTTCTTCTGATCTACCGCTCTGCATCATTTCCCTAGCGGCGCCCAGCGTGTCCTTGTTTTGCGTGCCTGTACAAAAGGAGCGGGAGGGAGTTCTGCCTGCGCGCGTGCATCCTCCCGTCTGTCTCCTCGCACTGAAGAAAGAGGACAACAAGTGGCAAGCGTGTTCCCACAGTGCAAACACAGGGTGTAATTAGGAGACGCAGGGAGATAGAAATAGGTTGAATAGAGGGAGGAGGGGAGGGCTGGTAGGTAGCGGCGATATAGAGGGAATAAAAAATGAGGCAGTTTTTCTTTGGTCTAAACTTTGTTTCCAGCTCTACCTTGCTGTGTAAATGTCTCTCCTGTTTTTCAGCCGACACCCCGTCCTTCTTCTTCTTCTTCAGCTGTCAGACAAACGCGATTGGCCACCGTCGGCGCCGTCACGTGTTGCGTAAGCGTCGAGGGTCAAGCGGCTTGTACACCGGTGAGCGAGCACGTAAACTCAAAGGTGGAGGCGGCAGGGGTCGGCCAGGGTGGGGGCGGAATTATCAATGAACAAACCAGCCCCGACCTCGCAAACGCCACGAAGCCCTTTAGATCAGTCCGCCTGCAACGAAGCCTGTGAGTGTGGCAGGTCCAATTAACGGGTTCTAGGCCGAGCTGTCGACGAGGTGTGGGTGGTGTTGGGGGACCTGAAGGTGCCACTTGGTGCCACAGGGTACAAACCTCTGGGCCTTCCCTGGGGCCGGCCCTCAGCCCCGGCTGTGGGCTTGATAAATGACTGCCGGCGTGTTTGTGTGTGTGTGTCCTGTAAAACAAAGCTGATGCATCATCCTGTCACATGCACGGATGCACGCAACCACACACACACACACACAGAGACACACACAACATGCCCTAGTGCTACGCTGTCATTTATATCTCTTAACGAGAAACGAACAGCAACAGACACCTGCACACAAACACACTCACGGAAGTCACCTGCTTGCTGCGATTATACACACACACACACACACACACACACACACACACACACACACACACACACACACACACACACGTAGCGAGCGGCTCATGAATATGATGGCGACGCTGCACTGCCAGAGGGGAAAACACAGACGAGTTTATATTTAATTCAAGCGAGGGCGAGTCGGCCACAACGGAACTGGAGTGCTGAAAACGAAACTAACAGGGAAGCAGGCAGACGAAGCTGCGTCTCCCTTGTGGTATGTTTGACGGGCACAATTTGGAGAATATTGGAGGAAAAAACTGGTTTTTAAAAGGATAGTGCAGATGTTTTGAAGTGGGGGTTGTATGAGGTCCTTATCTATAGTCAGTGTATTACCTACAGTAGGTGGCGGCCCGTACGTCCCTAATTTGGAGGAACAGACAGGAGCGGAGCAATATACTGCTGTGGAGGGGGGCGGGGCAGCTGAAAAACGTATTTTAGACATCTAAACGAAAGGTGTGCATTGTGTTATAAAGGGTTACTTCTGAGTCAAAAGTTGTGTATTGACACTTTAAGAGACAGGATGTCGCAGTAACGCCCAAACTCAGATGATGCAGGTCATGCACAGTGTGACGCCTCTGTGACCTCATTGTGTTTCGATCTTCAGATTGCAGCTATGTAAGACGGTGTTTTCAGCGACAGGCACTTGTCCCCAAAACACCAGGGAAGTACGTGAGTGAGTCTACGATTCTAAACCCAATGCATAGCCTCCTTTCCACAAGTCACCAGCGTATGCAAAGCGATCCAACCGTTTTAATAAACAGATTGGGCTTGTGCTTTGAGTTTGGCTGAAGCACTCGTACAGTAGCTCCCCGAAGGAACGTTTAATCGCTGCTTAAAAAGAAACATGGCCTTAATGGAAGCCGAGTAATAACTCCGCACTGTGTTGACCAGACTGAATTATCTCGAACAGCGTTTTTAAGCACCTGCGGTACACAGTTACCAAGACACATGGTACACCCACCGCAGCACATTAATAGTTTAATATACAGCTTTTAATGCCGCGCTCCTCCTTTTGGATTGAAAGTTAATAACTACTTAAGAGATGATTTTAACAGCATTGCTTTCGCGGAACTCATCTGCAGCCTCAGCGGAGGACAGAGACCAAGCTCAGCTTACTCCTCTTTCTCTTCCCGTCCTCTCCTGTTTCATCCTCGCTCACTCTGCGGCTGTCTTCATACAGTCTTCCTAATCCCATTTCTTTCTGCCATTTTGCATTTTCCTCAAACTGAAGACATCAGTCCCGAGAGAAATGGTTGCTCTTTGCTTTTAAAAACACCCCCCTCCCCCGACCCAAACTTTAAATGTCTCCAATTTCCCGCTTGTAATTGCTTCATATTTTCCCTCTGACTTTAAATCCTCCCTTAATCGACATTAATGCAGCTTCAGCATCGCTGACCTCTGGGGATTAAATGAGAGGATTCAGCAGCAGTTCTCTTTTCAAGGGCTCAGTCAGTCGTAGTTGCACCAGATCTAATTAGAAAGCCACTTGTTTGACAGCACTAACATTACCTTTAACTGCACCAATCAGGCACAACGGTGTTAAACCAAGCCGCACTCCGAAGTACGTAGGCGGAAAATAAAACGATGGCGGTGTACGGCTGTATTTGGTACAGCCCTATTTCTGATAATGATATTCACGGTTTACATTACGGGGACTTGAGGTCTGATGTGTGACATTACATGTCACAGTATGAAGATGAAGGAATAAGCGTGAAGGCAGCGAGAGCGAAAGAAGACTCGGCAGAAGATTTCACTCTCATGTCAAAGGTGAAAGTTACAGAAGCAAAGAGACAGGAAAGATCAGCCGTGTTTCGTGGGTACATTTGACAGGGAGGAAATGAATATTTAAGTTGTGTGCTCTTCCGGAGGACTGCGGTGAATATTCAAAGAGAAGGGGGGGGGGCGGCAAAGCCCGGAGAGCTCCCCTTCACCAGATGAGACACCGAGCATGCGGCTGTGTGAGCCGAGTCGGAGCGCACACATTCTCGTTTTCCCTCTGGGCCCACACACACACACACACACACACACACACACACACACACACACACACACACACACACACACACACACACACACACACACACACACACACACACACACACACACACACACACACACTTGGAGATGCGAGTACTAACCCAGTCCCCAAATTGGTGATTTCCGCTCAAATAAACGTAACTGTGCAGTTGTGTACACGCTGATAATAACACACAAATAAATGTACGCTTGGCTAAATGCCTACACACACACACACACACACACACACACACACACACACACACACACACACACATCTCCCAAAAGCTCCAAAAGGTTGTACATGTCAGAGCTGAGAGAAAGCTCATTTCTGCTCCACTTCCATCTTAAAACTTAACTTCCACATCAGGCGCTTTTATCATCCCATACGTCTGGAAAATGGAGGGATTAAAAAATGTGTGGTCGGTTGGTATTGGCTTTTTAATACCGAGTCCACAAAGTACGTCCAGCTATCGATTTGAACAAGTATTGTGAGGCGTCCCTGGATGCCACTTACCGTAGCGGCCTCAGGGTCCTGAGCAGCCGCAGCAATTTGAGCATGCCCAGGATCTTGGTGCCAGAATTGGAGATGAGAGACACCAGGATGTCGATAACGGAGATCATCACCAGCATCCCATCCAGAATGTTCCAGCTGCTCCTCAGGTAGGACTTGTTCCCGAAACACCAGCCCAAAGCCACAATCTGGACACAGCATCGGACGCAGAGGCATGGAAACGTGATAAATGAAGAAGCAGTCACAGCATGATAGGGTAAACTGCTGCAGTACACCAATGAGGTCGGGATGTACTGGAAATAAAATACCACCTCCACATGAACTGCATAAAAAGATACACTCATCAGTAATTCAATATCTATTTTTGTATGCGCGTTTTGCAGATTTGCATGATATGGAGCCATCTTTCGAGTCACTGCTTGATGTCCTTTGAGCACAGCTTATTGACTTCGCGACGCGATTGTTTACTTGGAAGCGAAAAAATGATGAAAAAGCTGCAAGCTTTTCCAAACCTCATTTTTACTTCTATAGGTTCCACTCGTTATTTATTCTGCCCATGAAGCAATTTGCATTCCAGAAAATAATAGAGACTGGATGACTTTTTTTTCTTCTTCTTTTTTTTCTCTCGCTGAAACGTATTAAATCAGGCCACGGCAGCTATTTTTGCTTCATGCATTTCTGAACATCTAATGTAACTGAAGAGATGAGAGCGCGAGAGAGAAAGACGGCGATGGACAGAAGATGATTTACATTAGCTGACGCTAATCAATGCACAACATAATTTCCTGTACATGAGTGGGAATGATCAAAGAGGCTGATCACACCTCATGAATAAAAGACAGATCTCTGTGACGGTCCAGACGGCTTCTACCGACGGACTCTTCGCTTTGCTGAATTCACCAACACGGTGCATTTCATTGCAATTCATGAATTTGAGGTTATAAGTTCACACTTGGCAAGATATATATATATATATATTTGTTTTATATAAATATATTAGCTCGACATTTAGAACTTGGATTCTCATTTTGCCTTTAGTTGTGTGAGTTTCCTTTTTTTTAATAAAGGCCGACATACTAAATGAGCGTTGCTGAAGGGAGCTTAAGACTGCGTCGGTGTAATTGTTGCACATTTGATAATGAAGAACTCAAAACCGGTCTTAAAACCAGGCGCGCACGTGATAAGAGCGCACAGAGCAGCACCCACGGGTGGAAAGGCATCAAGTGTTCTCTTTGGAGACGCCCGTAAGCAATAATTACAGTACAGGCGTGTTTTTGGATCTCACGTCATGGAAGAGTGCGAAGCAAACATGTACCTTTAGAATGATAACTGTAGTAGTCACAGGCCACAGCATACACAAGAGTTACCAACATCTTCCAGATGATTTGGACTGGGATTTGGAAAGTAAGCCCAGATGATTTTTACAAACTAATGTGCCAGTGGAAATCCAAAGTGTCTCACCTTTACAGCCATCTCAGCCACAAAGATCGCCGTGAAGATGTAGTTGGACAACTTTAGGAAGATCCGCTCCTGCAGTGAAGAAGGAAGGGAGACCAGGTTGAGTCGAGGTACTTGCAAAATGCACATTTTTGTTCCGAGCATGTTTTTCTACCGAGTTTGTTCTTTGTCTGCTTCTAAATTGATCTGAATAATGTATGAGGGAGCTGTTTTCTTCACACACACTATCTGCAAACATCTTTGTACAAACATCCCTGTTTCACTCGCTAATGATGGCTGGCAGGCAATTATAAAGTTTACTATTCATTAGCGCTGCAGGGAAATTTAAACAAGCCAGCTAATCACTGGGCCGAAATTCTTAAAAGTTTCCTTTTACCCTTGGAAAAAAAAGGAAAAAGAAAAACACTTTTTATACAATGTGCACATTAATTCTAAATTGCGTAGTGCAAATAAACTTGTTGCACGAATTCCACGAATCAAATGAATTGCATTGGGAACAAGTGGCATCACGCCATTAAGCTATTAGATCTCCATCTGTACGCACATCACTGCACTGCTTCCCTTTTGCCAGGCAAAAGGGTGTGTGTGTGTGTGTGTGTGCACGCAGGGGAAGGATGGGATCCTAATTATTGAGCTAAACAAGGACGGAGAAAAAACAAGCAAGCAAGAAAGAACAAGATCCCTTCTCCGACTGCTTGTTTCCTCTCCTTCCCCTCTCTGTCTGAGGAGACGCAACCCCGTCCTGCCGCTGGCTGTCTATGAACTGCATGCGTGCGGATGTGTGCGTGTGAGCGGGCGTAGGTGGCTGCCTTTCCCACGGCCTCCGACGAACGTCACCCGTGCTCCGAGGAACACAGAAATCACACACACACACACACACACACACACACACACACACACAAACAAACACAGAGATGGCAGTCCCGCTGTGTTTGTCTCTGGGAATGTCAGGGATGACATCACTGGGAAGGCTGGCGTTGAGAGGGTTTATAAATTCCAGGCTTGACAGCAGCCATTCCTGTCCTCTGTGAACGAGTTGTCATGCTTTCATTCATTAGGAGCTAACAGGGCATGGGCTGGAGAAGGTAGAGGGGGGGGGGGGGGGGGGATAGCGAGAGGCAGAGGTGAAAATTCATGCGGCATGCCGTTAACGAGACATGGGTTCATGCTCGGCCTGGTTTTGAAGTAATGCTCAACAGCAGACTTTGCTTATAGTTGCAAGCCAGTGGAAACAATACCCAACACTTTACACTTCCAGCAGTCACAGGCCTAATCCACAATGCACGCTCAAGGCATTGCACACTGGAAAGTACAGTATTATGCAACGACAAACGTTTCCTGTATTCCTGAGCAGCAGAAATCAACCCACACGTCCTGGAGAGCTTTCATCGCGGTCCAGCGTGGAGCGCTATCCCTCCATCTTAATGTCGTCTGGAGCGGACGCAGAAAACTTCCGATCGATCGTGTTTTACACTGCAGATGCTGATATAATTCTATTTAGAATTCTAGACGGTGATGTATTGTCCCCGAGCTCAATTAGGAATAATACATCATAATAGGTGGTACAATCATCCTCAATCATTTCCACTGAGCAACAGGAAGTATCCAGGCAACCTCCGGCACCAAACCAAAACAGCAGTGGACCGCAAGCCAAACACAAAGTGTGTGACATAACTTCCAGGGCGATAAACTAATTATTCAGACTGCATTCCACACTCAAATGTTGTGACTCAAACACGTCATCTCCATAACCAAATTGATGAATATATGCTGTTTATTTTCAGGCTGGCACCGTGAGTGATATGAAGCAGGAATACGTCAAAAGAGAAGCAGCGAGACGGATACATGATACATGTCCGGTTGTCATACGCTGACTAAACGGAATCAGAGAGTGGAAATCAATTCGCAATCTGCTTCATTAATGCAAAAACAACCCACACAGACAAACAAATGGCATCATGCAATGCGCACCCAGGGCAAATGATATTCCGAAGCAATAAGCATCTCGCCCTCTATTGTTTCGGGCTGCTTGCTGCGTCATGCATTTCAATCTCACTTCAGTCATGGCCGCAGGGTGCTGACCGGACAGCACCAAGGCAGGAAGTTGACAAAATGTAAAATGCATGTGAAAATGACCCCCCGTTCTGAATGTCAGCGTGCCTGCTGCGTTGTGTTGCATTTGCGTGTATTGTATTTACATACGAGTGTATGCATAAAATCATCCCATCTATACATGATGCGTGTGTGATCTTTCTGGCCCGATTAGGCAGATTAGACGGGCTGCCCCGTGGGATCGGCCTCCGTTTTGTTAAACATCTCCTTCCCTGGACATTAGCCACGTTCAACAGCCCTCGGATAATTGAATCAATTACGACGGCGCTGTCTCCTCCGCGTTTCAGTCGCAAAACAAGCAGAACGGAGCGTTCCAGCGAGACCCGACTACCCGCAATTAGGCCCGTCCATGGAACACGTCGCTCAGTGAGGGGCAGAAAAAAAAAAGAAAGAGAAAAAAATCAAACAGTGATAATTATTGTGTTTATGCACGGAGCGGCTGGGCTGTGTTCTGCTGCGAGCTGGAGGTGGGAAAGGACACAGTCAGAGTTAGATGTGTGTGTGTGTGTTTGTGTGTGTGCGTGTGTGTGTGTGTGTTGCTGGGAGGCATTCGGCCAGCCCTCCTCTGTTTGAAGGCATGGTGCATTAGGTGAGGAGGAGATAGTGTTGATGATGCATTGCAGCAGATACAGGGTGGTATAGCACACATTACCCACAGCTACTGGCTCGCAGTCGCACAGGAGTGCCTCCCTGTTCACACAGTCTTCCACTCCTTTTCGCCGCGGAGACCAAACAAAAGTAGTAATTCTGTTTTGGGCAAGTGTGTGTGTGTGTGTGTGTGTGTGTGCGTGTGTGTGTTTGGATCTATGGTTTCAACTGCCATCAAAGTTGGACCCGTTTGCCTTTCTTTCAGCACGTCTTTCCTTTTTCTCCTGTTCTTTGTGTGTTTGTCATTGAAGACCGTGAAGGCAACACACTTGAGTTGTATTTTTTCGAAGACTAACTTTACAGGGCGAATAGTCATATAGTGTGTAGTGGCGTGTTTGCTCATATATCACAATTTGTTCCTAATGACTTCGTATAATTGTTTTCTCTTTCTGTTATAATTTGTGCTTTTTAAAAATACAAAATGTCTTGGGGTCCTGGGGGACCCCAGTCAAAAGCACCTAATTCCTCCTCTGCAGTTTTAGTAGATGGAACTATTTATTGAGTTCATGCTGGTCATGGGTCCTAATTCAAAATATCACACTCTATCAGGGGGGTATACATATATATTTTGGGATGACATGAATTACATAACCGATAACACTTTGAGAAGAAATAAGTGAACCATTTTGCTGTGATGGTTGTTTCTAACAGTAGTGTATTCTTGCCGTCCTTGCGTGTTAAGGTCGGTGTGATGAGGGTTGAAGAAGTTTTGAGACTCACAACAATGGTGATGCGAGGCCTCTCCATGGCGATAGTGATGCAGTTGAGGAAGATGATGATCAACACAATATGGTCAAACATCTTGTGGTTGATGATCCTATTGCACACGATCCGTAACCTGACGAAAGAAAAACACAGAAATGTAAATCATCAGTGGAAATTGACTTTGCATATAGATATGTAACTAAAACAAGCGAGTGCACCAACAAGTGTGTTTTTGGATAAAAAGAAAAAATATAAAAAATAATAATAATAAAATATTTATCTTTTATCTTTGATATCTGTCATGTCAGAGCCTTGGTGCTAAAGAATTCATAAGCAGGAGAGAGAGAGAGGGGGGGGGAGACACACTGAAAAACACATGCCTCTGATGCCAGCTCCTCCTGCACGGTTTGAAGGCCGGCTGGGAACTTTGAAGCTCAAAAAGGCCCCCAAGACTTACAAACACACACACACACACACACACCAAAAACCACCAGAAAAAAAGAGTAAACAAAAATCTGTCACTACACGCTCGAGCAAAGAGCAGAAATAAACCAACTCTTAATATTCCTATTTTCCGCGTCTCCGCTGTGTTTTTGCACTGCACTTCCCAGTCACTTTAGCAGTGTATGGGGTAGTGTGACAAGTTCTTTTGTAGAAGTTCGGGTTTCTGCGGGCGCCCCGGCAGACTGGCCTGACCCCTTTGTGTGGAACGGCAAGACAAGATAAGAGCCGCTCATGCTAATTACCCAGTTCTCCTTCTGTGCATTCCATACAAACCGGAGACATGAACCGCATCGCTTCCTGTGTGCCGGCTGATTGCTTTCCTCCAAAGAGCTGACAGATGGCGAGAACATTTAATGTGTTCTTCAGCTATCGGCTGAACCACTGTCGTGTTCTATCATTCGGGAACTCCCGAATGGGAAGTAGGAACACAGAAAGGTTTCGACATTTAGAAAATGCCACAGATCATTACTTTTGCTGTAATTTACTGTAACTCCAAATACATCCTCCCTGCTGTGTATTTGTTCTCTTCTTATCTGTGCTGCTCAGATGACCCCCCCCCCACAGGGTATAATGTAGTTCCACATAATGCGATTATATACTGTATGCGGGACCGCGTGCACAACCCTCAGTGAGTCCTGAACATCCCCGGTCCGCATGTTGATATTCCACTGTTCTTGCACAGCCCCAGCCTTGCAGCGAACACATCTAATCCCAGTGACTGCATCACAGTGCACCGTCATAGCCGGCCCCCTCCTCCGCTCACTGGAAACGTCCCCCGCGGTAATCATGAGCAGCAGCAGAAACAACGGAGAGCACGAAGGCAGGTTGAGGTGAACTCGGGTCCATGTGAAAGCCGCTGGACTCCGGCCTCCCGCCCAGCTGCTGTCTCTTGATGTAATTGTGAGCACAGGCGGGCGTCCGCGGTGGTTCAAGGCCAGAATGGGTGCCACGCAGAGCCTGTGTCCTCTGTGTCACTCTCAGCAACAGCCAAACCTTGCAGCCCGCTGCGACTGAAAGCCAGCGAGAAGCCCGGTTTGAGCCAAGACCCCTCGGTTTTATTAATACTCCGACAGTAGCAGCCTGCAGGGAGCTTTTCCTATTAACCTTTTCCAAATCATGGAATACGGCCGACAGAGAAGAGAACCATCCAGAACTTCTGAAACAGCTCAAGATCAAACTGGAGGCTGTTTCTTCATTGCAAATCAAAAGGAAAACCTTTTCATACTGATATTGGCTGCCTCAAACGGATTTGACTTTTTAATTTGAACTGAAATTGTCTTCAACTATAAAACAGACACGTTGTCAACGTCCACAGTATGCTGCAGACTAGAGCACCTCGTACAGTGTATATCCTTTGAACAGTGATTTTGATCATTTTTACAACCTTTTTTTTAACAAATGCACAAAGCAGGTAGTTTACAGAGGAGGAGGAACTCCTATATATTCCAATGGCTATTTGTGGGTATACTGTAAATCGCCAGAAGGGGGTATACCCTGTTTACCTGCGCATACTGAGTGCACATATCCTTAGCTATCGACAGTTAGCATTTTAATCCATCTGCCACTTTAGAACATTCAACATTTGGAAAGAGCCATCCGAAAGTTTCTGCTTAGAAAGTTTACAACCTCGTAAGCTAAGCTAACTAGCTTCCACTCGGAAAGTATACGAGTCGGTTAGCCTGGTTTGCGGACTTTGGCACTGATTCTCACTCGATGTTCGGTTTCAGTCATGCAATTCTAACATCTGCTGAGTCATTGGTAGCTTCCCGCATTGTCATGTCAAGCTAGCATTATCTGTTAGCATGTTGCTGTTCCTGTTGGAACAGTAAAGAAGTGGTATTTCAGACAATTTTTGGTTCCCACCTCCACAGATGCCTTATTCCCACTGCATGGTACCAGGTACTACCACAACAAACGAGTCATGCCGGTACAATGCAGTGGAAATGAGGCTAAATACTGTCTCGCAATAATCAATTTACAGTAACTACATTGGCAGTAATAGTCAAAACAAACTACACTATAGAGGGAGAAATAAATAAAGTTTACATTTATTCTTTTTTGGTAATTACAATTTTGCCAAAGTCCAAACAAACACTGAGGGCACATACACCGTTCTCTTATTTAATCAATTAAATGTATCTTTAATACATGAACCTGAATAATTTGGAATGGACATTATATGATACTGGTGGTGGATAACATTGAGTTCCTGTTCATTATATTTAGTTTGGGGGGGGGGGGGGGGACTTGTTGTTTGATGTTTAATTAGCATGCTGCGGCGCTGTGGCGGCAGGCTGGGGCCAGCGTGTTGCATCGTGTTGCCTTCACAGCCACCTCCTCCAAATAGACAGCAGACACACACGGATCAAAGCCCCAGAAGGGGAGGAGGAGAGGCGGAAGAGGGGGCGAAGGAGGGTGGGAAGCGATGGATTCAGCACGTGGCAGAGATAACATGCATTCCTCCCTCTGCTCCTCACTCACCCCTGACATGGCAGAAATGTGCAGAAAAAGAGACTTCTGAAGTAAGATTGTGGGAGGGGAAAGCAGCTGGTAGGGGAAGGGAAGAAAAAAAATGCTGTGCACACTTTGCAGCAAAAAAAAAAACCACTGTCATTACAGTCAGCGTTATGGGATGTCAGTCAAATGCAACGTGAAAAATCCTCGTCTTGCCAAGACGTTGGCTCAGTCTTTTCCTGTACTCTGGTAACAAAAGTCAATCATTTAAAAAGTGCTGTGGACTCGTTTATTGTTTTACACTTAATTTAATTTAAAAAAACACAACCAAATGTATCGCATGTAAAAATTGCCCATATCAAAGAAAAATAAACTGTGAAAAGTGCAGAGAGGCAGCGTTATGGAGATGAGCGAAAAGGTGTGAATACTACCTCGACTCTGGAGGGAAGAGGTACAGCGACCAGGTGTCCCTCTGTCGACACCACTCTGGCTGTTTCTTCTCCAGCCAGTGGAACACTCTGGCAAAAGGACTCTGCAGGGAGGCAGGAAGTGCACGGCACATTCATTATTCATGTGCTCACAGTTTCCCGTTTGCGTTTTGGGAGCAACTATTTCTCTCCACGGATAGAAGCTTTTGAATTTGCTTGCTCTTACAAAACAGTTTGTTTCATACGTATGAATGAAACAAGGTTTGTCAAAAAAGGGCCACCTACAACATCAATGTACAGTAAACTTGATATATTTGCAGATGATCTTTAAATATATTTAAAGCATGGGTCCATTATTTTTTCTGGAGCTTACCAGTGGCGTTCCTCTACGTCTCTAACCACAACCTGTACCGTACAAGAACAAGCAAACATGCACACATGCGCGGACTGACCTGGTTGGCCTCATCCTCTGCATTTTCCTCTTCCGTGTTGTCCTCCAGAGAGACGTGAGTGGGGCCCAGGGCTGAGGGAGAGCCCTTCCCATTGCAGCCACTGTGCTCCGGAGGCAGTAAGTGGCCCAGTGACGGGGGTCTGGAGCTGTGCATACTGGCTGAGCGGTACAGGAAGGGCACCTACACAGGGACAGAATGCAGTCACGCATGTCGCAGGGATGCTGTGGTCTCAGTATCTTATACCGTGTGGTGTTGGTCTGAATAACACATCATCATAGAAGAATGCCAATGAGAAGGACGTACAGTTTAAGGAGTTGTGCTCCAGGTCAAATATCTTACACAGAACTCTAGAGATGAATCAGAGGTAGAAGCAGCATCTACCTGCAGCAGAGCATCAGGGGGCAAATCCATGGAGCTCCGGGTCTCCACCGACTCCATCCTCCGGTGTCGGGGCCCTCTCTGCGACTGGGACATGGAGTCCGTCCTGACCAGCGAGGCGTCGTCGTCCTCCATCAACCCACCGCCTCCTTCTCCCCCACCTTCGTCCGAGCTGGAGCCGCCCTCACCGGAGAGGAGAGACCGTCGCTCCCCAGACTGCCGCTTCTGCCGTTTGAGTGACGGGGCGCGACCCAGGCTGTTCCAGCTGGACCGGCGGCTGGCCCAGCCGCTCCCAGAGCTCCACGGGGCGTTGGGGGAGGAGCTCTGGGCGCCGGTCTGGAGCGGGAAAGATGACCAGGAGGGCAAGAGAGGGACAGAGTGATAATTAGCAGGACAGAGAAAAATAATTACAAGAGGGGCAGTGTGTAAATGTGTCAATGTCTTAGAACTCTGGTGATGTTGCTCTTTCAGGCAAATAAACCAAGCTGAATTGGGTTGACTCGGCTTGACGAGAGCTGAATTGAATCGAGATCCGTGCTGACAGGCAGACGGGAGCAGACGTAGAGATCTGGGCTTATTTTTCTCAGGTCTTTATCCCGATCATCATGTTTGTCAAATAAAGAGTGGCAGTGGCAGCAGTTAGTAGACGGCACGTCACATTAATCATCATCAATCATTATGACTTCAGCAGGACACATACAATGGAAGAGAGACTCTCGGAGGAAAGCCAGGTAGCGGTGGGGGCTTACATGTGTGTTGATGGATATGTTAATGCTTTCATTGTATGTGAGAATAACAACGAAGATACAAACCGGTGATTTGTCATAGCAGGCTGGGTCCACGGAGACGTTGCTGCCTCGACGGGACTCGTAGTCCAGGATGGGGTCCACCCCAACGGGCAACTTGGGTACGGGCATGGGGGTGGCAGCCGTGTGGGTAATCAGAGGTGGAGTCAAACTGGTCTTCAGGTCCACGTGACCATTTACAGGCACTACTAGTGAAGGAATAGGGATGACGAAAGTTGGATTTAGTGGTTTAGGAGGGGGTTAGAGCAATGAGGATGAGGGTTAGAGAGGATTAAAGAAACCCATTCTCACTCCAAACTCGTCAAATACGATACCGGCGCACAGAGGCACCCTTTAGCGTCTGTATGAGTTACTACGTAAACCTAAAAACTAAGCAAAACCTACGAACGGAAGTTTATTTTGAAAAGACACTGCGCATGTAACAAGCGGAAACTGACACGCCCAAGCATAGAGCTCACCTAGAGCATCATAGTTTGAAGCTTGGGGCCGCTGACCGGTGTTGGAGTTGGATGTGAGAATGTGTTGAGGACCACGTAAAGAATGGAGAAGAAAAGGAATGAGTCCAGTGCATTTAAGATGGCGACGGTGAGAATAAAGCAACAGAGGTGGGAGATATTTGGGAAGGAACAAAGAAAAAGGTCATAAAAAAGCATTATGGAGGAGAATGAAAGTGCTAGCTTGAGGAAAAACAGCAGGAAGAGGCGGCGCACAGGGAGGAGTGCCATGGGGGCTCGCCCTCAGTAAAGCAGCACACCGTACTTAAAAATGGATGTCTCGTACTGTTATTGAGCAACATGAATATTTCAGCGGGGCATTCATCTTGTGGGATGCATGCGAGAGAATATGATAGTTGGCAGCAACACAAATACGTGACATGCGGCAGGGCAATGCAACTTTAATAATGCTAATTCCTCGGTGTTCCAACCTTTATCCGAGGCCTCGGAGAAGTACAGTATATTAGGCTGGTCCAGCTATGCAAGCGGTTTTACGGAGAGCATCCGAAGGGGAGATGATACTCCACGCAGCAGTGTTTCCATTGGGCTTTTCAGGCTGTGCGAACAGTAATTAGAGGGAGCGGGTAACTGGCGTATGAGGAATTATGGATGAGGCTGCTGTTCTGGTTTGATGCGGCGCAGGCACGTGCCGACAGTGTGGTTGGAAAAGCAACAGGGGGAGGGGGGAGGGGGGAGACCAGAGACGTAGAACAGGTGGGGGATGTTTGCACAGGGTATACTTCAGAGTCCTCTGGCCTAACTTGCTGCTGTATCACAAGCGATTACATACATTTGCTAAGGAAGACAACACAGCATCTAATCAACAGAGCTTAGGGAGGGAATGTGCCAGCAGTTTACTGTGCGAACACAGATGGTACACGTTATGTCAATAGAGGCTTTTGAAAAACCCCCTGAGGGTTGAGTTCTGTTCTTTTGAATTCCTCTTGTAGCATCATTGACTCGAGCAGCGCCTATATATACACACACACACACACACACACACACGCGTATATTTCACCTGCAGAGGCCGATAAATCCTTCTTGCTGCCGTTGACGTCCTCCATGCTTCGTGCACAGGAATCGATCTCCGAGCCCGATTTAGAGGCATCGCCCTTGACACACAAAAAACACACGCAACAAGTCAGAAGAGAGCACCTGCGAAGATATCGGTTTCTTAGGGGAGTTCGCAGAAAGCACGTGGGTTGAAGTTGCCTCTAAACACAGATCCCTGCTTGGCTTTATCTTAAGTCTCGGTGTTGCATCGGTCCCTGCTCGAATCTGGCCCTGGATCAGTCCCTAGAGGCAACCTCCCTCTTGTATAGGCAGGGCGGGTGAGGGTGTGGTCTCCTCGATCACAGGTACAGAGAGACGGTGAAAAAAGTTCAACTACGTCAAGTGTTGCCATGCAAAGGACAGTGAGAAGGTTCGTGGAGAAACCACACTGAAGTTCAACTGGTAAAATGCAACATGGCACTTTTCAGACAGAACCTGGCGGCCATTCTTTTTACTCGCCGTGACCCGGCAACGGCTACAAAAGAGCTTCAGTGTGGTTGCTAGGTCTGCGATCCTCACACTTACACACAAACACACAACACCGATGTTTCTTCATTGTGCGGCAGTCTGTAAATCTGAACCGTTTATTCCTTGTTTCGTTCTCCGTCATCGTTCCAGACAACGATGTCAAATGAGTCGTTCTCACTATCTCGCATTAACATTTGGGTTCGTCTCTCTCAGGCTCTTAATTGTTCTCCTCTACCCTTTCTCCTCTACCCACGCTGACTTCCACTCGCACAACCTCGTTCTCGCTTGTATTTGCTGCGCTATGCCAGAGCCTGCAGACTGCATTCATGTGTTGCGAGGGTGCCAGGTGGATTCTGGATTAATAGAATGCCGACCCCGTGAGTCAGACCTCTGTGGAAGCAAAGTGAATAAACTGTGTGCAGAAAAGGCCTCGGGACCTAATCACTGTGCACCTCCTTTTGAACTAACAAATTACTTTCTTTATACTCCCAATATAAAGTGTAAGAGAAAAACACTGGGTGTGGATATACTGCATGTTGTGTTTGTTTACAATTTGCGGCCATCTCTAGCTATCTTTGAACTTTTTCCTTCTGGTTAATGAAGCCACTGTTTGTGTGCCCCAGACTGGTTTCTCCAGTAGAATGGGAGACAAAAAAAATAACTGATCGGGAGCAGTATTGACACAATCACTGCTGACTTGACTTAAGCTATATTTTAGAAATCTTTGGCCAATAAGATTATACAGCAGGCAAACTCTCACAGGGACATACGGCCCAAAATCACAACAATTTATAACCAAAAAAAATAATTTTAACCACAGCGAAAGACCCTCACAGGACTCATCAACCTAAACTCAAACAATCAAAAAGGACAGCTGTGCTCGGACAAACCCAGTGGAGCGTCGTTGCTAAGCATTGTGGGTGCTTAACCTTATCTTCCCCCCCCCCCCCCCCCTCTCTTCTTCAGGTAAAAGGGGAACGAGAGGAGAGCAGTCGTTCTTGGTTTTGGTTCCTGCTGAGCAGCGGTCAGTTGGGCGCTTGCATCTGCAGCGACAAAGTGTGTGTGTGTACTCGCAGGAAAAGCAACGCTCGGCCCGGGGACTTGAGAGGATCTTGTAGTATGAGCACAAGGACCAGACCTGACGGGCTCAGGTGACGAGCGATGGGACAACCTGACCCTCATCTCCCCTTTCTCAGGCGCACACACACAAAACAGCTGGCTTTCAGGAGGTGACCCAGTTTTGAAAATATTTCCAGGATCGCCAGTTTACCCACTGAGGACAACAACCATCATCATCATCCATGTGTCCTCCGTGGACTGGGTGCTGTCATTCTCCATGCTAAGGTTATATATGTTTCATATATATATATATGTATATATATATATATATAGGGGCGCGTCAAAACAAAAGGCAATGTAAAGGTTTGCTGCTTCATAGGAGAGTTGCAACAAAATGATGAACAAATATATTGGTAAAAAAAACTCTTATTGAGGCAATATCTCATCCTTTTCTCTTTTCAAAGCCTGTTTTTGCAGCACTCATTGACAATGATTCTGTTTTAATCTGTGGGGTTCGGTGACGCTAGCTTTACTTATTCAATAGAAGTTAAGGCAAGCAGATGTGTCCCTTACACCTGCAGGACAAACACTGCAGAAGATAAACGGAGGCCATTACTTCCCTTGGCTCGATAGCTTGGCTACACTTGGTTCATAATCGTTGCTTTCGGGAAATATAAAGTGTGACTCTTAAGGCTGCGTGATAAAAAAAAAAGCAACAGTTTATTAACTATTGATCTATGTGCAGCAGTAGAACACATTATATATCCACTAGCAGGAAGACCCAGCATTTCTGACCAATCGTGTCAAAAGATCGAGCTGACCTAAGATCTGCTCTGCACTAATCCGTTGCTTATCAAGAGTGCACTGTGTTATTTCGGAACCCTCAGTCAACTGGCTAAAGTGAAACTACATCAGCCTGCAAGGGGAGATTAATCCTGCTGAGACGCAGACAGAATGTCCTTCTCTTCCCCCCCGTTTGCTGTTTTCTCCTTAACATTCTCCGTCTTCTCCATCTTGTCTGTCTGCATCATCTTCTCAGTGTTTTTTTCTTTTGTCTCTTTTTTTTCCCTTTCCCTCTCTCGTACATTATGTACCAACTTCTTCAAAGGCAGACATGAATCCTCATCCACGCTGTCAGAAAACAAATCCTTTATAGAAAAAAGATCCAGCCAGAGTGGAAAAAAAACATACATCAAGTTTTCTCTTATTTTCCAGATTCAGGCATCTCAGGAATTAAATAAGAAGCAATCTTCAGAGAAGCCTTTGCATTTTTTTGGTTTTAACACTTATCTTGGGGACGGATGAGATGTTAGTCAGATAATGCTTCAGTACGTTGGTGTTAATGTGAAAGATTGCGGGCCAGGATCAGTGAGCGGAAGGGAGTGCTGGAGGTTTCACGGGTGTGAAAGCAAAGGTGGAGATGATTGCTTTGGAGCAGGGGTGGCGAGGGGGACTGGACTCGAGGGAAATCCTTGTCCTGAAATAGCTCGGTAGTTTGGGTGGCTTGTTTACACTTCGCCACCCCAATTTGGGCACGGTGGTGGCAGCAGGAGATAGGCCAGACCAGGCCTGCTGCTGATAGCCAGACAATAATAGACACCGGGGCATCTCAATTACACCGCTTTAAAAAGGCTGTGAATGGGAGACGGCCGGTGGATGTTGATAGGAGGAAGAGGGGTAATCGTGTGTGTGTGTGTGTGTGTGTGTCCACCAAAATTGCATCCTACCACAGCTGCATTTGAGACACATCGGTCCAGAATTGGATCGGATACCTGTGCTGTTGTAGCAAACCTCTAAACTAACACCATCAATGTCCGCCACAACAACACAGGTATGGAAGTCCAGGGGTGCTGATATTTAAATGAAATCATTTAATCAAAGTAGATTTTTCTCACTGTATGTACACATTAAAATAACAACATCTCTTATTTCCATCTTTTCAATGGAAATTAAAGATGAAATCTCGCCTGTACTGCAAAACTTAGCTGCCACAATCATTATTTTTCAAAATATAATAAATCCCACAAACTAGACTTTTAAGAGACACTAGCAGGTCTACGAGGCTGTACATAGCCAAGCTTTGAGCTAATGCTAACGTCAGCAGGCTAACACGATCAAGATGGAACCGTCAGATGTTTTCAGTTTACCGTACTCACCATTCGTGACATTGTGGCTTTTTCTTTTGTTCGTTAGCAATAAAAGCAGAAGAATAGCAGAGGCAGATGGCCTCATCAGTTAAAGCTTTTACAATTCTTCCTGAGGGTGACATGAATATGTCTGCCTAATTTCTATCCAATAGTTGGATGGAAATTTGAGGACACCTCCAAGAGAAACTGGATGAAAACGAAGTGATTCACCAAAAAGTACGATTCTGCCTCCATGTCGCAACTTGAAAAAAAAAAGCAGTTATTGCCAAAATGAAAATCAAAATGATGTTGAAATAAATTTCCAAATTGGAAGATAATGCGCACCATAAACTTCAAAATAAAACGGAAATTAAATTTAAGTTCCTTTCTTATTTGATTGAATGACTTTATTATAATATTGGCAGTCCTGGACATCTGCAGGCGGCTAGTACATACAATGAATGCAAAGTTTTAAAAGGCAATGTAGGTAAATCAAACTATAACAACAGGTATAACCAGCCAGCAGACTCCACTCAAATCATTGAAAGCACGGCCTCCAGTGGGCTGCTGCGTTTTAACAATTTGGAACATTTGGAAGCTCGGGGATCAACTCTGGATAGCAATCGACAGTGTCAAATTAAAGGGCACGAGGACGAGACTTACAAACATCTGTTTTTCAAAGGCCCCGTTTCCAGAGTGTTCTGACCTCGCCTTAAGAGCCTGGGTAATGCAAACAGAGTTGATCTCCCCCCCTCTATTTATTAGCTCTCATCCTCTATTCCGGCTGGATTTATCCGGCTGTGCCAGTGCCTCTCAAACACAACAAAAGCCCGGCACTCAATCCCCCTCTTTCTCTCTCATTCGCTTCATCTCCATCCTCCAGCCAGATAAAACAAAGACGGAGTGAGAGAGAGATGTTTTTTAACAGCATCGGTATAGCGATCTTACCCCCGAGGCTAGAATTCGGAAAAAAAGAGAGAGAGGGGTGGAGGGCTGGTGGGAGGCGAGCGTTCAATCTGAGCTTTGACGCGGAGTCTGCTTTTTAAAACAAAGAACACGAAGAGGAAGACACAGATAAATGTGACGCAAGTCTTGAAGCACTTTCTCTTCTGAACAGTCACTCGCTGCCCCGGTTGGTTTCAGCAGCAAGGGCATCATGCAGGAGGCGGGTTAGAGGACTTTTGGACGATGTGACACGTTCTCTGGCAGCCATGTTGGAGGTCCTCTGCTTTCACTCAACTTTCAAAAATACCCTACATGCATTTCCATTTAGCCCAATTGGTGTTGAGCGATGCCGGTTCACGAGAGGTTTTAAGATTTTAATTGTCGAGGCTTGTACCATCACCACACTGCAGAAAAAAATACTTGTTGCCATTATGTTGATGGATTGGTTGTGTCTGGTTAAGGACGTCAGTTTTAACAATTTTTTTTTTTTTGCCACCATTTCGGAGAGACTAAATGGTTCTATACCCATAAGCCCCAGCGGGATACGAAGCCAGTGGTTGTCGTAACTGGGAACAGAGCGCCGCAATCGGTTCAGAGTTAACCCAGACCACGTGTTGGGCAAGTTACTCAGGAAGTGAAAGTCATTCAAAATACATGATGCCATGTAATAACATTTCTTGAATTATTACATGGCATCAAAGGTAGTTAGTTAAGTTACCTGTATACTGTATTATCATATTACCTTCGCTAGCCAACAACTGTTTTGGAAGTTGTGATCTGTTACACTACTCGTTGCTGGGGACTCCTTACTGCCCAACACTGAGCCAGACGAAAGAAAGCTGATTGATTTGAACTACAAGGAGTAATATTTAGCTTCTGATTGCTTTGTTTTAAGCTTTGTGACTGGATATTCACCATAATGCTCATTTCAACGTACAAAGGCTTGTACCTTTGACTTCTTTTTTTTTTTTTAATCAAAGAACCAGATTTTCTAACACGGTTGCTCATCTTTTGGAAGATCTCCAATTGCAAGCCAGCTGATGTCTGAGCTGAAATGAACTTGCCTTTCACTTCCAACATTCGGTACTCTATTGAATTGGTTTGGCAGCAAAACATTCAGTGGTGGAAAGAAAACCCTCTGTGAATAAAACTATTTGCATGGCGCAATACCACTAATGGCAAATTAGAAAATACAGCAGCTTTTCTTTTGTAATTTGGGTGGAGTGGCCCCCTTTTTGAGACACTAGCAGCGAGCATGGAGTGTGATAAATGGTTTAGCGGGTTTGTTAATCAGCCAAAAGCAAGGACCTGCCCACACTTTGAGTTATTCTGCTCCTGTTGTATACTCAACAATTTATGACAAGAACGCAACCTCCAGCTGTGGCTGCTGAGAGACCTGACACATGACTGCAAAGCCTCTACAGGGAAGGGTGAGGAGAAACGGGTGGAGAGGGAGGGCAGAGGGGAGGACGGGAAGGCAGAGCTGCAGTGCTTTACATACCCCTGAGTCTACAGGCAGCTGAATAAGGCTCGGCTGGACATGCAAGTCGTCCCGCTTGCACACTTCCTATAGTGGGAGTGATCATTGCAGCCGGACAGGAGAGGGAGGCGACACGGAGGAAAAGAGGCACAGAGGTGAGAGGCGGAAACCACAGCAGTAGACAAGAGCAGAAGGAGAGAGTTAAAGGACATTCAGCCTGTTGGTAACAGTTTTGACTTCACCGTGCAACATGTCAGCGTTTCAGAGCAACCGTCCTGAATCACAGAGTGCAGTCATGTTAGCGTATTTCAGCGAGTTGAATATACAGGTTGAAAGCAGGAGAAGAGTCAAGACAGCGGAGTCCAGAGGTGAAGAGCACGGCCACGTTTTCACCTCCGCTCAGGGCACAGTGTGCTCGGCCCCCGGATGCATTCCTGTGCAGCTCACCCGACAAGTGCATGTGAATCGTGCATGTTCACATGTGTGCGTGTGAAATGTATGTTTATTGTCAGGGTGAGAGGTGCAATAAGAAAAGAAAAGAAAAGAAGAGCAGCTCTCGTCTCTTTGATGTTGACAGATAAACACTGCACTCTCTGCGGCGGATATTGGATTCTGTCACATTGACACACCTGAACAGAGAGACACAGTGAGAGGAAGACATAGATAACAGGAAGTATGGAGGAGATGAAGAGGATGGAGGAAGGAGTTAAATCAAGAAAATAAAAGCAGGTAAAAGATGATTGAAGAAAAAAAGAAAACACCTTCCATCACATGATTTCCCTTCTGTGTTTACGTCCAAAGCAATATGGGCATATTGGAAGTGTCACATTTCTGCGCGTCTCGGCTATACAGCCGTACATCTCTCCTGGCTTGGTTCACATCATTCAAACTGCCCGTTACCTAGCAACCCTGACGCAGGGAAAGTTTGACTAAAAATAAACGTAGTGTTTGGAAAAAAAAAAAGGACGCTAAGTTGAAAAAGGAGAGGGAGAATTAAACCGACAGCTCTGGGATGATACAGAAGAGCAGAGGGGGAAGAACAATAGACCTGAGGGGGTTTCTACATTTGGTCTTATTTGTATGAGAATCTGTATGTGTCTGAAGATTTCACAGGCAGGTAGCAGGGAGAGGATCTTTATTGCTTTTTTTGCTCAAAAACTAAACAAAACAACAAAGCAGCTGCCTGCTGCAGCTGCTTTGTTGTTTTGGCCTTTGTTGTCTTTGTTGTTTTGGAAATGAGACAATGAGATAGATATATGAGGGCGGACCAAAAGAGCAGCGCTGCAGGCCGGGAAGCCAAAACAACGAGCTGAAAGACGCAAAAAAAGCTAGTTAGTGAACCTAGCTTCTTAGCGTTAGCATTGTTTGCCACAAGTCAAATGCACCCCCAGTGAACATGATTTGAATCAGAACTGTGTGTAATGTAGGGAATAATGTATAGATAGAATGCGCTAAGCAACAGCTAACAACGTCTGTCCTCAAGTAGGCCGTTGGAGTTTGAGTGATATACGACAGAGGCAAAGTCCCGCCCCTTGGGACCTTATTTTGGAAAAGAAATGTACGGTAGTCAACGGCGAGAGACAAAATGTTTTTTGGATCCCGTTTGAATTGTGTCATTGCGTTGATTCTGTCATTAGAATCACCCAAAAGTTCCGTTAACTGTCTCTCTCGTTGAAGCCACGAGGCCTGTGTGTTTCGTACTGGGATGTACTCACACGAGCAAACTGATTAACTCTCCTCTCGCATAGCTGCAGCTTCCAACATGGCCAACATGGCCAGACTTTGTGAATTTAACGTAATTTAATACCTTTTTCCTCGTTCTGCAAGAACAACGTGAAATGTGCCAAGTTAATGGCCGTGTTGGTGTTATACTGGGCAAGACGAGAGTTTCACACAAAACCAAATGATATTTTCACAAACCTACAGCAAACTTGGACTTTTTCGACTTGCAACGTAATCTTTTAAGTTGACAAACATCATGTGTTTGGCACAATTCAAACGGGAACAAAAACGCATTTCTTTCTCGCCGTTATCTCCCGCAAGAAGTACCTCACCGCTCTCTTATGAATTATCTTTTGTTCCTGCCCACACAGGTATCGCACCAATCAAATTACAGTGCTAGTTGAACATTTTTCTTTTTGCTTATTACAATTTTCACCAAATAGGAATACATGTCACAAACCAAGCAAGACCTAATTTTGGTGTAAGTTGGACTTTAAAAAGTCACCAGAAACACATTAACTCCAGTCTTCGCCTCCATGTAAAGCCTTCATCTTAAGCAGCTTTGGTCATTGTCTCCCACCTCCCATGTGGCTCCATTCACCACAGCAATGCACTCGATAGTTGTACAGCAGATGAGCACAATAGGAGGAGAAGCCCATTCAAATTAATCCATATTTTATGAGGCTGTCAAGCTCTCTCCCTGCCACCCGCCGTCTATTCTCTCCATCCTCTCGCCCCAAGAGCCAAAGAGCGACGGAGATCAAAGCATAGGTGCTGTCACCTCTTAAAAAGAGAAAGAGAGGGGGAGACAAGTAGACAGCTGGAGATAGGCTGAATACTCGTGTGATTTACTCTCTCCATCTCGTCTCAGCAAAGCTGAAAAGTAAAGAGCGGTCGCTCAATGAGTTTCAGCTTCTTTGCTTGCTGCGAAAAATCTTCAGGGAAACGTTTTTTCCCAAGCTGCTGTGTGTAAACTATAACAGCTTCTTACCCTTGTTCTGTGTCGGAGAAGAATCAATAACACAGTGAGGTGGTGGAGAACATATCATTTTTGCTGTATGACATAAGAAGAGTTGTCCTAAGGAGGGGGAACTATTGGGGGGGGGCATGAGAAGAAGTCACCCGAGCATGAGACTGAAACGAGGTGATGCGGGCTGATGCACCGTCTAGTCTAGCAGACATAGTTTTCTTATGATGATAGCAGGGAGGGAGTGGGAGGAGAGGAGGCTGACAGCGAGGTGAGGATGAAGAGGAGAGGAGGGGAGGGGGGGGGGGGGGACGCTGCAACGTGTGTGTTCTCATGTCCTCGCATAACCCGCCGCAGAGAGCGCAAGAAAGGGTTCAGGTTAATTAATGCCCACAGTGCATGAGTTGGTTATGTATGTGTGGGCGCGGACATCCATCCAATAGTGCTATGCGTGCCTGCACGGAAACAATATGCAGTCCATTGAGTAGTTTAGCCTCATGTCTCAGCCTCAAATGCAAATTTTCGAAAACTAATTAAAAAATATATATATATTCGTTTAAACAGGGCGGAATGATGATGAGAATACTTTCCAAGACACTTTCACCGTCTTCAGAAATAATTTGTGTTAACACCTGGAAGCAAGCCAGACCACCAGTGCGAGATTCAACCAGTTGAGCTGCTTTTTAAATGGAGATAAATAATCTCAACCCGTTGGCCGATTTCTTGGCAGATGCTTTCAGATTTAAGACGAAATAGCTCAACCTGCAACATTGTACCTCGGTCTGGAAACCCTCGACCAAGATGGCCACCAGCAAGTTGAAGAGGACGTAGTTGCCGAAGGTCATGAGTGCGATGAAGTAGAGGGCGGCTACAGGAGTGGTGGAGGCCATGCCGTTGTATAACACCTTGTTCCAGTCCTCCTGGGTCAGGATCTGGAGAGGAAAAAGCACATTGGTTCAGCAATTGTTGTGGTAGTTTAATAATACCCGTTTGATAAATTGGCCGCTCGCTAAGCCTCGTCTTCCCTGAGATACTGTTTCGATGCTTATCAAACTATAGCACTCATGCTGTTTAACTTTCTAATGGTGGTAGTTTTACCACGCCAGGTTCTGGGTACTAAAAGCAGGCTTCTCCTTGCTAGCTAGCAACCACGACTTTAACGGCTGAAGTGACAACCGTCATTTTTATGAACAAACGGGCCCCTGGACACAGACATGCAAAAGGCCCCACCATATTTCCTAAATAAGTGCAAGAAAGGCAGACTCTGTGATGCTCTTGCCTCTTTTTTTGTTGTTGTCTCTCCATGATTTTGTGTCTCTCTTTGTCTTTGTAGTCGCTCTGATTCATTTTGTGGTCACTTTGTCTCTTTTGGTCACTTGTGTCTCTTTGTAGTCGTTCTGTGTCTCTTTGTGGTAGTTTTCTGCCCGTTCACTAACCCATCCATGCTGTCATTAGCAGATTTCATCAGCTGAAGCT
The DNA here is from genome assembly GCA_028022725.1 of Lycodopsis pacificus. Classification (NCBI taxonomy): domain Eukaryota; kingdom Metazoa; phylum Chordata; class Actinopteri; order Perciformes; family Zoarcidae; genus Lycodopsis; species Lycodopsis pacificus. Next base: position 16,599,832 of record CM051708.1, read on the forward strand.
AGCCAGCTAAGCTAACGACATAATGGGTGCTATAACACACAGCGGATATGCTAGTTAGGAACAGGCTTCATCAAAACATATCGTCACACAAACTAATGTAGTTTGTTATCAAAGTGCGAGTTGGCTTTGACAGCAATATTGGGCAAGAGGTAGAAAGGAAGCTAGTTAGCCGGAAATGCTACCGTTTACACTACATCATCTCTGATCAGATGTTTCACTGAATTATATATGGGTGCTATATTTAGGGTGATAAATACCATACAGTAGTATAGATAGATAATGGATGAATGGTCGGACCTGACAGAAGGCCTAATCACTAATCCAAGGTGGCATGAGGCAAGCGGCAGGCCTACTTAACCTATAAGATACTTGGAAATGGGAATTAGATTGAGTGGAAGAAAATGAGGGAGCTAGATAAAGGCCAGACATGTTGCGAGAGTGAAGAGGAATATTTGATTCGATATGTTTTATTTATTCAGGAGGAAATTGTCTCGTCGGCCTCCGAATGAGGACAGGTTCAGTTAGCGCCAACGAAGCAGGGAAGATGTTGGTTTGCTTCAGGGCACTTCAGCCGGTACAGTTTGATCACACAGGAAGTCAGAGATTCCAGATGGTGGATGCAGTCGCATTGGCTTCAGGCCATGCTGCTGCTAAATTGTCACCTCACTGCGAAGTCGAGCGTTAAGCATTTCACGGAGTAGAGGATGGGTAGAAAAGGGTATATTGCTCACCTGGAAGACGGTCACTATGGCCCAGAGGAGGGAGTCAAAGTTCTTCCTGTCCGGCAGGGTGTCTCCACTCTGCCCCTCGGATCCAAACTTGCAACCAAACAGATGCATCCCCAGGATACTGACACAGGAGGAGGGAGAACCAGGAGAAAACAAACAGGAAACAGAGGGGTAAATGTTTACGCCAGGCTAACCCGTTAGATGCAGGACAAATAAACAGAAATAAACATGCTGAAAGGACTTGTTTTGACTCCATCATGCTGATAATACCTGCTGCTTGCATGGCAGCTCAGGCAGAATATACTGAACATGAATGGCAATTACTGCTCAGGGGATTGTCACAAATAAGCGTGAATAGAAGTATTCATTAGTTTGTTTTATTACCCCAAAAAGTAGCACAGGCAACAAAAACGCCATTTACTGTCAGTCAGGTAATAAACAGTTATTGGTTCATAACCAGTTGGCCCATAATGCATTGTGACAGTAATGTTGCCAAGAAAGGGAGACGAAGTGTTTTGTTTTTTCAGGTTCAGCACCATGGAGAGCGTCACAGACCATGTCAGTGACACCTCATAGTCATACTTAGAAACAAAGGCAATAGTTCACCCAACTAAAAGGTGTTTACAATAGTTTGGAAATTAAAGGAGCAGTTCAACAATATCTCCTTTCTTTACGGAGATCGAGCTGGGAGTTGATGAGCACGTCCTAGCACGACGGCTGGAAGCACCGGTGGGAACAGCTAGCCTGGCTCCGGCCAACGTAACTCGTCGCATCTCATCTGTTTCATCTGTGCAGCGCAGAGCGGTGAAGCGGTGACGCTGAAGCTAAACTGGAGCTGAGGGATCAATGAGCAGGCCTCTGCGGTGTCAACTTGGCAACTCTTCACTCAAATCTAAGGCTGTTTATATACGCATATACAAGGCTCTTGGAGCTCTGCGTGTGTGTCTACTGAAGTGCATGTGTGGCCTCATATATGTGCAGTCGGGTATACAAACATCCCAACAAGCTGCTGAAATGAAGCCGCTCATGCTCAGATACACCAAAACACACACGACTAAGATGGAGCTGAAATCTAAAGCTAAAGTTTCTTGCTTGTGGGTGGAGACACTTTGCCCAAGTTTACCAATTAAATTGTTGGCCCTGTTCCCGCTGTTAGCAACATTGGCTGCTCGACGCCGGCTCAGCCATTCCCATGTTGAGAGCCGCGAGGAGGCAATCCCTCAATCATAGATTTGCTCTGAATTCCTTTAACATTTGTTAGAAAATTCACGGTACAGGCGTCTAGATGTCTGAACACCTTGACATATTTGTTCCAGACAGAGGTCACTCTCTATCTTATTCTATCAAGCGACTGATGTGTTCTTTCTGTAATCAACTGCTTAATCAACAGTACATGTAATTGTTTATTTAAGTACTTCATGTGTGATTCCCTTTTTGTTTTGTCACTGACTTTAGGCCAGATCGTGACAGTGTTGTTTCTACTAACAGTTACTGGTAGTTGTATGACATTACTGCGTGCAGGCAAGTTAAAAAAAAATAAAATATGCATGTGTATTTGTTATTTTATTTGTTTATTGTACACCCTCTTAGCTGTACCAGAGTTAGCTATGGGTTCATATACATGTGTAGTCCCTGGGCAGGAAACACCAAACATCTCTCTTAAGACTTTAAGAGATTTTGTATGATTTAAAACAGAATCTGATGACAGTCAGCGGACTGTTTGGTCACTGTCAATCACATCTGATCAAACCACACCCACACCGTCCTTAGGAATTAAATCATATCTGGTTTCGAGTGTGAAACATTTGATAAGAAATACATAAAGATGATGCTGTTTAGTCATGCATAATAAATCTTATCGTGAAATACTTTAGATTTGAAGCGTAGCGCAGTTAAGTTTTGTGTGTGTGTGTGTGTGCAGAGAGCCTCCACACATTGGATTCTGTTGAGCTCAGCCACAGGCCTAACCAGGCAAATGGAAGGCTTGCTGACGAAAACAGGGAATCACTTAAGTCGCATCACCCCATCGACTGATCTCCCCTTCATGTCTGTACTGATCACGGCTTCTCTCTGCTCCTTGCTTCCCATATTGACATCACAGTGTACTCATCAATTTATTTTCACTCCACACCACTGTGCTTTTAACTCCAAATTAGTTTCACGGCCCCTTCAACTCACCTCTTCTGTTTTCTATTTTCAACTTTCTTGGATTTTGACAGTTCACCCGTTTTTTTTTTGGATCCGATTGTGAAATCGATACATTTAGCCGTGTCACACGGGACGCAAGGCCGCTCACTGCTCCTCCGCCTACCTGAAGATGAAGATGAAGAGCATGAGCAGCATGCAGAAGGTGGCCACATTGTCCATGGTCTTCATGAGCACCACCAGCTGCCTCTGCAGGGCCGGCATGAAACGGACCAGCTTCAGCACCCGCATGAGCCGGAAGGTCCTCAGCACCGACAGACCGCCATCCTGCTGACCCACGATCTCCCACACGCTGTCCAAAGAGAAGAGAGGCACACACACACACACACACACACACTGTATATCTTCATGTTCGTCTCTATTATCAGATTCTGCATTCATATGCAGAGCTGTGTTTCATTTCGGGGCTCTGTGAAAAACCCCCGTCGTCAGGAACTCCTTCTCTGCCGCTCACCTGATGACCACGATGCAGCCATCGAAGATATTGTAGGGGTTCTTGATGTAGCCGAAGGGCCCGTAGACCAAAATCTTCAGCAGCATCTCCAGAGCGAACAGGCTGGTGAACACAATGTTACTGATCTCCAACGCATTGGTCAACTCCTCGGGCTGGAGACGGAGACACGGACAGACGGACACACAGAGACCAAAAGAGAGGAGACGTTGATGCATGGTTGATGCTTGTATCTACACTTTTCAGGGGATGGAAATGTTTATATGACTACAGGGACAACACATACTGTGGAGAGCAAATATGCCAATGGCTAAATTCAATTCAAATATGACAAATCTGTCCTTTCACACTCTTTTTTTATCTCACACCAGGACACACACACACACACACCGATCACACACACACCGATCACAATGCTGCTGCTGAATGTGCCTGCACAAAGCTCATCCGAGAATTGGGCTGCCACTCGCATCTAGATCAAACAACCGGTGTGCATGTGCCGGGGGGAAAAAAAAAAACACACACAGAAAGATAGGCAATGTAAACAGACAAGAGAAAGAACATGAGCCCAAAAGATAAAAGGCGCGGCACATCCGAATACGACGCAGTATGCAAATCAGGCATCCACGGCGAGGAGAAAGGAGCCGGTGGGGACTCGTTTATGCGTCTGTGGATCTGTGCGACACCCCGGACAAGCCTCATGAGGCCTTTCATCTCCACGCAATGAACAGTTTACACAACTCAAACACGCTGTCATGCACACGGTTTGCACTGACACGACACAGAAGATGGAAGGTGTCGAGGGCCCGATCCGTGTCTGCATGTTCTCCGTCGTAAAAGCGTAAGCAAATGTGCGCACACGTGTGTGTGTGTGTGTGTGTGTGTGTGTGTGTGTGTGTGTGTGTGTGTGTGTGTGTGTGTGTGTGATACTGGCTTTTCTAACAGTCTCAATATCCCTCTGTGTGTGTGTGTATATAAATAGAGGCGTCGTCCCAGCAGAGCCA